>VZSV01000122.1:1897589-1947940 GCA_013398735.1 Nothocercus julius | reverse complement strand
CAGGGACAGCGGCCCCGCCACCGGCCCTGCCGCACGGGGAGCCACGGCCGCAGCCATCGTCGTCCCTCCGGCATCGCCCGTCCCCCCCCTGGCCTCTTCCCGTCCCCACCCCCCGTGAAGATTCCTGCACCGTGGGGTGCAGCAACGCGGCCCCTCTCCCTTGTCTCCGGTGCTCTCTGTTTTTGAATATATACATATATATATATATTTTTTTCCTGCTCCTGCCTCGCGGGTTGTTTTCTCATTTTTTTCCCCCCTCATAGTCCTATTACAGGCACTGAAAAAGGGAGAGAAAGGTCATGACATCGCCCTAGCAGCTCTGTTTCTCTTTGTGCCTCTGCCGCATGTTCTTAAGAGCATAATTGATAAACAGCAACGGCAAAATAAAGTGAACGTGTGCATGCGAATTGCTGCCCCTGTGCTTTGGAGGGGCTCAGATGTGTGGGCTGTGCAGCCGGATTATTGCCTAAAATAACGTAGGTGCATGTGGAAGTTCTGCTCGGCTCTTCTAGCTCTGGGGGACTTTATATCGGGAGGACTTTGGGGTAAGCCTTACTAAAAGCAGTAGTGTGTTTGCTTTGGTTAGTGTCAGCCCTAAAAAGCTAAGCGAGTGGAGTGAAAAATACCGAAAACGTAAGCTGAGCGGATTTGGAGTGTGAGATGGGTTTTCTTTTAGCAGCCTGCGTGCAGTGGGTTGAGTGGCGATGATGCTGTGCCTAGTGACAGGGCTGCAAGGCTGACGTGCTCCGCGAGCTTAGTTACAATCTCTAATTCTGTTTTCCTTCGTAAAAGGATGAAATGCCTTATTTTTAAAATAAGGCATTCAAATGTAAATATTTTGCCTGTTTGGTCAACTTCCTTCCAACACTTCCGTTTCTTCAACATGTTCAAATTCGACCAGAAGTCCTAAATGCGTTTTACAGGTTATGACTTGATGAAAGCTGTATCGGTGGTGTTTAATCTCCTATAAACTAGTGTGCATCTTGGTGCAGGCCCTTCACAGCCTCCAAGTGTATGTGTCAGATTTTACGGCTGGATTGGGCTAGTTTAGTGAAATGGAGCCACCTTGTATTTCAGAATGGAAGCTTCCATTTAGGCCCGAGTTTAGCTGGGAGATAAGCCTCTGCTTAAGTTTTGAATTGCAGCCTTTGCTGTTTTAACTGTGTGAAGAACCTTCAAAATGTAAATCAAAAATCCTGTTTGTGGAGACATTGCATTATAGCTAAAGTGTTTCATATTTCACCAATGATCAAAGATTACAAGAAGCAGTAGGATGGCGTTGATGCCCTTTTTTGGCATCACTGGGTTAGTGAGCAGATACAGAGGAAATATGGCCACTTTCTTCCCCTCCAAATGGTGTGTTACTGAGTTCTGTTACTTAATATTTTAAATTTGCTTTCTCAAAGAGTCTCTGTGTAGTGTTATCTTTTATTTAAATATTTTTTGTCTGATACAAAGATCTATAGACTGTTACTAACAAAAATAAAAAAGTAAATAAAAACAAAACACAGAACTGTAGGTCAGTTGAAATACACATTTGGTCTCCACACTTTTCCCCTCTGAAGTTATTAGTGTGAAACACTAAATTTGATATGTTGTGCTCATAATTAATTGTTGCCCTTCTGCATTGGGTGTGAAATGACAGGGAACAAAGTCTCAGTTTCTATTGTGTACTTGGTAAGTGTTGTACTGCACACGTTCCAGTTAGATGCCATAGCAAATGTCAGGTTTTGTGTAGTGCACAGTACGTATGAGCTGCTATGGTTAAATAAGATTACTTATCAATCATTGGAGATTTACGTTATGCAGATTATTACTAACTAACTGTTTGATGTCTTGCTTTGATTGGTAATGCACTGCGGATCTGCAGAAGCCTCTCCCTTGAGGTGATCAAAGGGCAGGCTATAAGGATGAAGATGGAGGTATTTCCTGCAGCTGCAAAATCCATTTAAATCTATTCACTTTAATGAAGGAAAACAAAGCAAGCTTTGGTGCATTTGGTTTTTAGGCCCCAGCTAATGCGTGCAATTTCAGAAATTCTATTTATTCTGCCATAAGACTTGTTTTATGGAAAACAAGTGGCTTAACTCTTAAACCTTCCCTCTTGTCCGCATTTTTCCTGACCCCTATATTTCTTGAAAACAAGGTAAACTAAAGTTATTTTGTGTTACTGAATAAAAGGGCAAAGCAAGTGTTCTTAGGATAGTGTTGTCACAGCCAGTCTTCCATTTTGACATGGCAGCAGGGAGAATAGAATGATTGAGAAATATTGATTAGAACATAAAACAATAGTACAAAAAATAGAAGAAGATGCTGGAATGGGGTGTACGTGAACATTCTCTCCTCTGAATTTGAAAGCCCTTAAAGGCATATAACTATTTTCTCTGTTACAGTCATTTTTAACTTAAATGGATTCTGAGTAAAATAACATTATTTGAGCAGTATATTTACTGCTATGTTGTGGCTGCACTTTCTCAGATTCATATGCAACAGGCATGTTATCAAGGAAACCTCAATCACAATGTCCTCCAGGAATGTTCTCTGCCAAAAATGTTTATTTTAAATGTTTATAAAGGCTTGCATCTTACTCAGATATTTTGTTGCTGGAGGTGATTGTGAAATGATTAATAAATGGATATCCATGTCGGTATCTTTTTTCTAACCTATTTTTTGTTTTCAGTCCTTGCATGTGAAACTAGGGAATGACCACAGTGCAAGGAAACTTTTATCTAGGATCTTCAACAGTTTTTAGGACTGCAAGACATTCTACCAGCTTTGAGACAGTATTTAGTCATATAGTCATGTTTGTTACTCTGAATTAATTTATCTAAAAATTGCTTGTGTTTCTCGTTTTCTTTCCCTTTTTCTTAAGAGTTGTTTTGAGGAATTTTGGTGTGAAGTTCTTTGTGATGATACTCTGTTTTTCAGTGATATAAGCGACTATTAACCTTAGAGTCACCTAGAACTGACTTTGAGACTAAGTCTGAAAGTTTCAGAAATAATTTGCCAATACAATGTTTCAAAATTTTTCTCTTCCTCCCCAAATCTTTTTTTTTTTTTTTTTGGCTCTGCTGAATATAACCCATTAACAGGCTGTACTCTAAATGCTCACAAACGCTGATCAAAATATGACTGTGCTGGGCCTTAAATTTTTGGAGTGAATTGTCCATCATCTCTGGTCAGTGCGAATTTGGCAAGGATCATCTTTTGACAGATTTAAACCTATCATATTTTTGGAAAGAAATAATGGGAATATGATAAGGATGTTCCATCTTGTATTCCATTTTTTTTTTGCAATCTTTTATTATTGCTGTTGTAAATATCACAAGTAAATAAAAATGAATGCAGCTGGAAGAAAACAGTCTTGAAGCTCAAATCCTGCATTTCTTGGCCTGGATTTTACTGTGCTGTTAGAAAGACATCTTTCAGTTGGTGATCCTCTGTAGAAGAATTATGTTTAAAAAATAAGCTATTTTCTAGATGATCATTCATGCAATATTGAAAAGGAATAGTTAAAACATTTGGCAGTATTTTTTTTTCTTTTTCCAAGATCTCTTCTCATGGAAGTTCCTTTTAGAAGACAGAAATTTTTATACAAAAATTAATAACTAGTAAAGAGATTGAAAACTGAAATGACTAGGGAGAGATTTCTCTGTAAGATAACAGGCATTTATATTAAAAGATGAAAATGTGTTGGCTGAGTTAATGATGCACATGGAGACCAGCTGAATCCACCTGAGGGTCAGATTGGAGCTTTGGAGCCTGTTTGCTTGTTGGTGAGGAACAGAAGTGACCTGTAATATTTCCCTTTAAGTACTCTGTGACAGAGCTGGTTTAGAGGTATTCTTGCTTACAGATGTTTTTTAGGGAACGCAAGTTGGCTAAGGACGCTGATAACTTTTAATTAATGTGTTCTGGTCTGCATGTTATGGAAAATGGGGAGCTGACACAAGTTACACAGCTGTAATACATTCTAGTTAGTGCAAAGATCAGAGTAAAAAGCTGGGAATCGTGGCTGGTTACCCCGTGCCCCTGGAGAAGACAGACACAAGGGCAAGCTTTTTCCTTCAGTGTCACTGGGACTTCTAGTACTTCCTTAACCTAATGTGGAAACAAAAAGAAGCAATGAGAGCAGGTCTTCTGTCCCCTGTGATGCAAGGGGTGGTCAGGAAGCTGTTGAGCAGGCAGTGGGGAAGAGACAGCAAGGCATCTTCTCTCCTGGCATATTAGAGCTGTCTTTAAGATTTATGGGAGATGAGAGGCAGCATCTTTTCCTGTCTGCCCAAAGTAATGGGATACTAGCTTCAGAGTTGAAGAGTGCAGCTTAGGGACACTTGCATTTCATAAATAAATGCACATTTTCTTAACATAGCATGGTCCAGCCCACAGAAACAGATAAAGATAACTTGACGGCTTTTTTTTTTTTTTTTTTTTTTAGCATGATTTATTATGGAAATGTGGCTTATGTGTTCACATTATCCATATGTGGTTGTGTTAGTCTGTCTCCTGTACCCCCACATATGGCTCTTGAACCTGTTGCCTGCGTTTCATCAAATTTGACAGATGGTGGAGGTCTTAAATATGCAAACTACCTGCAGATTTCTTTTTTCTTTTCTTTAATAAAAAAAAAAAAAGGTATTTTGGTAGAGCAGAGAGATCCTTTAAACTGGTCCACTGAGGAAGAGACTATACCAAGCGGTCAAATGTGTGAAGTCTGACTCCCCCAGGGAACATTACAGATGTCCCAGTTTCGGAAGTGGGTTTATTGGTACTCTCAAGGAGAACAGAAACGTGTATTTGTAGAAAATCAGGCTTTGTTGGTTCAGTGAGCTACTTGTTAATGAGTGGGGAGATACAGCCTGTGGGAAGAGAGTTAACGCTTACCTGCTGAATATGTGTACAGTTCAGCTTCAGTTGAAAAATAACGCTTAACCAGCATCATAATTTTTTAACATGTTGATACTTTGTCATAGCTTTCAACTGTGCTGTAGAAAAGGAGTTTGCTGTTCAGTTTAATAGATTTGTTTGTTTGTTTGTTTTACAACATCTCGCTTTGGAATATTTCAGAGAATAACGTTGGCTGGAAGGGATGTCTTGAGGTCACGTAGTCCAGCCTCTGGCTCAAAGCAGGGCTAACCTCAGGATTAGATCACGCTGCTCAGGGTCTTGTTGGCTTGAAAATCTCTTAAGGATGGTGAGTCTGGTTTCTCTGGGCAACATGTTCTAGTGTTTAACCACCTGCATGGTGAAGTTTTTGTCCTTTTACTCATCAGAATTTCCCTTGCAGCAACTTGCGACTGGTGCCACTTGTCCACTGCACTGTTTGCTTCCATGAAGAGTCTGGATCAGTTTTCTCTGTAGTCCCCCTTCAGGTAGTTTTAGACAGAACAGGGTACACCTGCAGCCTATTTTTCCTCAAGGCCAAAACAAATCAGTTTCCTCAGTTCTGTGTTTATGTCATGTGTTCCAGCTCCTTGTCCATCTGAGTGGTTCTCTGCTGGACTTGTTCCAGTACTGGGAGAGAGCAAAACTGGACACAGAATTCCAGATGTGGCCTCACAGGAGTAATCTTTCCTTGACCTGCTAGCTCCGTACTTGCTAATGCAGTGCTGGCCATAGCGAGCCTTCGTTGCTGCAAGCACGTACTGCTGATGGACCAAGTTCCATGTTCTGTATTTTAGAAATTTGTCAAACGACATTTTTAAAAAAAGCATATTTTATTAAGTGTTTTTAATGATACTTAAATTAACAGTTTTGATCTGCAAATCATTGATGAAGAGTATTTTTGTAAAGCATATTTTAGAGTGTAATTTTCCTATGTGTAATGCAAAGCTTATAGTAAACATGAAATAGTGTGTTTTGGGTGATTTATCTGTGTCAAGCCTAGGTTATATTACTTGTTAGTTCATTTTGCTTTTAGGTGAATCTCCCTTTCAGAAGGTGACTTTTTGTTGTTTGCTTTAGTACAACTTCGCTGGATGAAAAGATGCTATTCTTATACTTCTTCTAAAAGTCCAAAGTGAATTATTATTTCATGTTCAGCGTTGACCAAATAGATTAATTAGATCCAAGTAATGCTTAATCTCCTTAATTCACCTGGAGTTATTCGAACAGAAACTGGTTGATACTCTGGCGCAATTGAGATTTCTCACTCTCCATCACTGTGCAGTAGGTTGGTTTCTGTTTCAGAGAGCATTCCTGTCTCCACCCCTTTCCGTTCTGTTTCTAGTCTCTGGGTAAGTCTGCTTATGTAGGAGGAGTATTTCGTGCAGAGCTGTCTGCACTCTCACTGCTGTGGTGGGACATTTTTAGTGCCCTGTTGCCTCTCTACATGCTGGTTGAAAGAGACTTATAAAATGGTTGCTGTGTTTCTCCTGAGGGGCGATTGCCATTCAGTGACATAAGTTACTTGTGTGCATGTTATTTTGCTACCTACTTTGTTGAGGAATACATAAAATCCTAAAAAGTAATTCTAGTGATGGGGAAAAAAAAAATCTTCTCTTGGAAGTTCTTTTGTATTTCAACAGATTTCAACATATTTTTACCAGATAAAATGGTGAAATACTCCACAGTGTTTATAATGCAAATGAGAGTTTCTGTTGCATGGTAAAAAAGTAATTACTCTGTGTTTTAAGTACCAGCAACTTGTAACTAGACTTACAGTTTATAATATGTAATTATTTCACATTTTTTCTTAAAATTTGCAGCTGACACTGTAGATCCTTGCTTTTTTGTTGGTTATGAAGACAGTTTGCTCCATGAGCTGTTACTAAAATGTTGTAAATTAAACCTGAAGTGTATAGTGCACTCCCTAGGCTGCTTCAGTTGATAAGCCAAGAATTTGCCAAATTTTATGGGAACTTGCTGTTTTACAGGGTTTAGTACTGGCATGTCCTTTTTTTAAGCATGCAAAAATGCCCTATTTACTCTGATACTGAAGGAAACTTAACTTCTGGTAGTGGTGAGGTTTCCAATCCTCGTGGTTTTTCTTGATGTTGTTTTTGGCAGAATGAACACTAACAATTACCTTTGTTTTTTTGGTGCTTTGTGACGCTTCTTTTGTTAGACTGATGTTTCTACAGGTTAGGAAACCCCTCTGCTTCTGAGTGTGCATGAATGATTTGGGGGGGCGATGTTTGCTGTTGAGTTGTTTCGAAGTTAAATAGCAAAATATTTTTTTCTGAAGATGTGCGTCATGTATCAAAAAAAACAAAATAAGCTAGTTCCTGAAAAATAAGTAATTGTGTGGATCTTGTATTGTTTTCCATTTTGTAAGGCTGTTTTTAGGAAAAGCATTTGGAATAGAAGAAAATAATTAGAACTTCATTAGATAAAAGAGAAAACTTGGCTGGCAGCTTTGGTTATATACTCTTGTCCCTTGGGTGTGAGGGAAAGGAGGTGGATACTTCCTGTAAATGCGTAGCCTGCTTTGCTGCTGCTCCCAGCTTTTTCCGAGGATCTGGAGTAATACCGGTTACGTAACTGACCCGTCTTCACTTTTCTCAGTTGTTTCTTGGTGCATCTCTGAGAAGTCATAAGCATAGAATGGGGAAGCAAGCACTTTATTGGCTCATGTTTGGAGGTTTAGTTTTCAGGACAATCAGGGCTAGAAACTTAAGCTGTGGTTTTCATGATTGACTTATGCTGATCTAAGCCTGTGCTGCTTCTAAAGGGGCAGCCTTTCCTTCCCCGCCTCAGGTCATGTAATTCCTCCTTGCTCTCCTCTGCTGGTGCTAGTGCTTACACAGCTGCAGAGTTAACTGTTGGAAAACTGTTTAGTTGAAAAGTAAATTCATTTTTTTTTTTTTTTTCTCCAAGAGATCAGTTGATGTCACTTGTGCAAAAACATGTAGATGCTGGTGCATTATAAAAGAAGGGAAGAAGAATACACAGTTAGAGGGCTTATTTACTGTTTGTACTCTCAAGCTTCTTTGAGCCGTTTGAGTTCTCTAAATTATCACAAAGAAAGCCCTTACTACAACCAAGAAAATGAGAAATACTCCTTTTAATTCACTGAGCCTTCAGGTTGTCTTGGGTGTTGTTGAACTGTCTTGGTTTTGCACTGAAATTTATTCACAGAACTTGTCTTAATTTGTACTGAGAGAAGAAAGGTGTTGAAACTTATAATAGCAGTGTACTTAGTATAGCAATGTACTAATCCTTCAATCCCTTTTGGAGTGGGGATCTTATTTCAGAGGTAGCCAAAAGGCCTTTGAACATAAAAGTTTGCCAAAACATTAAATTTGGAATGGGTGATGTTTAAGGATATAATTGGCATCAGAGGAAATGGCACCCGTAGACCTCTAAAATGGGGAAGAAAAATGGGAAGGCAAAAAGGAGACAAAATAGTAAGATGTAAGAGCCTATTTGACAATCTGTTTTCTGGAGCCTGATCTGATGTGAACAGAAGTTCTATAAAACAGAGCAGATAAATAGGGGGATTTGAAGTCATAGTGGTAAACAGTTAAAGGTATAAAAAAGTACATATAAAAAGATACAGGAAATTGAGAGAACTGATGGGTTTCCTGGGACAACTATGATTGATCAGAACACAATCAAGTTAAATGATTTATTTAACAAAACCTAATGTATGCTATTGGGTGAAATAGATAATATTTTTTAATATTAATATTAAGGTGTCGTTGTAGAATCACCTCTCTTTATACTTTGTCCTAATAGGTGCTAACAAAACAGCTAATCATTTAGTCCGCCACACCCAGGATTATGAATTGGCTGAGCTTTTGGTGATTTTAATTCCTTTAATTCCTTTCCTTAGCTAGAAATTTCTGTTCTGAATAGTAGGAGTTATCAAAGGAGTTAAACTATGAAATCATGTATAGTAAATAGTTCAAAATTATAATGCTTTGGAAGGTCCCTTTAAATTTTACTTTCCTAATTCTGAAAAAAAAAAAAAAAGTGGCTTTGTAACCTTCAAGAATTATTTGAATAGACTAAGGAGAACAAATTATTATAGGAGGTTACAAAAGAGCCTTAAGAACGCATGGTGTGAAGGGCAATAAATTGTGGTAGATCAGAAACTTCCAAAGGGTAAAACCACTTAAGAGTAATTATTCACTTTTGTCATGGTGGGAAAGACTTGACACAATTGTGCTGGAAACCTCTAATGTTAGAATGGATATTAAATGATATTGGTAAAATGGCTGAAAAAGCACATGATATAGATGAAGATATCGCAGTTGTGTCTTGGTCCAGACTGGAGAGAACAAGGGCAATCTTCTTAGGTCTGGCAAAGTAATGTTGGTGGTAATTGTAATGATTGATCAGGCAGCATTGATTATTTGGGCAACTTGCTGTGCACTTGGGATAAAGGAGAGGACACTGTTTTAGATAAAAGGTTCCTCCTTCCCTCCTCATTTTTTGAAAAAGGGAAAAAAGCAATCAACTTCATAGTAAATACCATCTAAAATAGCATGTTCAGCTCCATAAAAATAAAGCCATAGTGGGACTTTGTGATTTGGTGATGAACAACAGATAAAAAAGGGACTGAGGTTATGGGTAAATTCATGATGAGTGTGTGAAGCATGAGAGTTGCTTTACAAAGGAGTCGTGATACAAGATTTAGAAACAACTGTTCCTTTTTTTCTTAGCCAAAAGCGATAATCTATCCAGTGATACTAGAATTCTGGCAAATCAAAAACCACTAAAAGAAAATGTTCGAATAGCATGAAGTTAGGAATTTTCAGGCTAGGTTAATTCTACTGCAAAATAGATCATATCTACCTTTTAGTTACTTTAATGTTTCCTGTTGTTCAGCCTTCTTTTGCTGCCCTTTTTGTAGTATGAGATGAGGAAAAAAAATCGAAGGAGAAAAAATGTCAGTACCTACAAATGGGCTTTTTTTTTCCTCCTCCTCAGTGAAGAGTTAAATTTGTGGTCATCCTGTAATTTATAACTTCAGGCAGTTTTCTAATACTTTGTATACAAATGATGGAGAATTAGGCAATCAGTTGTTTGAATAACTAAATTTAGATGGACCCTCTGTATGTTACTCCTTTCATTTTTGAAAGCTTTCATACTGTGTATTTCATGTCTGTATGATGGATGAGAAAAAGGTTCATTTTTCACTAGGATTCTTTTTGAAATATATACCTCTTGTATTCAAGTTTATTGAGTTATCTAATTTTGTCTTTTAAAAGCAGATGCTGATTTGGTAAGGCAGTATTAACAGAAAAAGTCTAATATACTGTATTTAGCCTCAAATATAATATGAAAAAGCAGAAGGAACAAAGTAGAAAGACTTCTAATAACCTTAGATGTTTACAGTTGGGGACAGAAAGTATATTCAGTGTTACAAAATGACACCTTTACTGGATGTTCTTGTATTGCATTTTATATGTTGCATTGAAAGTTCTAATTGCATTTATATGGTTTTTGGAAAAGAAGCAAGCAAAAAATCCCCTCAGTTGGAATAATGCACTGAAGCTCTCCATGTTTTGATCATTTTGAGTCAGAAACATTTATTCTGAAGAAACTGAAGGGATTGATTTTTCTTTGTATGTATTTAAAGAAAAAGAAAGCATACCCTGTAGCCACCTTCCCCCACCCTGAGGAGTTGTGCCAAATTAGTGGAGCCGTCCATTATGATACTGCTAGGCAACTATATAGTAATAATGTGTTATTTTTCTTACAGCAGTCTTAAAAATAAGTTTAAGCTATTTGCATCGTAACTTGATAAATGTCAGTATGTTGTGGAAATATCTGTGATTGAGCTAAATGTAGAAAAGAGTAAACATCTTCATAGGATGGCTTGTTTGCTTGGAATTATTTTTTCCTTCCGTATCCTAGTTGTAAGCGGTATTTCAGAGAGATTTTTATCCCTAGATATGCCCTCGGAATCTTGTTGCCATGACAGCACAAAGCCACTGCTAAAACATCCTTTTAAAACTTCAAATCAGTATTCTATTTAAAGTTGTAATTAGGGTGCTTGCCGGTAGCACTGTGGATTTTTATGCGGGTGTACACACATACTAACAGCTATAAGGTGCATAATCCTCCATGTGCTGGAAGAAAACCCCACGATGGGGTGAGCCTCCAGGCAGGGCAGCGTAATGAGCGTGGAGGGTGCTGACAGAGCAGGCAGTTGTTTTTTCAATGGCTTTGTGAAGAAACAGCCCTCTGCGGGCTGTAGCTCCTGCCAGAAGCTGGCTGCCTTCCTCCCAGCAGCTGCAGCGTGTTCTCACTTGTCCCAGTTCTGCCCCAAAATGAAACTTGTGAAGAACAGGGGTGGAAGGCAGAACATGCGGCAGCCGTGGTGGGGAGAAGGAGCGGAGGTTTGGCATCAGGCCCGTTCTGCCTAGTGAAAAGCTGCCCTTCCTTGAGAAGGAGTTGGAGGGAGATGGACTGCATAACAGATCCAATTTAGCAATTGTTTGTTGTTGTTTCTTTTTTCTTTAAGCTCCTCAGATATTGCAGAGCCTGTTTGGGTTATTGAACTTGGAAGCAGCCCCACCCTGGACACTTTAAACAGGAAGTCAGTATCAGAGTAGTAAAAGGATAAGGCATGGACTTTAAAAATTGCATGACACAACTGCTTAGGTTATAAGTACCCATTTGTTTATTGAGTACAGCTGTGCAAGATGTTTTATTTTATTCAAATCTTTGTTTTATGTTTAAAAGTTGCTTAATATTGGGAATGATGACACTGCACTGTTAGAGCTTATATTGATCTCTGTGAAGGGTCTTTAGTGTATCTGCATGGTAGTCCTATAGCAGGTTGTCACAGGATAATAAGCACAACTGGAAATAGGAATAATGTAGTGTATATTAGAGTCAGGCAATTATGAAACTATATTTAAATTTATCATATTACAGATAAATAGCCCTCAAATGAATGGTTACATCGGCTTGTGAAGCTGCACACCATTAGAGGGAAAAGAAGCCCTTCCTTGGGTTAGTTAAAATATTAGTAACTACACCATAATGTGAATCACACAGAAAACATTAAAAAGGAAAGTTCTATATGCAGTGATTGGTGTAAGTGATTAACAATTATGAACTGGAAGTTGTGCATTAGCATTCTGAAGGTTGTTGAGTCCTTATGGTCAGTATGTGAAGCAGTACTGCCGTTTACAGATCTTTATCTTCTCAGGAAAAAGTCCTGATAAGACAAGGTTCTTTCCTTTGGAAGGTAGTCACAGGTAACTGATTCACAGAAAATATAAATACTTGAGATTTATGTAGAAGTTGAATGTCTAGACAAATAAAACTGTACACACTGGGACAGCACTTAAATGCAGATCATCTAAATTTAGGGCATGCTTGATGGTAGATAGGATAAATCTGTGGATCTGTTCCTCATTGAACTGCAGGGGGAGCCTAGATGATTATTAGTCATAAAATTAGGTCTCTAATTTTAGCTAAGGTTAAGCAAGATAAATCCTATGTTAAGAGATAAGTAAGCTTTCTATTAACTGCAGTGAGTTAATGCATTGGGGTTTGGATTTGCATTTTTTTTATAGTTGTGTTTGCAGCAGTGTTCTGGAGAGTAGTGGCTAAATCTGATGCTGATGGTAGAAGTTGGACGGAGATTGTGAAGAATAGCAACAGGCTTCGAGAAATGACTGTGTCTTTGACCTCTGAAGGATCTGATTGTGTTAGTTTCCTACATAGTGAAATAAATATTGCTGTATGCGGTATGTGAATGAGGGGACATACAGCTTTCTTCAATTCTACAGAAATTCAGTCTAACATATTGTTTTAAGGACAGGGAGCATGTTTTCTGCCTAAATAATGGCAGACAAGACAATCTACAGTAGTAGATTGAAGTGAGTGTTCTTTTTATTTTTCTATTTTTATTTTTTTCTCTTCTCTCCAGAGGTATTTTAATGCCAGCACCTTCAGGATCTCGAAGGTCCTCAGGTCACATGTCTTATTAAAAGGATACTGGTTCTTAAAGGGTCACAGAGCTTACTCAAGGCCATATTTGTTTTAAGGGCTGTGGCTTTGAGAATGTGAAATGGTAACATGATAATGTAGATTCTTTGTGTGCCTATATTATTCATGTTATTTAAAATATGCATAAGCAAATATACATTCATGTAACTATTTGTGTAACTATTCGTACGATTAGCTCTGTGTTCATCGGAATCTAGGTAATGTTTCAGATGCTTGTGTTACACTTTGGCAAAAGTGGTCTTCTTTTGTAATGGTGGATATAAATCCAGTATCTCTTTTAATGTTTCAACTAAATTCTATTTTGTTTTAGCTCTTGCGAGCTCAGTCTTTGCAGCAGTAACATAAAGGCATACTTAGGTGCATTAGTGTGGTAAGATCTCCTGATAGGAACAGAAAAATGACTGTATGCAAAATCTACCCTGGAGAGGAAACTGATTAAATCTTCACTGCATATACTTTACTTTTTCCACACTGAATCAGCTGTTGAACCATCTGAAAACCAAAATAGTCTTTTTTTTTTTTTTTTTTACACCAGTAAACAACTTTTGCTTGAGAAACAAATTTCAGTGTAATCTCAGAGTTTTATCAAATATTGTGATTAGGAGCTTTTACCTAAGCAGCATCATTTGTTAATTATTGGACATGTTGCCTTTTTTTATGCTGCATAGCTGCTGCTGCTGTCCAGTACTTTAAAAGGAAATCGGATTCTGCACTGTGGGAGGGGAAAAAAATCCTTCAGTCTATATGAAGGAGGGAGTAGGAGGCTTGTCTAAAGTGCTAAAATAAACTATTCTCTTATTTTTCTCAAACACATTTTTTTCTTCAGAATTGCTTGTAGTTATCTTCTGCTTCTGCTGTGACTTACTGGTATATTGTAAGCAACTCAGGTGATTAACTGATTAACTAAGAAAATTACTAAAGGCGAAGTGCTCTTGAAGGCTATGCCAAATTCCACTCACAGGCCTTGGCCATTACCTATTTTGAGATTTGAGAACTGTTCAGGTGTTATCTATAAATATGTAGTAGCAACAGTCATAATTAACACTTGCTGAGGATGTGGAATTTCAAATCACTGTGGAATATTTGAATTCGGTGTTTCCAGAGTTCATTGTGCAGCCTGTCTATTCATAGACTGGAGTTATAGATGTAGATGGGTCAAACTGATTCTTTAGAAAAATCATGCAAAAGGGTGTCAGTATCTATACATGAGCCATATGTGTATCTGAGTTGCAACAAAGGCTCTCTGTCATTTTCAATATTGAAAGTGAAAAATGTACTGTATACATCTCTGTATACAGTAGTAATACAATTTCTCAAGAACACCTTATTGCACCACAAATCTGCCTTGTGTTAGAGGACTCTGAAGGGCCCAGGTATTTGAATTCATTTTGGGTATTCTTTTCTAATCAGATTTTCAGATTTCGTTCTGCTTCACATGATAACCTGATACCTGGACGTCTTGGCAGAGTAATGCCGCTTCAGAGGGTTTCAGAGAATGTTCTGTGACTTGATTATGGAAAATCTGTGGAATGTAAAGCATATCTGTCTGTGTATTTTTTTTTATATGAAAGAGTTGAGATTAGCAGAAATGTGCTTGATTATTTCTTACTTCTGAAACAAATCGATAGAGAGTAAAAATAAGTGTTAGGAAGACCAAAGAAGCCTTTATATGTATTTAAAACAAGCAAATAACCAAAGACACAGACTCTGTTGCACTCAATTACCATGTACTTTTAATACAGAGGCAAGAGTGCGCAGTGATATGCTTTGGTGTTTGCATGAGCAGGACCAGGTAAAACATCCTACAGTTTTTAAGTCAGTATGCATCTAAAATTGAAAAAAAAATTGTTTCATGAGCCTTTTTACTGTTTGTAGTAATCCTTATAAACGGGGCATTTTAAACAGAAATACTGAAACTGCTTTTTTAGACACAGCTAGGAATGCTTTTCCGAGCTGCTGAAAGCAATCTATAGCAAGCTAGCGTATTTATTAATACAGATCAAAATCAACGCATTCCTTGAGTGCATTGCTCCTTGCTTTGACTTCATGCAAGTAGTCTGATTTTTCTCTTCTGGAACTCGGTTGTCTTTGCAGTTGAACATAGAAAGGTATTTTCATAAATCCTCTATCCCTTTGTTCTACAATATCTAATCTTCACTGGACCTGCTCAAAGTGTAGCTCGATGGAGGAGTAAAAGGTGGCAGCTGGAATTACTTGCAGGAGGTAGACTTGGGCGTGGAATTCAGAGGTGATTTCCAAAGTGTTTTTTGCTCTCCAAAGTGAGTGGGTAAACCCAAGGTGAACTTTTATCTTACATTTCTTTTTTTAATGTTTGTAGCTTATAGGGAAAGATTCAAACTTTTTTTTTCCACAGGCTGGTGAAGGTAATTAATACCTTTTTCTTTGTTCAGATACCGGAAAATCTACAGACTTTGAGTCAGGTGGAAAAGATGAGGGCTTGTAGATACTTAAATGAGTTGGTAAAATAGCATAAATACTTTATCTCTTTATCAAACTAAAAAAAAAAAAAAGTACCCTTGTGGTCACTCTTAAATTTTTTTTTTAAAAAAGTGTTTCCCCTAGGTTCAGCTGAATTCGTGTTCTTGCTTTCTAAAGTGAATGAATTTAACATTCCATTAACTGTAATGTTGTTGCTTCTCTTACAGTTCTGCCTATGATAATGTCAACAAAGTTCGAGTTGCTATAAAAAAAATCAGTCCTTTTGAGCATCAGACATATTGCCAGAGAACTCTGAGAGAGATTAAGATTCTGCTGCGCTTCAGGCATGAGAATATTATTGGAATAAATGATATTATCAGAGCTCCGACTATTGAACAAATGAAAGATGTGTATCCTTTTAAAGTCTGAGTTGTTTTTCCTGATTAGTGACGGATGTTTTCTTCTTCCTTGTTCTGCATGTTTTCCCCTTTCTCTTCTCTTCCTTACTAAATTTTAATCAAAACTCATCTCCTGTTGCTGTGAATTGAAAGAGAAGTATGAAGAGTCCCTAATTTGATACCTAGATGAACAAAAGTTTTGTTTGTGCTTTTTCCAGTAAATAAATATGTTGTTTTGTATTTTCCAAAGTAAAGGACTCAGCATTGTAGAGCTAGACCTAGTTAACCAGAGACTATACCTAAGACCTAGTTAACCAGGAGACCCTGTTCAGATTCAGCCACCAAGTCCATATGCATGGTTTCCTGTTGTTTCCTTCGGTCTCTGCAGTGCCTGCACAATTGAAAAAAAAAAAAAGTCACTAGACACATGGAGGCAGAAATAGAATTTACTGAATCTAGGTCAAATGTTTTCACTTCATAAATTAGCAATATCTTGTTTGAGTTGAGTCAGTCTTATGTGGGAGCTTGAGGTTTCTTTTCCATGGCCAATCTGAAGTAACACCACTGCACTGCCTCCAAAAGGATGTCGTAGTAGCGTGTTCCAGTCCATACCCAGCTGGGATGGCAATAACGGTGTTTTCCAGTGAAGCCCTGTCCATTTCAGTGAGAAGTGATAATGGAACTACAACCCAAGAGTTAACTTGTTCCTATTAGAGCAGGAAAAAACCTCTGTTCTTCTTGTTTATCCCAACCTTGGGAGAAATCATCTGACTGAAAATATTAGGGTTTAATTGTGGTAAACAAAGGACTATTTGTTTCCAGTATAACATGAATACAGTAAAGAAGAAAAACAGCTGAATTTTGGGACTGGAGAGGTGGCAAAGAGACTGTTCAGTTTCTCACTCTGTTATGCTACTGGTAGCAAGTATCTTAGAATCGTATTACTCATTAAACTAAACCAGTCTTTTTTTATTGACAAGATGGATAGGTATCTGATCAAATGAAGATTCTCAGAAAACTCAGATTCTGACACAGACAAAGAGAGTTTTATGATGACTAATTTTAGAAGACCGTATGCCGCTGCCTGTTAATTCTGTTAAGGACTGCAGGATTGATGAGGTTCAAAACTTGTAAAGTGAGAAACACTTTCATAGTTTCATAATTGTCATGAAATAGACAAGAGACAAAAAACAGATAATAAAAGGTTTATCTTGTAGTGTATGTTGATGTCTGACATGAGACTTGGTTTGTTTTGCTGCCTTACATCGGATGCCCTGCAGATACATTGTGCAAGATCTCATGGAGACAGATCTTTACAAGCTCTTAAAGACTCAGCACCTCAGCAATGACCACATTTGTTATTTCCTCTACCAGATTCTGAGAGGGTTAAAATATATCCATTCAGCCAATGTGCTTCATCGTGACCTCAAACCTTCGAATTTGTTGCTTAACACCACTTGTGATCTCAAGGTTAGTTGAAGTTTCTTGAAGTTTTGCTCCTATGATGTCTTTAAAAACTACGTGCTATAATCATTGACATTATTTGGTTACTGGGGTTTAATGGGATTCTTCTTTATCCTGGTAAGACTGCAAAAATTTTATTAATTTTTGATAAAATCTTCAAGTTTAAATGATTAAGAACTCCTGTAAATGTATTTTGATGAATGCTTCAGTGTTTCCATCTGGAGGCTGACTTAAACAGCGTTGTTGGAAGCTAGGTACAAATTTATATAAAAAACTGAATAGTTTGTACCTAGAAAGTAAACTGAAAACTGTGTGTACTTCAAGGCTTGGTTCCTCTGTGTTTAAACTATTAATTGTTCGGTATTGGGAAAGGACTTTGTATCAGTGGACAAGTAAAATGGCATGTGATTCTCAGTGCTGATTAAATGCAATTACTTGGAGAGGGGTCACTCATTTACATTTTCAGTGATGGGCTCTATGCCAGTTAATAATACACAAACATGATGCTAGAGCAGTTATAAATCATGGAAAATATCAGTGTTGTGTTTAGTAGAACAACACAAGTGTAAAGAATTAGAACAGAAAGAACCAGAAAATGTGCCATTTTGTAACTTTCTGCTGTTCTTTACTCCTTAAGTATTTGCTGTTGACCACTGTTGGAGAGAGACTAGTGAGCTTAGGTGACTATGATCTGACATGGTACGGCTGTTCGATACCTGCTCTGTTGCACCTAATTGAACTTTGCTTTTGATAGTCTAGCATGTTTAAAAAGGAGGGGGAAAAAAAAAGTTTTAAAAATGTAAACCAACTGAAAGTTTGTCACAGTTCTAAGAAAAATTCTTACTTCTGTATCCATCCTAAATACTGGCTACGCAGTTTGCTTTATGTTCCTTTTTACGCTTGTCAGGTTCACATAATGCATGGGCCTGCTGGGCTTGTCACCTCTGACTCTTCCTAGAGGGTTTTCAGCAGCTGGTCTGCTGATACTGCAGATCCCCTCAAGACATTAACCCCTTCATGAAAATAGACAGGATAAAATATACAACTTTTGCGTAAAGGAAGCAGGAAAGCACAGTTTGTAGCTCTGTATATATGCATTTAAAGAACAAAAGGTAATATTTTTAACACTAGCAAAGTAGTCACAAAAAAGAATCTAAGCTCTCTAGATGGCAGAATGACCTTAGTGAATATTGTTCAGATTTCTTTCTAAGATTTTATAAATAGCATGCTTTAGACTATGCCACTGCAATATATGCTTTTCTAATGGAGAGTATGGTCATTCGTATGCCAATGCACTTGCTTTTTCATGACCTAAAGGGAGCTCTGGTACTGTGCTCTAATGCCATGTCTAATCTTTAACCAAAAGAATTGGAGGGCACTAGTGCATGTTAGGCCTTTCTGATGAATGCTGTACTTGTACCAACTTGCTACGTTTAGAGCAGTTCTGCCAGTTTGAGACTGCCGCATACATGTATGTGCTTAAAAAATGATTGTCATACGTAAATTCAGAACACGTCAAATACTGTGAAAATAAAAAACTTGAAAAAAATCACACTTTCAGAGGAGCAAAAGTAGAAAGGTTGTTCATCGTCAGCAATAATGGTGTTTTGAGAATCATCTATTGATTGATGTCTTCTGGAGCCCAGTGTCCTACAAGTTGTAACAGGAACTCCTTCTTCCCTCACTCTTAAACGTGCTCTTGGCCTCTGGATTGTAAATTCCATTTCCAGGAAAGGAATATATTTGTCTGCATTGACACAATTTCCCTGAAACATTTAGATTGTTGTGATCAGCTCAAAGGTTAATGACAGAAGTGCAGAGTCTAAAGTGTTTCTCTTTCCATACAGTAACCTATGTGACTTCAAGGCCTCATTTAAATGTAACTTTTGCAAACTTTCAACTACTAGGTGACAAGTCCAGAGAACCTTATTTGGTTTTAACTACTATTCCTTTTATGTCTTAGTCACAGATTAAGTTTAAGAGTTTATGAAAACCAGTACCACTAGTTCCACTTCCCTTTCATGAGAGACTTTGGGCAGAGTGGTGACCTCCAGATTCTCTTCTGTTCAGCCCTCCTAATGTTTCTGTCAAAGCCGCAGCCAAAAGCTGCTCTTTCCTTCAGCCTCCAGCTTGGTGCCTTTCTCACTAATGGCGATTCTTCTTTTCTGCTTAACCCATTTCTGCTCAAGTGAGGAGGGACTTTGTCATTTTACTGGGCCCTACTTTTTCAATAAAAAGCTTCCTTTTCATTGCATACTCCATTTCTTTCTGCCTGGATTGAGAGATTCATGAGCATCTTTACATCAGGTCTTTCTCCTTATTGTGGACTGGAGAGAATCTGCCCTCTCTCTTTGTTATAACCAGTTATAGCCTTTTCCTTATATGGAATATCCTCGTTCTGCAAAGGTCTCCTTGCTTTAGTCTTTACCTTTAGGGTAGAGGAAGAGGTTGCAACAATTCTATCTGCATGGTTATTTTATGAAGTCCCTAATGCTGCCCTCTACAGCTTCTCGACCTGTCTTTACAGGAAACTCACCTGATTATTTGTGCTGGTTCTCTTTATGTAAGCTGATAATTGCAAATGAGGCAGCTATCTCTGCAGCCTGGGAAAACCTTGACATTCTTAAATGGATTCTTTTAGTTGCTTGTTTTTGTAAGGACTGTGAAGGGTAGAGGTGTATGTAGCTAAAGTCAAAGGAGTCCTTTTTATGCAGGCTGGTTTGAATTTCATCATTATCTTTTCTTCAGTCCCTCTGTGTAGCATTTGATTGCTAAATCCTGACTTTCAGATGTATCTTTTACTCAGCTGAATCACTTTAACTGGTCTCTTAACTGAACTAGAATTTACTGGCTGGCCCTCAAGGAACATGAAGGAACTGGTGGCTGGATACAATTATATTTCTGTGGTGGTTTTTTTTCTTTTTTTTTTTTTTTTTTTGGTGGGGGGAAGTAATATATAGTACAATCTTTATTGATTACACCATATTACTATTTCCCAATCTTTAATACATGTAATATGCATAATTAACTATCTTTACTATTATAAAATGTGTATAGGAGGGACCTCTTAACTACTTGCTAAGCAAACATTTGATTTTTTTTCTGAGAGAAAATATTCACATGCAAATACCATTTTGTTATAGATTTTGTGTTGAAATTGATCATTGTCTTAGACTTCTTAGGTGCTTGGTAGTAAAAGCATATGAATGTGGCTAATGTATCCCTCAACAAGCTTGCTGTTTATCCATAGGATGATAGAAAGCAGCAACTGCTGTATTTAAGAAAATTATTTTTCTTCACATTTTCAGTTTTAATAAATCCTCTCTGGAGAGAGGACACTAGTCAAATCTTAAGAGCTGCTGCTTCTATTAAATCTCTCTGCCTTCTTACTACAGGGCATTCCAAACCAATTTCTCCTTTGTGCTGGACTTGCTAGTCTAAGTTATGCTCCCCCCCCCTTCCACATGTTTGGATAGAATTACCTCTCTGTTACAGGGTTGAGAAATGTTGTGGTGGTGGGGGATACTTTAAACTTTTTTTTTTCTTTTTTTTTAAAGACTCACAGCTCCTCTGGCAGCCTGTGATTTCTCCAGTCTCCCCTTATCTCGTGATTGGCAGGATATTTCCTTTTCAAAGATGCACAGTTGTCGCAGTAGCTTTTTTTTTAAAAAAAAAAAAAAAAAAAAGGGGGTATTGAACTGTGCTAGGAATGTGTTGGTAACTTCTGTTTTCTGGCAATCCTAATCCCTTTCTCTTTTCTCTGTGCTTGTTCTGATAAGTTTCTAATAACAAGCTGGAGCAGTACATGTTACCACCTACCTAGCGCAGAGGGTGTTATGTAAGCTGCTAGCAGAAAATAAACTGTTCACCGGGAACATTTTTCTTTTCCATAACATTTGTTGTTCTGCTGGGCCTATCAAAAACTCTTTGTACCTGTTTCCAAACACTTCCAAAACACTTTTCATTACTTTCATGCAATAATGGTCAATAATGTTACTGTGTTTGTATGCGATGCATCATGTGTTGGGAAAGGTGACTTGGTTAATGTTTGTTTTAGCTCTGGAAGCTGTATTTCTAATATGTGCTTTTTTAATTTAAAACCAGATTTGTGACTTTGGACTGGCTCGTGTTGCAGATCCAGATCACGATCACACTGGATTCTTAACAGAATATGTAGCCACACGTTGGTACAGGGCTCCTGAAATCATGCTGAATTCCAAGGTAAGAACCATAGCACACTTCTGTGATATTTTTGTTTACTCATGAGTACCTAATTTTGCGCCTTCCCCCCCCCCCGCCCCCGTCCTGTGTTGTTAGGATCAGGAAGCATGCATAGTCGTGAGAAAACCCAATAATGGATCTGTTGGCTAGATATTGACTTCCTATAAATGTGTGATTCCCGGTGTAATTACTGGATAGTACAACTGGGTGTACATGTGTGTGAGTTCTCTTGTGCTCAGGCCTTGTCATTCATGAGCCTTCTTTCCGTCAAATTGCCTTTGATAGAGAAGAGTGCAAGTACTAGTAATGAGAGTATTTTTATGACTGTCTTCACCAAAATTTGCAAATGCTGTCCTAGTTTTATTTTAACATCTTAGTTTAGGTGTTGAATGTATGATGAGGATAAGTCTAATTTTAAAGGCATATGATCTTTGCTGTATGTCAGTCAGTTGCTTTCCCATAATCTTAATGAAATCATTTCTTTGTATTTTATATTTAAGTTATTCACAGTTTCTTCTGTGGCTATGTTGAGATGTATCTGATTCCTGTGCAAATCCTTCCTAACTTCTAGAGTCCAAAACACTGACCAGGTGCTTTTAGATATTTCCCCCATTGCTGAGTTTGGTTTGTTAAGGCAATATTGTGTTTCATGCACTTTAGAAAATAGTCTTTAGAAAATAGAAAAATTTTTTTGGGGGGGTCTTATATTTCAAAGTCACTTTGAAGCCATAAAACATAGGATAAGCTAATTCAACTTGATTTCTGGATATCCATGTATATTTATCAGAAAATATATTTTGTGTATGCTTTTTAAGAAGTGGTGAAATTGCTATGTTGCAGATCTGTAACCTGCAATTCTAGAATTACAGTGCTTTGTAAAGAGTCAAGTAATCACATTGTGAGAGGGTGATGCTTAGGTGGCTGTGGGTTCAGCAAAATCACTATCTTTTGCTGGAAGCTCCCTGCTAATAGTAGAGTAAGGGACAGCAGGTTATGGGAGAACAGGGCAAAGGGATTTCTTGGGACAAGGACTCTGGAGGTGCCCTTGCCAAAGCACCGGGATAATTGTACTGCTGCTGAATCCAACCCTTCTCTTAGATAATAAGAATGAAACAAATTACATTATTTTCATGCATATAACCTGTGTTATATCATGTAGATCTTGTTTCCTACTGTTAGACTTCCCACATAATCTTGGCTAACTTATCCGTTGTGTTTTACAAGCTAATGAACTAACAATCTGTTTTGACCTTCTGTCCTGATGATGAAGACTTCTTGTTTATGTCTTGTGTCACATTTAAAACATTTACTCTTAGGAAGAAAGACTGCATCTTCTCTTGGCATGCACATATGTATTTCATGTGCTGTTCAGAACTATGGATTAGTAGGTATATAAAGGATTAGCTTGTTTCCAAAATTTGCTGGTGTAAATTGACTATAAAATTAGGGAGCCTTGCAGTTGGTATTACTAAGTTGGTATAGCAAAACTTTAGAGAATCCTTTTTGGAACAGCACATCCTGCATGTTTCAGTTCTTGTTACCCCTTCTAAGTAGTTCTTTTGGTATACAGTTCTTAATTATTCTTTACTGTACCAGAAAAATTAAACAACATGAGTAAGCATGACTCATCTAGTCTTGTAAAATGAATTGCACAAGTACACTTTTGAAATTTAGGTAACATGTTACTGTAAATATGCAAAATTATCTTTGAGCAATTTTTTTTTTTTTTTTCTTGCAGGGTTATACAAAGTCTATTGACATCTGGTCAGTAGGCTGTATTCTGGCAGAGATGCTCTCTAACAGACCTATCTTTCCAGGAAAACACTACCTTGACCAACTTAACCATATCCTTGGTAAGCTTAATATACCCGGAGCGTTTCCACGTCCATTTGCTCTCCCCATCTCTACCAACTAGGCTAGTCTTGGTCACTCGTTTCTTTCTCATTTGATCTTATCTCCTTTCTTCTATGCTACTATGTGTATATGTAATATCTTTTAAGAATATGTAATGTATGGATTTGCAGGTGCATTATCTGTTCCCTGTAGTTATTTCTGCACTGATTTCCGTTATGCCTCTTTGATCTGAGGGAAAGCTAGAAGATACCTACGAGTTTATATACATCAGCAGAGATGTAAAAAACCCTCAAATATACAAATAGATCCAAGTTAATTTATTCATTTATGTATTTTTACAGGTAAGCAACTTATACCTGTGAAATCTTTTAAATGGTGTACTGATAATTAGGCAAATTTAAATGCATTTGTCTGCTTACCAGAAAAATTGACCATTTTTAGTAAATGTTTCGAAGAAGTCCTAAGATATTCTGTAATTCTAAAAAAGGTGAAATTTTCCTAGTAGTTTTAGTACTGAGTCCTATAGGATGTGATGTGACTATTTTAATGCAATTTTCATAGGAATGTGGCATTTTGTTTGTTTTAGGTATACTTGGATCCCCTTCCCAAGAAGATTTGAATTGTATAATAAATTTAAAGGCCAGAAACTACTTACTTTCCCTACCACACAAAAATAAGGTACCATGGAACAGGCTGTTTCCAAATGCTGACCCCAAAGGTATTATTTTATGTTCTATTACATTGCATCAGACCTTTAACAATGGAGTGAGCACTAAAAGTAATAGCGGAATGAGATTCAAAACCACCTTAATCATCTAGCATTATCTATGGCAGAAACAAAACATTCCAGTCCCTTAAAATACCTGTATCATCCATTATGAAAACTTGAATCAGCATGAAGCTGTTCCTACCAGATTATGTCTTGTTAAACAAATTTTGATAATCTAGAGTTGCATATTTTGGTGTTCTGAGCTTTATCTTCCATGTAAAACATGGAAATCGTAACTTTTGCTATTATCTTCAGAGGAATGATACCTTACTGAGGTGATGAGTTTTGGGACTGGATTTTGACACAGGCATCGAACAAATTATGAACCGAACTTCTGGAAACAGAAGATAGCTTCTTAATTCCAAATCATTTTGTATGGTTTGTGCAGTCTGTCCACTCCATACCAGATTTAATAGAATCCTTTAAAATGTGGTCTCAAGTAGTACAAAATGCTAAATTCTAAAGTCTTAAAAATATTCCATTTATGATAATTATAGATAAAGTTGTAACAGCAAAGTGCGAAAGAATTATCTTTCTTTGCCATTTCTTGCTAGAGGTTAGATGTATCTTTGTTTTGTATCTCTGTAGCTGTTAACTTGCCTTTTAAATTCCACTTCATAGAGTTTAAGAGTTGTTGTACAGGCCTCTTCCCCACTCTGACACAATTAATAAGTCAGATAAAAAGTTTTTGAACTAATATAATAGTTTACGCTCTGTAAATATGATCAGGTACTAAACTGCTTTCTGCACAAGGAATTATGTAGAGGTGATTTTTCTTATCATTGATATCTTCAGAAAGCAGTGATTTATTCAGCTTTTATAATGGTACTCATCACTGCGAATTTTCTAATGTTGGCATTTGACAGCTCAAATTGCAGCAATGCTGATGTACTTGGCTGCTAGGGGAACATACAGTTTGTGTGACTTTTCATCTGTGTCTTCAGATTAGCTTTGACAGAGCAGTGTTTCAAAAACTATTTGCCAACATTTTAGTGAAAAGTGCTGTGCACAAAGTGCCTTAGCGTGGTGTCAACATGCAAGTTTTCAGTGTTGAGAAAACTGTATGAAGAAATTTAATCACTGTGTAGTATAAGGTTGTTTTTTGTTTTACTGCCTTTAAATGCGATGGTAAATTTTTGATTCTTAGATTCTTTATATCCATCCAGGCATCTTATTCTGATGCAAAACTACAGCTACTTTGGTGCCATGAGAACCTGTTTTTTTTTTTTTTTTTATTGTAAATCAAGTGGTGAGAAGAAATGAAATAGAACTCATGATACTGCAACTATGTGGGGCTCTTTTTCCTACTTTTTTTTTTCATTTTTTTTTCTTTTTCTAGAAATGAAAATCTGTCACAAGGAATGCTGATATGCTGGGCAGAGGAAGATACTCTGCCTAAGCTACAGGAAGCATTCTCTTGCTTCTATTACTGCTACTACAGTAGAGGAACTGCAAAGACTTAAATTTAAATTAACCTAAATTTAGGGTACTGTGTCTTTTCTAAGAGCATATATTTTCTATGTAATATCAACAGTTGTAACTTACTTACACATTGCAATTTGGAGCATATATTGAAGTCTTGTATATTTTTTTTCCTCTTAGCACTTGATTTGTTGGATAAAATGCTGACCTTTAATCCTCATAAGCGAATTGAAGTGGAGCAAGCTTTAGCCCATCCATATCTGGAGCAGTATTATGATCCAAGTGATGAGGTAAAGACAACATTACAATGTATACGTTATTGATTAAATGATTTTCCTCATTAGCTTAAGGGCAATGTTTTTACTGCTGTAATAGACTTAAAAAAAATTATCAAGTACGAACTATAAAAGAAAAACTGACCAAAATTTTTAGGAATGTGTTCAGCGAGCGTGTGTAATCATCATCACTACATGAGACGGTATTTGCTTTCTGGTTCCCTGTGGAAATTCAAAACACTGTATTAGCCAGTAAACTTCAAAATAATAATTCATTAGAGGTAGAAATGACATGTAATTGAGTATTCCTTCTTGAGAATAAGTTAAAGAACTGTGCTCTATATGCTTGATAATTGTGCTGTCTCTTTTTAGATGTCTAAAGAAATTTTGTTGTTAATTTTTCATGGAAAATGTTAAACTTTGCTACATATGTTTTTAAATAGATTTATGCCAGTGAGTACAGTGAGTACACAGGTTAATACACTACCAAGAAGGTAGCCACAGATATGTTAAAAAGTGGTTTTTTTTTTTTTTTTTTTTTTTTTTTTTTTTTTTTTTCCTAAACTGTAATTTGTATTCAGCAGGCTTTACGGCATAAGTGTAGGAAAAATAGACTTTAATGGGTCATTATTTTGTCATGTGTTTGAGTTAACTGTATTACTCCTCTTTTAAGGGAACATCAGTATCTGTTTGCTGTTAAGACTACAAAATTATAGAAGCAATGGGATTATGAACATGTAGGATTTTGTTTCATTTACCTCTTTAACAGTGAACCAGATAAATGGTAGCTTTTGCTTGATAATGTTATGTTTTCACATTCTTAAGTTTTCTTTCAGTTTAGAAAGGCTTGCTTATATATCTAATGGTAGTTTAAAGGTTAATTTTAAATAATCAAATCATAAAAATCTATTTGACTTTACTCCCAACTTGAACTTATCTTCTGTTTTTCTATTTTATGTGTCTTGTTGTAGTACTGCATTTTGGAGAAATAACACAAAATGAGTAAATGCTAAAGAATACTCTCCTGGAAGTCGGACTTTTTTAATGTATTTGATTTTATTTTATAATGACCAAAATAAGAGAGGAAAGTAACTGAGCTTGCCATCAAATTATCCTTTAGAAAAGAAAGCTAAAAATGCTGAACTTGCTTTGGTTTAATATAACGCTGATAAGATTTCAGACTGGTGCAAAAGTAGAAGAGGAGGAAATAAGGTTGACTTCTGTCACAAAAAAAAAAAAAAAAAAAAAGAGAGAAATTAAAATGTTTCAGATTGCTTTTACTCAGGTGCTTACTAAGTTACACACCTCTATTTAAGCAAATATTTTAACATTTTTTAGGTCTGAGTGTCTGATTACTACAGATTGATTTTAAAATTTGGTAAACCAATAAACAAAGCACAAAAGAGGGTAAGAGAATGGGCTTCCTGAGGAATGTACAGTAGTAGATTATTTTTAGCTTATTCTTTTTCATATTTTTTCATACACGTACTACTTGAAATTCAAGAGTGCAGTAATCCTAGGAGAAGTACTAATGTGTTTTTGTATTATTAAGCCTGTAGCTGAAGCACCCTTCAAGTTTGACATGGAGTTGGATGACTTGCCGAAGGAAAAGCTGAAAGAACTGATTTTTGAGGAAACTGCTAGATTCCAGCCAGGATATCGATCTTAGATTGTGCATAGGTAAAGTCACAAGAATAAGAAACCCTATAGGTGGGGAAGAATTTTGCAGCTTTGTGGTTTGGTGTAACCTACCATTTTTTTTTATAAAAAGGTTGTGCTTATAATTTGACCTGTCCTGTTCTGTTATTGAGGAAATGGGTTTAATTTTCTGTGTGGTATTAAAGTGCCTATAAGGGAATACAGGCAATTCTGAGATACTTGCCTAGATTTTAGATTACACTTAAGGAATGACTGCTACATTAGATAGTATTTCTCAGAATAAAAGCTATGAAGCACTTTGAAATGCCAGTATAATTCAAAAGACTATATAAGGGGACAAAGATATTATAGAATCTCTTGTTGCATGGCTTCAAATGCTTGTTTGAAAAATACTTAAATGTAACATACAAAGGGGAAATCTCTTAGGAATTTACTAAGAAAAAACAAAAACAAAACAGTATGACCAAAAGCTTCAGTTTCAGATACTTGTGAAAATACCTTCAAAACATATTGACTGGTTTCCAGTGTTTCTGACAATTCTATTTTAAATCAATTAAATATCTATAACTTGAAGAATAAGGAAAGAATATTGAAGCACATCTTTATAGCTTACATTGATCAATGGAATATATATATGACAGATAAAGTTAACTGGTCTTCATACACTGGAAGCCTTGCAAGTCAACAGTTTTGTACCAAGTTTGTCAAAATTTATGTGATAATTTCTGTGATAATTGTGAACTTCCATGATACCAATATATTAAAGCATCTCTGAAGACAGCCTAGTCTAGGTTGCCTTGGTTATGGTCTTAAAAATAGTTGCTGTGCTATTTTCAGCCAGCAGCAGCATTCTGCAAGCACCACCTCTTGCTGGCAGTTTCAGCAGAAAAGCTGAATTTTGAGCCCGTGAACGGCCTCCCTGCAGGGAGGTCTGTGGCAGGGGCAGGCAGCTGTTATTGCAGCTTTGTTGCTTTGTTATAGTTGATATTTTTTTCTGCACTGAAAATGGGATTTGAGTTTCTGGATTGCTTTTAGCCCTATTCCTTTTGTTTAATGTTGGCATGGGGGCTGGAAGATGAGGAAACTTTTGGAAATAACATTTTTGCTTAAGCAGGGTAATATCTGGTGTCACTTGCATCAGCATTGAAATGTATAGATGCTTACCACTGGAGTTACTTTGAATTTTAGAAATATTGTATTTTGTTTGTTAAACTTACTTGGTAACACTTGAAAGTGTCTTTAATAATTGTACTTTAGGTGAATCTGAGGTTAATACATCTGGCTGTTTTTATTAGTTGGCCTTTGTCAATAGAACTAGAGCAGGGACACAATAGGATGGATAGCACTTATTTTCCTTCCATGCTTTCTAATATTAATTATGCTTAGGAAGCCCTGGTAATACATGTATGTTCTTGGAAGAAAATGGTGTGACTTTTTAGAAGGAATATGAAGGCTATTTTTAATAGGCCATAGCATCAAGGAAGGAGAGCAAACAGCTAATGTGGTAAATCCTAGGATATGATTCTCCTACCTGCTGCTTTGTCCAGTCCATATTTACTAGGTTGTATTAGGAACTAAGGAGTAAAGAGATTAGGGATAAAGATATCAATGACCCAATGCTAAGGAAATTTCTGATCTGCTAAAAATGTTACCTTTAAATGCCTACATGAAGAGCTGATTTGGTTGATACACAGAAGTGTAGCTATTTTTATTTAGCTTAATAATGATACGCTGATAATGTGAAGACCAGTCACCAGCAGTTGGCTTAAAATGCCAAGGCTAAGGAGCTTTTCAGTGTTTTTTGGTAAATGTATTAGTGTTGCCTTCAGAAATCTATTGTAAATATAGTGTATATAAAACATAGAGATAGGAAAGAGTGTTTGTTTGCAGAAACTGTTAAAATTTCCTTTACTGAAACATGTGTCTCCTCTTTTTTGTAGGACAAGGACTTAAAGGACTGGGCATGCTCAAACGTTGCTGTTCCTCTTCCCAGTTCTTTATCGTTGGTCATGTCTTGTGGCCTCTCTCAGCTTATCCACTAACTCCTTTGAGCCATTCAGGAGGGCAGTTTCTGGTAGTTTTGGCTTTTCATGCTTTCAATGAATCTTTTAAGCCTGAAGAATTGTAATTGACACTCCTATGCGTAATGCCCATTGTAGCCCTGTTGCAGTACTGTACTGTAAGTGCACCTACTGCTGGCCGTATTTTAACTGCTTGCTTTCTGGTTTGAAAGATGCAGTGGTTCCTTTCACTCCTGGATCAGTAACCAAGAAGAAAATTCATTAACCTGTAAGAAGTTTACACCATGAACTATGTTTTTTCGTTTGTTTTCTGACTTTACTGAAGTCGCTGGCATGTTTTTATTTTATTATTATTACTTTTTTTTTTTTCTTTTTTAGAAAAGCTACTATTCAGGGCACTTTAAGTCAGTGACATCCCAGATTTTTTTTGCACTTCCTTTTTAAATAGAAATGGTAAGCATCCAATGGAATTTATACCATTATGCTATGGATTACAGCATAAATTATGTTCATGTTAATCTTGCTTATGCACTTGTTTGGGTGTCCTATGCTGTATAAACAAGTATTCTGTACAGTGAAATAGCCACATAGGAACCCAACTTAATTGAATTCATCTAAGAAATATTATTTCATGTATACACAAAATTTGTACCTTTTCTCCCTGCCTTTTCTAAAAGAGATCATTTAAAGTTTAACCATGTTGGAGGTGTAGTACTTCCAAAGTTCATACCATGTAGTAGTGTTTATAAGACTTGTGCAAAGAGAATGAGTGGCAGCTTGCCAGCTTATATTTATTCACTGTGTGGTGGAAGATTAACAAAGACATAATGGCATGATGACCTAATGGTGAATGCTTTTCTCTGTGGAAGGCATCCATATGTGGTGGTAAGCGAGAAACCAAAATATGATGTTAATAAACTCAGTCTGCATACTGCATACCAATGAAATGTTTCAAATGAGGATGATTATTTTTTACATTTGAATCTAATCACTGACATTCAGAGTACTTGCAGAGAGGAACACTGCATCTTTAAATGAGAAAGTTTGAATTATTTTTGCTCCTACAGCATGTCAGCATCTCAAGTTCATTTCTTGCAACCTACACTATGGTGATTTGTAATCCAGCCTCCATGAGCTCGTGACATGAAGTACTGTTCTGTTGTCAAGTACTATCAAACTTTTCTGATAATGCTGAGTTAGGACAACCAAACAAAGCTAGCACTAAATAATGTTTAAAATTGTATACCTTTTAATGATCTTTTCAAGTATTTGTTACTGAAATTGTATAATGTGGAGTTTACTAGGTGTTATGTTCCAGTGCAGTGCCTCCTTTTCTTTCCCCACTGCTCTCTGTGGTGAAAAATTTGCCTTGTTTAAAATAATTACTGTGCCCTCGCATGACTGTTAAAGCTTTCTGTGCAAAGATGATTGTCTAAGTGCCACATGCCTATGATTGAGAAAAAAAAAATCTATTGTTACCTCTGAGTTGTGTTCAACTGAAATGCTATTCAACAAATAACTTAGGAAAATAGTTCTATTTTTAGCTTTTCATATCTCTGCTGTCTCTTTCTCATTTTATTTTGGCAGCAGTGAAGAATGGATTGTATAAAGACTGCTTGCTAACATGAACAAAATGCACTTGTAATTCCTGGAAATAAATTTAAATCTTATATCTTCACAGTAACATTAAGAATTAGTTTTTGGTTTCCTCTTGGGTAATGTGTTTGAATGGAAATCAGGTTCAATTGCTACTGTAGTATACAAGGATGCTTGCTGGTTAATAACTCCAGGATTCCTCATACCACTTAGTCTGCTTTTCCAAGAAATCTAGAAAGCCATTAACTTAGACTTCAGTAGATAAGGGTGCTTACAAGACTCCATTTCAAAACTTTCCTTTTCTTAGAGTATAAGTGTTAGTCTGCCAGAATTAATTTTTAATAAGCAAGGGTTCATCTTTAAAGGGCATTTTCTATTAGGAAGTTCCTGTGGTATATAAATCTCTGTTGTGTAGAACATATTAGGAGCATTGTCAGGACACTGCACAATGATCATTGAATTGTGGTATGGAACCTATGCTAAAAACATTTCTATAGAAATACGCACTTGACTGTTGATACTAGTGTAGAAATTTCTCTTGACACTTCTACACATCCTTACCAAAATGTTTTTTTCCTCAGTTTTGAAAAGTTGGACTATTTCTAGAATCTCTGCTTCTTGTATGATCATCGTGACTACAGGAATAAATTTGGCATGGTTGGAAAGATGACTGTTACTGAAAAATTAGCGTGTGACACCTCAATTTTGATTTATTAAGGAAGAACTTCGGCAGCTTAATTCATCTTTCACTTACCCTATTCATTTTTAATACTTTCTTTAATTGTGGATTTTGGGGGAATTGTAGACTTACCCTTAAATTATGTCCCTTGCAATGAGGAGCCAAGGGTTTGCTTTACTTGACATCTGGTGCTTTGGGGCTTTCTTCCTTAGCCATTACTGCTGAATCAAATCGGCATCCATCAGTATCAGCAATTGCAATCATCAGTCTTTTACTGAACTCGGTAGCACTGTTGAGTTGAATTTGTTGTGGCATTAAATGCAGAAGCATGATCTTTTTTGTCAGATTTGGAAAACAATTTAAAAGAAGGTGCCTATAATAACACTGTGTTATGTCAATTATTTCATAATTTTACCTTTTTTCTTACCTAGTCTATACTTGCAGAGAGCTGAAACTCAGAAGAAGTGACATGCATATTTCGTGTTAGAGATGTTTTGGGAATAAGGAATGTAAACAGTTGGCTGTCAAAAACATTCCAACATTGTAGTTGAAAGATATGCAAGCGCATAAAATTCTCATGGATGCTTTGACAAATTATCTTATTCTGCTATCCTGACTGTCACCGTAATCTTCCTCATCAATGTTACACGTAAGGTCTGAAGTGAACAACGTGCTGCACAGGCTGAGTAGTGTGGCACGCTGAGCTTTCAGGAGTAGCAGGTGACTACACGACTGAGCAGTGGCCAAATGAAACCCAAGGGATTTAGCATGGTTTTCCTTACAGAACAGAGAAAAAAAAAAAAGAAAAACCTGTCATTGCTGCCCACTGTAATATGCTATGATATATTTATACCATGTCAAAGTTGTTTGCTGAGCAACTGTACTATAGATTTAAACTTTATTAATATATATTTGCTTATGTTAGCATAGTTTATATAGTTCTTTGTTATTGATAAATTTATTGTGTTGTTACAGCACAGTGATATGGTATAAATATAGGCGTATACATACTCACAATATATACATGAATTTGGTCCCTTGCATAGTACTTTTATATTTGTACAGCAATGTCTTCAAGCAATCCCAGATTTTACGGGAAATATTTTTGTAAATGCAGTGGTCTAAACAAAGTCCAGACAGTCCTTTTACTAAGTTTTAAATACATTTGTGCTTACAATGGTTTAGTTGACAATTGAATTTAAGACACTAAATTAGTGGAAAGTGCACATTAGTAAAGTGAAGCTTACAATGATTTTTGTAGCATGTGCTGTGATCAAACTAAGTGAAGCATTGGAGGAAATGTAAAAGTGGGACTACCTTGTAAATCTAGAACAAATTTTGAAAGGTTGCAGCTGGTTTACTTACTATTGTTGCCTTTTCTTGTGTTGTATCAGTGTAGAGCACTCTTAAAATACTCAAACTGCTTTGTCTTTGCTTTGTACTGTTGGTGCCTTCTTAGTCATGTACCCCTAAAAGTCTCGCATAGCTAATTTAGTTAATGGTAAGTTTAAAATAAGAAAGCAAAGGAAGATTTTATATTAAAAAAAAGACAAAATAAAAAAAAAAAAACTGTATGTTCTTATTCATTGTAACAATTAAACGTTTATATCGTGACGGATTTGTGATTTGGTTAATCTGTATAGAACAATTGTAAGTAGCAAAGGTTTATATTTCGTCTTATTCTTTTAATGTTGTAAACATATGTGATTTTCTTTTTTAAATCAGGTAACTTAATGTTCTGTTTTGTTTTTGGCATCTGAATCTTGTAAAAACAAATGCAAAGAAAATCATTAAATTGTGTCCCTGTATTACCAAATCAGCATAGTAGTGTGCATATATAGAATGACTGGAATTTTGCTCTAAAATAACTGCTGTTCTAAAAAAAAAACATAAATACGCTGATGTGGATTACATTAATTTTTAAACTGCCTACTACTTGAATCTTTCAGTAGTGAGTAATCTGTATTCTTAAATACACCAGTATGTTTATTCCATTATATGAGATGCCAGCTGGAAATTGGAATGGGGAAACCAATCAAAAAATATATATTTTTTATCTTCATGGCAAGAAATTTAAGAAATCATCAGCATTTTGAACTCTTGAGCAGAGTAATGGAAATGGTTTTTAGCGTAGCTGATGATCCACACTCTCTTGACATTCCTTATGTTCTCTATATTGATGTTCACAGAGCTGTAGCCCAAGTCGCAGAAAGTCTTAAATACTTGACCCATCCTTAAAGACCAAATATTTTCATTTTCCATAAAAAAAGATTCACCTTGGACCCAGATTTGAAGCATTTCCGGCAGCAATGCAAGTAAGCTTAAAATGCTTTATGCTTTTCTGATTTTTTTTCTTTAATGAATTGTTAACCTAAAAGTCAGACTGTGCCAAAGAACTGAGCTTTAAGAGGTGTACCTGGATAGCAGCAGCTTGCAATTTCTCTAATGAATGTAAAAACACAGATTCTCTAATGTGTAAATATGTGTGAGAATATGATTTGAAACTAAGGAAAGTTTAGCAGGAACTGACAGGTGCGTAACAGCTCTTTGAAAAGTGACTTTATAAAGTTCTTCATTCCGTGTTCTCTCTGGCTTCCACACCAGAGTATATTTCCCCCCCTGTAGAAAACTGGAATTTGATTTTGCCATAGAGGGGTGTTTACCTGCTCTTCCTTTGTCACCGCTGGTCGCTGCCTTTCATTTCCTTTGTTCCTTTGAGCAGAACCTGGCTCTGCAGTAACTTGCCCCGCAGCGAATTCCTCCGAGGTGGTGCTGAACTGCCGCTTGTTTCCACGGAGGATTTCACAAGCTCATGATTGACTTGACGCTTTTGTAATGCTCTTAAGTTGGTTTAGTTGAGATACCATGCAGAATTCCAGCGTGGACCAGCACCGGAATGGGACACTGGTCCTTCCTATCTGTAAGCTTTAAGTGTAATGGGCCATCTTAAGCGTCTGGAGGCAAACTCTGGAGATGGGCACCTGAATCTGGGTTTGGGCTTAGGGTTTGTCTGGGCTGCATTTGAGTTAGAGCCCCCTGGATGCCCTGAAAGCTGAACACCACAGGGTGGGGGAAAGGGGTGCGCTCAGATGAGCACTCCCACTTGGAAAGCTTGTGAGGAACTGTTTGAATATAGGATGGTTATTTGAGTAGATTTGAAGGAATCCAGCTTTGTAGAGCTCTGATTGCTGTGGTCTCTGCCAACCAGCTGCCTGTTCTGTGTGCTTCACTTTCAGCTGTTGTTTTTACTAAATTGTGTATACGTAACACTGGACCAGCAAGTTATAAGAAAAACATTTGAAGGGAGTAGAAGACTTACAAACCTGACCACGTCAGTGCACGCCAGGGTTGTGGATAGCTGCCTTGCTCTGATGTGCCTTTTGACCACAGGCAAAATCCTTCAGTTAAAGTTCTCGATCTTTCGCTAAATCTTTCTCCTATGCAATTCATGAGATTTCTGACAATAAATGGTGGTGGCTTTCCTGATCCTGTTAAACAGGGGTCCATCCGCTAGGGAGATGAGCAGGAGAACTGGGAGCTGTGCTCAGACTCCTCTTTTGGAAGCACAGCATGCTGAGTGGTAATTGTACCTTGGTTTCTGGGAAAGCAATATAAAAACAGATGGAACAGAAAGCAAGGATGAATTTAGCTAAAGTGAGCCATGAAACTAAAGTTTTTTGAATAGTATGAGAAAGCAAAGTGGAATGTAACCATGAAAAATAGGGGATTTTTTTCCACTGCTTTGCTGTGATGACGGTACATTTTGTCTAACCTTTAGCACAGGTCACCTGAGGGAACAACTGCAGCTGAAACCAGAAGATCTGAGCGTGGCAGGTGCCACCACTCTTTTGCCCCTGTAGTTCTGAACAGCCTTTAGATTAATTAGATCAACCAGTTCATCAGTTCCCCTGGCTTTCTTCATTGCTGCTTCAAATGTTTCTGACTCTTTCAATACCCTGTGAATAATAGAAACTTTCTGCCACTTCCCTAGAATTGCCTTTTATCATGTTATCAATATATTTAAAAACAAAAAAATTCTTCCTTAAGCTCTTTTTCCATTTAATTACTTGATGTGGCAGACAGATGCTTGTGATCCTTCCAGCTCTTCATTTCATCCAGTGTAGAAGTAGTGTAGGTAAAGTAGTACCATGAAGATATAACACAGGACTTTGAAAATACTTTCAATTTCTGATTTCCTGGAAAAGGGGAAGAAATGTCTTGGTAGTATGTTGGAGTTGCAGCACTTTTTCCATCTATAGCTACAGAGGTAAAAACATACTTAAGCTGAGTCTTTCTGATGTATAGATGAGGTTGTGCATCTCTTTCCACTGTATAAGTTTGTCTGCTAAAATATTACTTTTCCTGAGTCTTTTCACTACTCTGGTTTCATTTCTTATTTCCACTTTCTCTCATGGCTGTAGCTTACTCTCTGCTCACAGCTCTCCATTTTTTTTTTTTTTTTGCTATATATATTGTTTTCTTTTTCTCTAAAATTGAGCCAAGGACCCAGCTGTGCTTTGCGGAGCTGGGCCCGAGTCAAGCGCTGCTGGGCCCTGGGCTGCTGCTTGTGCTGCAGCTGCCGCCTCTTGGGAGCAGGTCTGGGGCACCTGGTCCTTCCCATGCCTGGGAATATGACTGCAATAACTAAGGCAGTGCACAGAGCTGGGGTCTGCTACTTCCCCTCGCAGCCTTAGTGCTGCACTGGAGCACAAAACCCAGAAATAACAAACCTCAGTGCATGTAGCTGCAGTGCGGGCTTCAGGACGTCCGAAAGCGCTCCAGAATTTAGGCTTGTCTAGCAATGTCCTCGCTCCCACCATCCAATTGAATGAAATGCCAAATAAATTATTTTAAAAAAATTAGTATTACTAAGATTTGAGATGCGCATTTAGTTTTGTTGCTATATCTGAGACTAAATGACTTATTTGGAAGATGTGCCACCTTAAAGCAGTAGATGCAAAAGTGGTTAGTTTTCAGAAAATTGGCTTAACGTTTGCTGAAATGGTTATATCACAAGTGATCTGAACAATTCAGGGTAAGGCTTTTGAACCAAACGTTTCTGCTCACCTGCTTTTCTAGCTTTATCTTCGGGAGCTGGCAGTTTGAGACAGGAAATTTTGGCTTAAAAGCCTAAATCCTTTTCTGTGTTCTTGGAGGTATTAAAATTCACAAATATTCTTACTTGTAAGTGAAACATGACTTCAAACTTAAGATTTGATTTTCGGTGTCTTGGTGTTTTTAAAAAGCTGTTGGTTAGTTTTTGTACATATGTATTCAATTTGCAGGCTTTCTAAATAAGAATGCCACTGAGAAATGACTGTGATGGGAACACACAACCTTTTTCAGACTGAATTACTCAAAAATCCTTCAGTTCATTTTGCTGACGTCGCTGTAGCTACATGTTGAAAGAGTTTGCTCTAGCATGCAGCATCTGCAGAGCAGTCTAGCCCAAAGTGGGGATTAGGAAAAACTAGTTGTTGCAGAAGCATCCCTTTGTAGATAAACTTAGGTTTTTAAGCTCTGCTTTGAGAGTTTTGTATTTTAGGAGAATGTATTAAGCTGTTTTTACAGCCAACTTGATGATTTTCTCTCTAAGTATAATATGCCATTATTGCAGCATGGCAAAGGTCTGCATAATTCAAGTCCGCTCAGTTTAATTACTGGTTTTCTCCTTGTGACAATGAATGGCTTTGTACCAAAAGCAATGTATCCTGTGCATAGTTAGTAGTGGAAATAATTATTACTGTGCAGCTCTTATTTTTGTTGTCTTTTGATCGGTTGTCACTAGTGCAGACTGTGAGCACTGACAGTTGCTCCAGGCTGCTCAAGCTGTTGAGGATAAAAAAGGTCCTATATAATATTTGTTTACTTTCTGGGAGCTGCTGTGCTTTGAAAGCTGGGATGGGTTGCACCTGATGCTGCATTAAGCTTATTTTCCTCCAAGTCTGTCATCCGAACACATCCCGATCTAGAGAGTTTCTCTGGACTCGCTCCTCCGTGCTTTCCTTTTGAGAAAGACCCAGGCTCAACACCAGCATCGTTAGAGCCGAGGATTATGAGAGAGCAGAAGGGGTATTTTCCCTGCTTGGTTTGGGGGATTCTGCTGAACTCCGCTCTGCTTTGTTAGATCCCGGCACTCTCGTAGGACGGGAGGACGGCAGCAGCTGAGCCCCCGCACCAGCTCCCGCCTCGAGGCCGGTTGCGAGGGCGCAGGCGACGCGCGCCGACGCGCTCCGGCCCCGCGAGCCACTCCGCCTGCCGCCCTGCAGCTTTGCGCTACCGGCTCTGTAAGCAAATCAGCCCTGGAAAACCTTCCTTTCAAAGAGGGCGTCTTTGTTTCTCCTTTCCCGGTGCTCAAAAGGACGTGGTTTAAGGCAGTTATCGCCCCACCACTTGCATTTGACTGCTAGTGTGTAATATTCGCCACAGTAAAGAGTCACTGTACAAAAATTTTATTGCTCTAAAAATAACAAGAGTGAAGAGTTTGTTCCTCTCAGCATGTATTCCTTCTTGCTTTCAAAAAAGCTGTGGAAAAATAACGGAATAGCTTTTCCGCATTCTTCATGCACGTTTTTCTCTGCTGCCTCTTAAGTCGTCCTAGATGTGACTTATTTTACTGCTAATGGTGTTTTGAAGACTGTAGTACTACAGGTGTCTTATGGTAACTTGTAAATAAAACTGTGAACACACGGTCAAGTCATTTGTGGTGCTGCTCTGTAGCTGGGTGACGTTGCCTTTGCTGTAAAACCTACTGCGCTTTCCTGGAGGACCTCCGCTCTGCGCCTTTACAAGGAACCTTTCTGTGAGTAGCCTGCGCAGCAATCTGGCTCTGGGAACAAATTCCAGGCAGCTCCATGACAGCAATTATTCCTAAGCAGTAGCTTTGTAACATAATTTTCTAGATGACAGCAAATCAACACTTATGTCAGGCTGATTGTCAGCAGAGCAATAATATAATTTTATGTAAATATCTCCAACATTCTGTGCAGCAAGTAGGGAATGTATTTAGAATTCATTTATGGCTGGAAGCTGATTAGGAAACTGTTGTTGTGGTAGCGTTTTGTCCTTGGAGCCTGTCAGCTCTGGCAAAGGGCTGTCTGCTGCTCATCCAGCCGAGGGTAGTGGAAGAGGTTTGACCTGTGTAAGGAACACAGAGTGCCATAATTTAGTAAAAGTTCAGGGGACCTAAGGAGTGACCAGGGGAGGGNAACCCACTTGAACATACACAAGTTCAGGGGACCTAAGGAGTGACCAGGGGAGGGAGCTGACTAGAGTCAACATGAGGCAGCTGTTTATCTTCCCTGAAGTGTCATAGCGATTGGGAGTTTCATGATGTGGAGAAAAAAAAAAAAAAAAAAAGGCAGATAGCTGCTTTCTTGCTGCTTTTTTTTCACAGTTGGCATGGAGTCAGGAACAGAGCAACAAATACTATGTGCTTGGCTCCAGAGATGTGTAGGCAGGAGAAAAGGTACGGCAGGAACTGTCAGGAGATGACAGAGACACATTTTTGTAGAATTCCACCTTTCTCTCCTGGCCAACAGCCCTGGGGGGAGCTAATCAGCAGTCAGGTATTAAGCTCTGCGGAACAATTTCCCTGGCTGTCCGTGTGCGTTGTGGAGGGAGTAGCCTTGCTTGGTATGGCAGGAGACATCATTTAATATGTAAGACATCATTTAACATGCAATTGGGCTTTGGAGCTGATTCTCTGAGGGAAGAATGTTTTAGTCAATCCTAGGGAATCCTTTAATAAAGTGGCTGGATTCTTTGCAGTGTTGCAGAGTTAAGTGGGCTGACCTGTGCAGCCACCTGCGTCTGCAGAGAGCTGCCTTGTGCGTCTGCTGGTGAAGATCCATTCTGATCCAGCGTGGGCAAGCGGCCTCCGTTTGCGGCGGATTCCTGTGTCGGGGAGGGTGGAGGACAGGCCGCCGCCGGCCTCGAAGCTCTTCCTGCCCTTGGGGTGATGCTGCGGACTCGGCTCTGCCCTGCTGGACCGTCCCGCGCCTGTGGCTGTCGGGCAGACCCGAGTTTGCCCTTGCCGAGGCCGTGTCCTCGCCTGAGGGGATTTTTCCTCCCACCCGCACTCTGGGTTCCCCTGGAAGCAGATTCCCCACTTTGCTTCTGATTATATTTTAAGAGCTGGCTATTGCAGAGCTGAGCACGTAATGCAAGGAAAACGACCCCCTTGTGAGCTAATAACGATGACAAAAAGCCCTTAACAAAGTTCAGTTTGGTTCTGCTTGCTCTGCTCTGGACAATAGGGCTAGTGGAGGTATGAATCAGAACAGTGTTTTTTGCATTCCTTGTGTATATTGTGGTGACTATTGAGAAAAAGTACTTCTGTTCTCCTGTCAGGGCTAATTTGGAAGGAGGTGTTTGGGTTTAACAAACACTTGATGCCTTTTTTTTTTTTTTTTTTTTTTTAATAATTGTTCTCCCCTCCCCGGTGCAGGTCTGGTGACTGCAGGGCAGGGCAGGCAGGAAGGGCTGCGGGGGCCCCGTGCCAGGCAGCAGGTCCCTGGCACTGAGTCTGCAGTTGTCTCAAAGCTGCTCAGGAAGGGAAAGGCAGCTAAGAAATGTCAGAACTCTCTTAAAATTAAATGGTGAGCCAAAAATGCGAATCTGGGGCTATGTTATGCTGTCTAATAATATTAGTTACAATAAGAGTTTATGTAATGCCATAGAAATGAGTGAAGAATGAATAACTTGCCATTTGCCTTCAAGACACGGACAACTGACTGCTGGGCCAGGCTCTTCGCTCACGCCGCTCCAGACACTGCCAGTCATACACAGTTTGTATGTTGAAAATGGCTGGTTTAAGGCATGGGATTATTGCTGGGTACAGCATCCCTTCATGCTATTGTTAAATAATTAAGAAAATTGCTTTCCTTTCAAATCAATCCTTTAAAAGGAGGGAGGAAGAACTGACCTCAGTGTAGCTCGTGGTTTTCAAACCGGCTACGGCAGCATTTCTGCTCCTCAGCTTTCAACTATTCCAGTCATTCTTCACCTCGTTTTTCCCTTTAAGCTTGTTTCCCTGCAACTGTTACATATAGTCATGGGGAGCCTGATTGTTTTTTAAGATATTTAAGTGAATTAAGAGGCAAATATTTACACTGTGGAAATAGTTTCTCGTAAGATGTATTAAATGGTTCCGCAAAGCTGTGACACCACAGTTTGTATCCTTTTACTTTATGAAGGAGTAACTGAGTTTATTTACAGTAGGCATATTAAGCTAAACATTTAGCTTAAAAAATAAATACACTCAAAAACCCACAACCTTTTCAGCATAAAATGCTGCCATGCTCCTGATGACTGCTGAACGGAATCTCTGACAAGGAAAATCAACAAACAGGTACTAGAAAACAAAACATGTCTCAAAAGCAAATGGAAGTAATGATCTTGAGTGAGTGAAATCCTTGTGTGGGAAAGAGACTGTCTGAAGGCACTGATTATAAACCAGGCGGTTTTTGTGCGTAGAGAGGTGGGCAGCAACGGTGAAGATTGTGGCATTTCTTGTATAAATATTCCTATCTGCAAACTGCCACACGCCTCCTTGAACACAAATAGCAATTAATTAGCCAGGAGAGTCCATTTCAGCTCTAAATGAGCTTATTCATAACATACAAGTATTGCCTTGGCATTCATTTACAATGGGAATGGAGTCATGATGACATTTTTGTGTTAAAGCATTGAAATTCTCCATATATATATATATATTTTGTTTGTTTTTACTTAAAGGCATGAATCACTTGAACACCTAGCAATTTTCACTCTGAAAAGAAGTGTAAGTGCATTTCAGTGAAGCTGCTTTGCTCCTGCCTGCTAACTGTACTGGTATTTGGAGGAGGGGAAGTAAATCGCTTGCTTTTCTTTCTGAGTGCACCCTTCCTGCCCTGGAATATCTTTAGAACAAAACAGCCTTTCAAATAAACTAGGAAAAATGACAAGCTCTCTTTATGGCCTGTCAGGGATAATAAATGTATCTGTATACACTTCGCACCTACTTATACAGCGAATACCAACTAATACCTAGAAAGCGAGAGGAAAATACGTATGTAAGCGCAACTTGTGCTCTCCTGCAAACACTTCCTGCATCTTGCAGCTAACCCAGGGGCTCTCAGCTTGCCGGGCTCGGGACTCAGCAGCAGTAACGATGCTATGGAAGGAGATGTGGTTTTCGAATGGTAAATTTATTAGGTTGACCCAACTACAACGAAGTCAGCTGGGGTTCACGTAACTGCTGCAGCTGGTGCCAAACTTGCTCATGGGTGACGTTTCATTCTGCTTTTCCAGAACTAGATTTCACACAGATAGACAATGTATAGCCTAAAACAGAAAGTCATTTTGTGTAACATTCACTATTAATTTTGCCCTCAAGTCTTTTTTTCTTTTTTTTTTTTTCAGCAAAGGGATTGTCAAAGAGCAAAAGAACAGATAAAATTGGCCAAGTTAAGTATGCAATGATACTTTTTGTTCAGCATCCCAATATTATCTTTGCCTCTCATATATATGTATATATACATACACATGCATACATAAAGCTCTGAAAGGGAAAACAACTGTAGCTTAGACCTGCGTGCTTACCAGTCCTGCTTATTTCAGTGTTACTATTTAGATTATGACCCCATGGTCATGCCATCTGCTGGTGGAAAGTTGCCATAATTGTCATTTACATAAAAACCTTGGTGCGTGACCATTGAATCCAAATACCAAAGAAGAAAATTTAAAATAACACCCTGCTTTCTGGGAGAAAAAAAAAAAAAAAAAAATACAGATATACATACACCTACTTCAAGTGGTTATCAATGCTAACCTGGCAACTGTTTATGACACTGAAGCTGCTGGGGAAATATTTATGTGGTTTTGTTTGGTTTTGAAGCAGCCTGTGTGCGCTCAGTGCAAATGCAGTAGGACTGGTCAAGGCAGTAGAAACAATGAAAGCAAAAGACATTTTTGTTGGGTGGAGACTGAGTCAACCATTCTCCCCTTTTTGCAGTTTTTGATGTGGGTCTAAACAAATCCAACCACCTACAAACACAGCGCAACACAACACTGGGGAATGAGGAACCGATGGAAGGTGAAGACCTAGGTACTTCCTTAATATAGATATTAATGGCTATTATTATTCCAGCTACGCTTACCAAATTTTGCATGATCTGTTCCTCCTCTTGCTATACCCATTCTTCCTCTTCATACGTACTAACTTTAAATATCAAAATAATAAATTCCAGAGAAAGCAGGGACTTTTGAAAAACAAAAATTTGAGAGAGAGACAGGAAACAATAGAGATTTGATTATAGGAAAAGATTTTTCCCATAATACAACTTTCTACCCAGTAGCACTATGCCATGTGAAGAAGCGTTGCTTCTGCTTTTATTTTAAGTAATTGGTATTGCATCCACGGCATATGCCTGGTGATTTTTCTGCTTAGTGATGGATGTTGCTATCTTGAGCAGGTATGAGAGGGCTATTTGAAACGTTAATCATGCTCTGGTCAAGAAGAAGGGTAGGGTCCCTTTGAAAGAGCAGGTCGCCCCATTTCCTCTCCTTCCCCGGGTGCCTCGCTGGGCTACCAGCTCAGCTGGAGATTGCGCCAGGCTCAGAAAACCTATTGACAAACACGAAAATACAAGGGCAGAACAAAACAAGTGTTTGATAGATGCACCGCAAAGTTCACAGTTCAGGGTGTGCTCTGTGCATTGCACCTCCTGACCAAGCAATGTAGTTAATTAATGTAAATATTTTTTTGTCTTGGTACAAAATCCTGCGAGGAATTCTCCATATAAAACCGCGGTGTGGCAGCGAGCAAAGCCAGCGATGCGCTGATGTACGGCAGGAGGAATGAGGCTTCTGGGCCGTTAACTCGCTCTGTGCCACTCGCTGCAAATGCGGGTGTACGTTCAGAGACTTGGGGGCAGGTCAACAGGGGATGTAAAACACGCTTCTACACAGGGAATACGCTTCAGCTTGGCAATAGCACTGCAAGATCAGACTGCTTTCTCGCTTGCTTTTGGGTATTGTGGATGCTGAACGTGACTAGTAAGGACAGACGATTATAGCCAGGCACGTTTTGCTGGGGTCTGGCTACACCTTGGGAACAGGCACTTTGTTTCCAGCTCGTGTGGATCAGGACATTGGCCTTGACGCCAGGGCGCCCAGAGCACATGTGACAGCTGGTCCAGTCCTGTGACGTAGCCAGCAACCCACGCTGGGCCTGCTTCTGGACACACAAATTGTTTTTCTCTTTATTGCTACAATTCTGTATTTCTGATAAGATTTTTAGACAGGTGAATGTAATTTGTAATGTAACCGTTAGAATCTCTGGCCGATAATACCCATGTCAGCACTGCCTTCCTGATGCTGACACCGAAAGGTGCTGGGAGCCTTTTCTGCAATCTGAAAAATACATGGTTGTTGTACTCCAAAATATGAACTTCCATAACTGGGATATGAACAGGAGGCTTGCTGAGCTACATGCTCAGTGACTCCTGGTCCTGGCAAGCTTCTGAAAAAATAAATAGCTAAAATCAAGAATTGTGGATAAACTTTCTCCCAAAACATAAACACAGATCCCGAGTTAAGCTAAGAGAAGGTCACTTTACTAGCCGCCCATCAAGTTCAGTCTTGAGCGGCAGTGTTACTGCAGGCTGGAGTTAAGAAGTGTTGACAGATCCTTGCCCTTACCGTGCCTGGCTGGGCTGCTCTCCCGGGGACACCCACGTGGATTCAAATCCTGTGACTCCGCACAGGGAAGCAGCTCCTCTTGCGGTGCTGAGGTTGCCTTTAACTGCTCTTGCTATTGCCTGTTACCAGAAACGGCCAACTCACTAGTTTTAAAAGTTATAAAGGAATTTTACACATCAATCTATCAGTATTTCTGTAAGGACGATGGCAACAAGTTAAGGTTCAGACCTATGACCAGATGTTCTTTTCAGGTTCAGCCACGAGATGGAGCCAGTGCAATATCGGGCCCAACTTGCCCGTTAAAGAAAATATTACGGGCTATTTGGTGGCGCTGGGTCTCTGCAGCATCAGCAGCTTTGGGAGGATTATTCCCTTCTTATTTATGGTTACCGAGATGGCACTGGCAAAAACAAAAGACGGAAACATTGGAAGTTAGGATATATAATTTGTGTACAAATCATTCTGTCCCACATGAAACTTCTGTGGCTCTGATCAAGAAAATTAAAAATCAGTGATGCATCTTTCCTTAATCTGTAAACTAAACTAGTTTTAGTCTCAACTGTATTCTCCAGGGGTTTATGAAAATAAGTGCATTGAGGAAAAGAAGAAGGAAAGATATAGGGAAGAGAAAAAAAGAACAGGGTGGCAAATAAGGCATTTGGGTTAATCTGATAGGATCAGGTGGATCGATATAAGTGGCAGACAGCAAAGGCAGCTCTAGCAGCTACCACAGTGAATTTCGTGGAGTAAAAACCTCGGCGAGCAGGAAGGTTGCTGTGTGAATGCTGCCTCCATCAAACTTTTTAGACACTTTTCAAACAAAAGGTTATTCAGAAGAAATTTGTCAGTCAGGTCTGCTTGCAATATCAGGTTATACTGAACAGTTCTGTGTTCGGGCAGTTACAGAGCATTTGTTTTCTTGCCATTGCTTCTCTCCTCATCAGTTTCAGCCTCAAAGCTATGCTGGACTCATATTAATTGCAATAAAAACTTTTATTTTTGCTTTTTTCTGCCTAAGAACAATTCCTTGGCCAATATTGCCCTTTACTTTGTACAGTCATCCTACAGTCATCAAACTGTACTTTGTACAGTCTTTTCCTCTACACTAGGAAAAATACCAAGTTCTTTGATAAAATACAACTTCCTTCTAGCTCTAGAGAATAACTCCGGATGCCTTAGAGTGTTGTCCTGACCTGTTGCACTCTGCCTTGTCAATGGTAGGCTAGCTACCCTAGGATATCAAACCTCCTAATATATATATATGTGTGTGTGTGTGTATGTGAGTGTGTTTTTATAGTGTATAGCCTTTACCTTCACTAAGGAAATATATATTCTGATTAAATTCTGAAGAAATCCAGATGAACTGTTGGTCATTATTTAGCAGAGACACTTCTTGAACACAGCCTAGGTTTAGACTTGTCCAGTACCTCTGGATCAGTTCAAGAGAAAACATTAATAAGCAGAAAATATTTTTTACAATAAGCTAGATAACTTTTGTTTTGCTTTCCCCATATAACAACATTCTCAGTAGCAAAGTCTTCATTAAAGTTTCAGTGCACGTATGAACAGGCCAGTCACACCTCCATTTTTTTCAACCTAAGAAGGGATGTGTTTGCATAACACATAATCTGCATAATGATACTGTTTATAGAAAAGACAGAAGTTAAACATCTCTTGTAGCACTCATTTTCTCTCTCTAACATCGTTTCTTCAAACAGCTAACTATATTAAAACAGCTGCAGTGAGGCCACCAGATAATGGAAATAGAATTAACCTTTCTTGGCTTTGTATAAGCTTTCCTTGTCTAAAGGCATATGTAAGACTGGGCTTGTGGGATGGTTTAACATTTTCATTAGACTGGTTAGCATATTATCTCTTCCCAGTTCATTTTGTCCATATTTGCTTAAACATTGGTGTTTTTCAAATCTAATCCCTATTTAAGCTACTAGACATACTTTGGTATATGTATCTAGAAAATTAGTAAAGATGGTGCTATAACTTATGTCAAAGATGCCAAGCAGATTTTTTTTCATTTTTAATATGAAATATTATTTTGTAATTCAGAGAAGGTACAGATTCTTCAAGATTTTATCTCTGGCCTTTAAACTTCGCAAGTCTGGTTGCTTAGAAAGGAAAGTGGGAATAGGAAAATAATCCTGTTCTTGAAGTGGGAAAAGCAATACTGAAATTCCACTGGAGATTATAAGGAAGAATCAGCTGTCCAATCATGCCTGTCTTAAAGAAAAACTCCTTTTACAACAATCAGTGCAAATCAGTCATTCCTAGACCCTGCTCCTTAACTCACTGCTGGCATGTCACCAGAAACGGGTGCGTGTCATGTTCCTGGGAGAACTAAATACCTGAGAAGAGAAGGGCAAACCCCTTGTTCTCACTGCTAAGCTCACACATACGGCAAACATTCAGGAAAGAAGTTACTTTTTGTTCAAACAAACAAACAACAACAACAACAACAAAAACTTGGGGGGGGGGGGGAAGGTTAAAAAGGTTCACATCTCCAAACTTTTGAGACTTCTTAATATATCCTAAGAAAGCAAAGGAGGGAAAAATCCTGATATTTGGCCTTTTCCAGGTTAGTTTCCTTTAATGTTCCTTTCTGCCTCTACCTGTTGCATTTTTAGTTTCAACCTTGTTTGGGGATTTTTTTTATGTTTTAGGATACAATTCACCTCCTAGTTCTATTTCTTTAGTGCTAAACCCTGAGGACACCTAAGGTTTGCATGCCCTCTCTCCAACCGGTGCAATCCATCGAATTCCAGAACTACAGACTACATCCTTCTTTGCCGATTAGAATCCTAAGAAACAATAAAACCCCTTCCTACTATAAAATTACATTTAAACAGAGGTTTCATGATGAAGAGCCCACAACAAAACGTAGGCAAGAGTTATTGGGCTGTTACAATCAGTATTTATAATTAAAATGCTGCACATTTTATTACTAATGATAATATGGCTGTGGTACAGTTAGGATACCTCCCATAATTTGGTAGCAACAGTATGACACCTGCTTTACTAATCAAGATCAGAGTGTCTGCAGAAAAGAAAGGCTCTACCCCAAAGAGCTTATAAACCAAACAGTATAGAAATTTAGACTCAAGCATATCATATCTTCCCCCTCATCCACACTTTTTGTTTTGTTTCAGTACCTCAGGGAACTATAAACCCTACTTTCAAGTACATAATGCTGCATCAGAGGTTCATTTGTAAAAGCAACCTTAACCTGCTACTGAAAACACTGAATGCATCCTTAGACATGTCTTTATCTTAAAAAAAAAAAAAAAAAAAAAAAGGAGAAAAAGATGGTATTCTAACAGTGCAGCTTGTGTATTTGTTACTAGGGAAACAAATAGCAAAGAGACAGAAACCCTTAGTGTCCTTGTCATTTGGATCTTTCAGCGGAGAAGAGAGCTTGTGTTAAAATAATGGAAACATTGTTCTGCCTTCAGGATCCTTTGCTGTCCTCACTGAGTGACTGACACTTTCTTCTCCTCCTTGTCCATCATGTCATCACTCAAAAGGAGAGCCACTTCTATATTCAGGGTTGGACTGCTGCTATGTTTTATTCCTCACGTGATTCCTGTTTCTGTGTAACGTGCTCAGTTCCTAGCACCTAAATGAAGATCACGGAGTGCCTTGAGGTAAACAGCGGAGAGAAAACAGATACTTGCATTCACATCTGTAGGAAAACACATTCAACAGCGCTAGTGATTCAGTATTTGCATGCCCAGCTTTGAATCACTATTGAACTGGAGCGTCAGAACTGGAGAGTGGGAGAGGCACTTGTCTCATTTCTAAATCGGGACCCTTTGAAGTGATGGTCACTGGTGGGGACTGCTCACACGTGACATCGTTGCCTTTGAAATTCAGGGCCTGCGTATTGTGGTGGGAGCTTTGCCACGGGTTTCAGTAAACCAACGAGGTGTCAGTCATGGCTTATGTGGACTGACTACTCCCCTTCTAGTCCTTTTAAGTAGGTGTGAGAATGAGGGAAACCTCCCTGTCCCAGTAAAAGCCATTCATCGCAACAAGCCTTTTTCAGTGGTGAAGTATCTCCAACCTACGGATGGCAGAAGCACTTAAACTGCGCTCTCAACACCTTGCAGCTCATCCACAGGCTTGCAGCGCTTGAGGGTTGGAGGGGACCAACGTCGGAGGTCAGTATTATTCCTACTCTGTGACTTTCAGCTAATTGTTCCATGTGCCTCTTTCCCAATCCACAAGAAGAGGGCAAAAGTTGGAACTACGGTGAACATGCTGCAGTGCCGTACTTACAACCTATAAAATACAATGTAAGTGCTAACTCGTTAAAAGGCTCACACAGTTGCTTCTGAACCAGCCATGCAGGGGCAGTCTTTAAGCAAGCGTACCAAAACTTCTTTGGCAGCTGGCTGAAGGAGCAAGGTGCAGGATCAGCCATAGCAGATCACAATGGCTGCTCATCTAGTCAGGTCTCCTTCCCCTAGAGAAACAAAAAATCTGTCTCGTTAACAGAGATTAATAATAGCCCTTTCAAAATGAAGTATAAGAAATAGCTTGTTCAAAATCTGCAAAAGCTGTTCGTGGGATAATATTTTAGCAGATGAGACTTATTCAAAAAGGAACAGAGGATTTATGTACTCTCTGGATCAGATACAATGCAATTTCTTTCCTAAATTATGCCGCATCCCTCCATCTTTCTCCACTCCATTTTATATACGTTTTCCATACCACCCCTCAGCCAACTTACCCAAGGCAACTAGCTTAGAAAGCTTAGTCTGGTGCACCCTGAGGTGTAGCTAAATAAGACAGCTAAATAAACTTTGTCCTCTCTGCAACACTAGTTACCAATAACAGAGACAGGGAAATGATGGGAAAGTTCACTAGGGTAAAAACCCTACTGGAAACGCTCTCACAGATGTTGCTTTCCTTGTGCAAATGTGACTTTTTAAAATTTTTTATTTATTTATTTTACTATTACTCAATAATGGCCATTAATTCATCATTAAGTGGAAGTTTATAACAAAAAGAAGACAGAGCTACATGAATTATATGTATATTAAAAATCAGATAATGCAGAATAAAATCTAGCACATGGTTTATCAATTACAGCCACTAGCCGAATTGTAATGGATTCTGTTTCTCTAATAAGACTGATTCTGCAAAGAACCAAAGCCCCTCGGGTCAAAAAAAAAAAAAAAAGATTATGAGGATTGGAAAAGATGTATGTCAGTACTGACAAGAAGAGAGAGGTGAAGAAATCTATTTATTGATGCTGTATTATGTAGCATGACAAAAGCGCCCTTCTCCAAGGTAGAAATGAGCCCCTCCTCAGTCTGCTCCTCCTGATTCTGCTCTTCGCCTCTGGAAACACGGGAGCAAAGCCGAAATATATTAGGCCCAAGCTTTTATTTTTCAAAGGAAAACAAGATCAGTGCTTACAGTCTGTGGATGCTGCAGAATATGCATGAATCTACATTGATGTTCTGGGTCCCTAAGTCTTCAATACTGCATTTTTATACCTTTATATATTTTTTTTTTCTTCGTAAGAGACTTTACCACAAACTCCCTTTCTAGATGCAAAAGTGCTCTCAGTGACCTATTTTTACTTATCTCCAACCTCCAATGGGGCATTATTTCTTAATGATTTTTTTTTCTACAGCGCTGAACTTTTAACAGACCTTTTTTTTTTCTCCCCCTTCCTCTCAGCAGCGAAATAAGACAGACAATCGTGCCTCGGCACCGAACAAAAGCCTGCGCAACCCCACGCCGCTTATTACACCACTTTCACTCCAAAATCACTGCGAAAACACCCCGTGTTGACAGCGTAAGCGGGAAGCGGCGTCGTGAACGCGGAGTTACCTCACGTTCCGTTGTGTTTCCCCTCTCGGGTTAGGCCTCGCGCGCGGCTGCCCGGGCCGCCTCAGCGCGGGCGCCGCTTCCCGCCTCGCCGCCCTGAGG
>VZSV01000122.1:1884040-1895655 GCA_013398735.1 Nothocercus julius | reverse complement strand
CGGCCACGCCCCGTGACGTCACGCCGCGGCCCGCAGGCCCTGGCGCGGCGGAGCGGGAGGCGCCGCCGCCTCGGGCACCTCCCGGGCCCTGAAGCTCCGTAGCTCCCTGTCTGCAAATAGGGGAGCTCCCGGTCAGGGGCGTTAAACAAACGGCTTCTCCTGAAGCTCGTCTGTTTCAGGGCTGTGTTGACGTGTGTGGTGTTGTGTGTGTGTGTGTTTTTTTTTTTTTTTTTTTTTTTTTTTTTAACATATAGTGTTAATGGCACGGTTTTAAAACCATTGCAAGAAACGTGCAATTATCGTCCCATTTTTTTCTTATGGCTTTGCAAGTCCATGGTGAATGCAGTTATTGCTCCCAGAAGTTAGTTTCCTCTAGCCAGAGAGGGACAAATCTTAAGTCATCCAAAACTGTCTGGACACTAGTTTAAAAATGGCTAGAGCAGCTTGTTCCTATGCTCAGTTATGCAGTTTCTTTAGAACTGGGCCTTCAGGAAAGCTCGCTGTGATTTGCATGACTAAAGCACAAACTATTCTATTGTCTGAGTATAAATAATAAGTAGCTGCCTCGGATCTTGCAAGATATCCTGCTTTCCACAGAATCCTGAGCAGGAACTGCAGAAACTACTACTGCTTGCCAGACAGACATGAAATTGGACATACTCAGCTTTACTGTTGCTCTGATTGCAAGCAGAAAATGTTTCATGCTTTGGAGCTTGCATTTTCAAACACAAGTTGTGTATTCTGTTCATTACAATGTCTAAAAACACTTAGAATCTCCCTCTTGAAGGAAAATTTTGTTCTACAAAAGTAAGCTGCTTTTCCAAGCACTGTTCCCTTTGCAGTTATCATAGTGCTTTATTATGCTTCTGTTGCTTCAAATAACTTAGTATGTGTTTATGTGACTTTGTTAATCATTAAGTTCTGCTGCCCGTGTTAGCTGGGTTAATATTTCAAGCATTTTAGTGTTATCAGATCTGTTTTCCCTTTCCCTGGCTTGAAAAGGCCCAGTCATTTTTGACTTGTAGATTTGTGCTGTGGGAGGCAACTTGCTCCCTTTGCTGCTTTACTTCTTGTCTGTCTGTGTTATTCTGCCACATGTCTTGGTGGCTCATCACTGTCTTTACAGTTGTTGTAAAATTCTAGTACTTAATTTCTGAGTATTTCCCTCCCTGCCCTCTCCCCCACTGTTACCATAAGCTGAAGATTCAAAAACCCCTTTTGAAGTTTGTTAGGCATGCCAAACGCACAACTCTTTTTAAGGTTTCTTTTGAAGCACGATGACTGTTCCTAGAAATGGCTAACTTTTAATTAAATGGCTTTCATTCTCTTCTCTGCATTATTTGTACCCTATTGCTCAAAAAGTTTATTGCTGTGTTTTATACAGTTTACAACTGTGATAAGTGTTTTGCCAGCTCACTTTAATAGCTGTTTTGAGACACTGTAAATTTTTTATATTGGCTCTCATTTCAGTGCTTGTGCTATTGACCCACTCTTGGTCACCTGATAGCTGATGACATAAGTGACTGGGCAGTCTTCATGTTTGGGTTGCTCATTAGCTTGCTGCACGTAGCATGGTAACTGGTGGCCTTTAACAGGTCAGTAGATATTTAGTATGAGTACTGAAAAATCTATAATACTCAGGCAGGCAGATTTTAAATGGTTGGTTTTCCAGCATAGCTGGAAGGTGTGGTTGTTCTTGTTTATGCATGTAGTGCCTCTTAAAGGTGCTCTGAGGATTAAGAATGCAGTTTTGCATCCTGTGTGTAGGATTTAACTTTTATTGACTGTGATTTCAGTAGCAACCATTAAGACTGTTTCGATAGAGTGAAGAAGTATCTGATTAGCTCTGATCAGGACACTAGTTAAAAGGCCTGCGCTTAAAGGTGCAACTCTGCTGAGCTTGAAAGAAGGGGAGGACTTAAATGTGATATAGCAAGATCTCTTGCTGAAATGAGGTGTAAATATCTGTTTTTTGTTGGTCAGAAGGTCTTTCTACTGGAACTGACAGTGGAATCTCCAAGACAAGTAATGCTCCAAGGCCCTGCCCTTCTGCTATAACTGATAAACTTTTATTTTAAATGTATAGTACTTTGTGGGGGGGGGTGTCTTAAGGCAGTGTACCTGGTACCGTGTGGAATGCATGTTTCAAGGGGAATTGTTTGAATCTTCATTAGAAACGTGACTGACTTGAAACTGCTAATGGGACAGAACTCTTTGTTTCTGTGTGAAACAACTGAACCAAGCAGCTGCACAGAAACAGGATGACTGTTTCTGACTTAGCCAAATGTGCTCCAAGTAATGCTTCAGTTTGCATCTAAAACAGTTGAATAACAAGTTAATCCTGGCTTTGCTGTAAAACTGCTAACTGTTCTGCTCTGTTTGCCTACAGGTTGTGACTGTTTCTCTTCTGTCGTCCGTGTGGAAAGTGCCACACACACTCCAGAACAACGACGGCTTTTGCTTGCATTTTCCAGTGTTTCTTTTGTCAGCGTGTTCAGCAAAGTTGTAATTCTTCAAGTGCCAGCCCTGAGCTGAGTGAGGAGCCAGCAGCAGAAATGGTAAAAATGACCAAGTCAAAAACGTTCCAGGCTTACCTGCCGAACTGTCATCGAACCTACAGCTGTATCCACTGCAGAGCCCATCTAGCCAATCACGATGAATTGATCTCTAAGGCAAGTGGTTTGTTTAGAGACCTCATGAGTGATTTTGTTTGTTTTGGTTTTGTTTAAACCAAAATGGTTGTCATTGGATTAGTGCTCCCTGTAGATAAGGGTTGCAAATCTGATGCAAAGAATCTTCTCTGGGTTCATTCTTGGATCATAGGCAGTGTGTACTGAGGAATGGGTATCTTCTGGGAACTTCTGAATGTGTCGTAAAGACTGATCTAATAGATTTCCCATATTCACAACCTTCATCTGTTTCCAGGTAGGTAATAAATGAAAGATGAGACTTTGGGAATCTGCTAAAGAGAACTATCAGAAGAAAATATACAGGTTAATAAGGAAATACACAGGGGAAGTCCTTCTGGTAAAGGTTATTCCAGGTAAAGATTACTGTTGACTCTGAAGCTCATAAAGCTGTTTCCAGAATACCTTCCTGATATTGTGAAGTCTGCCAGCACATTCCATGAATCATTTTATGATGAAAGTAAATAATATTAGTGTGAGAGACGCTCAGCATAGCTAGACTGTCTAAGCTTAAAGGAAGTGTGGATTCTTGAAACAGAAACTTACTTAGAGGAAGTATTTATTGTTGAAACAGGCTAGGCCTGTCTGTCTTACCTGTTGGAAGAAACCAAGATTTGTGATGTATGAAATATGTAGGAAGACTTGAAGCTTGGGATAAGTACTTGACAGACTTGTTCATTTTTTATTTTAAAATAAGCTCCTGATGGATTTGCTCTTAATTATGTTCTGGAGAAAACACTTCATTCTTCAGATTTTTTTAATCTCTGAAAGTGCTTTCTGTAAACTTATTTTGCTGAATAAAAATGTTAGTGCTAAACCATTTCTAGAACTGCCTTCATTGCTGCCTGTTGCTTCTGCTTGCTTGTCTTCAGCACATTACTGAGGTAGTTTTTTTTTTTTTTTTTTTTTTTTTTTTTTTTGATGATGAAGAGAGTAGGAAGGTTGTTGCTTCTGAGTTCAGATTTTCCTTGGGCAACGAGGAAAGGAAACTTGCTTGTACATCCACCAGAGGGTTATCAGGAAACAACATGTTCTGTTACCATACATTTTTTCTTGTGTTACTGATCTTTCAGATCTTAACCCTTTTCCTAAACACTTCTTTTCCTCAATTTAGCATACGTATGAAGTGTTCTTACTGCATGGAATTGGAAGCTAACTCATTAAATGCAAAGCAATTAACTGGCTGCAAACGCAAAATGATGTGGAAACATTACGATGTAATACTGTTTGTATTAAACTTAAAAAAAAAAGTTCTTTATGGTGACTGTTCATATTTAGTAATTTCATTAAAAATGAAAAACTTCTACATAGTAATGCTTAGATTTCATTTGTTTTTGTCTTAATTTAAAAATCTCTATATTGGGGGTGACTTTTCTGGCTACACCTGATTATAAATTACAAGGAATTGTAGCTCCATTATTCACTACATGGTTTGTGCTAAAACAAGTAGGAGGAGTTGCAGTTTTCCTGAACTTGGTTGTAGGAATTGATACTGCATACAGAAAGAATACAAGAAATTTTGGAGGGGTTTCTTAAAAGTTATATAGACTTACCAAGAAAATATAATCATGCATGCATACTTAGTATGTAACTCTTCTTTCAGTCAACTTTTCATGCAATACAACTAAGCTGCTTTGTTCCCTGTATGGGCTGGCATGTTCCATGGCCTCTGCGGTCTTGATCAGAAGAATCTTTTGCATGTCACTTTAAAGCGAATTAAATGCTCATATTACTGCTTTAAAAATAACTTCAAATGGATTAATTTTTTTGAGGGAGAGGCTACAGAAAAGAGAGAGGCTCCTTAAAAATATGTTGAATAAACAACAATATTTGAGTATTTGAGTGGTTTGTGATACCCAAAGACTTTCCTAGGAGTATGTTTCAGCCTTAATCCTGGCTCCAATCAGTTCCATTGAGGACTTAATATGAATCAAGTTACAAGCGTTTGTGTTTTCAGGCTGACCATATGCTTGTTTCACAATTTTTATTTAAACTTTTTAAAAATTTACTTTCACAAACACTGATCAGTTGTCAGTCTATTTGGGATTAAGACTTAAGTATAAGGTATCCCTTTTGTATGTTTGTAAAACTTAAAATTGCTTATCTATTGTACTTGTTTGTGAAATATAGGCTTAAAAAAAAAAACTTCATTGGAAAAGTTCTTTTAATGGAAGCAACTGCAGATCAATAAAGTTGAGTAAAGCTGGATCATAGGATTAAAAGCAAATACTGCTTTTTCTAGTGAGGGAAAGCTGGAGAAAATAAGTGTTCATTTCCTTAAAAAATACTCACCTAGAAATTAAAAGCTTGCATGGTATCCTAGGCTTCCTGTACATGGAGAATCCTTGTTAGAACTCTGAATTCAAACAGGTGAATAACTGTTTCTTCATGAGAGCTTTTCTCCAAAGTTCTCTTAAGCACCCTTTTGAGATATATAGTCCATTAAGTGCCTTACCTTCGTTGCTACCTTATAACATGATCTGCATGAGTAAGTTAGTGATGTGGATACTTTATATTAACTAGCTCTGAAGTAGAGTTACTGTTTTTAACTCCCCAGCCCTAACAAAAATATGTGAAACCATTTCAAGTGTAGCAAGCTAACTGTGTAAGATCTTTCAAAAGAATGGTTAAAGCAGCCTCTCCTCTCTTAATACTGTTACGTCAAGCTTCATCCTCTGCTTTGTGCTGCATAGTTTCTGTGCAGCCTTGGATTTAGGGATGGAGCAGAGAATCAGACTGCTTGGTCTAACTTCTCCCTGCCTCTGCACTTAGTAAGCATAATTTTTGGCTACGCATAATTTTTGGCTACGCTGTCTCTCTGTTTTCAACGACCTACGCCAAAACCCCTAGCTCTGCAAATGCTCTTCAGCAGAAACAAGATAAATGAGTTTGAAAATTGGCTAAAATGTCTGCATTTGTGGACTTTTTGTTTGTTTGTTTCCCAGATGTGTGGCTTTCTTATATCTGATAAAAATACCTTAAATTGTATTGTATTAAATTGTAAGTTAAAGCAGCTACACCTAGCTTTTTAATGTGCTTTCAGGCATAAGCATTTGTTATGCTTAACCCTGTAGTGTCAAAATGAAAATAGAGATTGTGCAAAGAAATAGGTGGTATTTTTCTTAAGTCTTTGGTGTGGCATAAAAAGCAGAGAACTACGTTCTGTCATCTGTCTTCCATCTGATTCAGGACTTCAATCTATTAGACTTCAGTATAAATTACAGCTCTTGCTTTGGAGAACCCTTGATAGCAACCATCTGGCAAGGATGGCTGCACACAATTCACCTTTTACAGAATAGAAATAAAACGAACAGCACAGTATCTTTCTTGACTCAAAATCAGTCATGAAGCTCATCTTTCTCTTTTTCTACCTTGTAAATTTTCATATGCTGATAATGAAATGGCAAGTAAGAATCTTAGAAATGGCTTGGAAATAAGAGTGTAAGTTACTAAGACATTATTAAATGTGGTGCCGGCACAAGTGAGGAAAGTTGCTTTCATGCATAGTGTTTTTTTTTTTTTTTTTTTTTTTTTTTTTGAATGAAAGGCTGCTTAGTGTTGAAACCCAGAAACCCACGAAACCCACTTGGATTTTAATGATTAGGAGAGGATTTGTTCACTAAATTGTTTTTTTCCTCTATAACCTTGAATATTTTCTGTTTTGGGGGACTCCCAAAAGGGAGTTCAAGGGAGGCTGCCATTTATAAACAAAATGGTGCATATATGTAGCTTTTAAAGCAATTCTAATTTTTTTTGAAAAACTTAATTCGAAAAACCTTTTGATTTGGTCATAAGTGATAGACAATATGTAATGATAACTAGCAAAGTATTGCTTTGAGAGCATCAGTTTTAACTTCTGCTGAGTGAGCAGTTGTGCAACTAACTAGGTGCCTTCTAATTCTAGTCCTGTTCTACCATCTTAATTTCAGTAGTAGATTAATCTGCTCTTTAATGTATTGTACTGAATTAACTAGTAATGGATATGAAAGCTCAGCTAGTTTTCTGAGCTGGTTCATTTAATTCTTAGAATATTAAAATCTAATGTTTTTCCACTATTAGAAATCTTAAGAAGATGCAAAACAATGTTGTTCCAGTTGGGACAGGAGCCAACAAATTACCCTAATAGAAACCATGGAAGCTAATGGATATGTTGCCATAGACAATCCTCTTTTACTGAAACTGCTTGAATCATTTGACAGTGTGCCTTAATGTGAAAGATGGAAGAAAATCTGGATTACATATATAGTCAGCTGTGTAAATACTGTCACTTTCTTCTCTGTCATTCACTGCAAAGTATGTCTGAGCAGAGGAAAAAGGTGTATGTAAGCCACAGGGAAGACTAGGTGTGTAAATAATTTCAGGAACAAGTTCTGCTGCAGGGTATGTGTAACTGTCATTGACTTTGCTGGGAAACCCTTGCACCTTTGGATAAAACAGCAATCTTGGTGATTAAGTTTAATTCTCCGAGGCATTTAGTACCCTTGCTCTTACTGTTGATGAGAAGAAAAAGTCTTTGGCTTAAGTAGATGCCAAAACAATTTTAGCCTTATTTAGCAAGTCTGTTGTTGTTGTCTACTGTTGTTTAACTGATAAGTTCAAGTGTTTTTTTTTCATGGGTTTATTGTGTTTAAATAAATGTGCTGTTCTTAGCTTGATCCAGTTTGGTAATCTAGCTTTAGCCAGGGAGTACTTGGAGAGAGAGAATTTGGCCCATTGTGTATTGTGCACTTGAAAACCATTTTTGTCTCCTACTGGAAATTTTGAAAATGTGTCCAACTTTATAAATGTTCTGGTGAAAACTTTCTATTCTAATAAGCTCCTGTTTTGGGGAGTTTGTCTTTTTGTTGTTGTTTTTCCCTTCTATCAGAAGATTCTAGTTTTTAGAAGAGAAGTAATCTTTGGAAAGTATCCAGTAGGAGATTGGAGAGCCTAAAGGAGCTGGAGAGCGCAAGGGAAGATTCTGTTCTTTGGGTGTTTTGACATAATTACTTCTGAAATGCATTCAAGATGCTATATAGCTCAAGATACTTCGTCCTGCCTGACAAAGATTTTACTTCTGGAAGTATCATTTCCCAAGCCTGCAACCATGCAGTTTCTTGGATTCATCTTTTCAAGGTTGTTTTCTGCTTATTGGATGTTATGACTCTTCATAAGAATCAGTAGAAAATCTAATGAACATGTATTCTCATGTGTTTTTTTTTTTTTTTTTTTTTTTTTTTTTGCTAATCTTAAGAGAGCAAAGAGATGTTCACTGTATCTCATGCATTTTATTCGGAAGATAATTTCAGACATCAGAGCATTTGTATGTATTGAACTTTTAAGATACTGCCCCCAAGAATACTGCTGTCTGAAGGTATTACAGAATCATATTTCTTTGCATTACATACTTGTTCACAATGCTAATTCAAAGTGATTTTTTTCTAATTTGTGAAGAAAACTTGAAAGTGAAAGCACAGACTTCTTTCATTGTTGTTCTCTAAAGTTATTTTTCATTGCTAGTGAACACCTTGTACGTTGTGCTTATGTTGGTCTCTAAATGCCATTTGGACTTGTAATAATGCCTCTCATCCCCTTAGTACTTGCTAAGCTGATAGTTTCTTTGGACTTTTTCCATGGATCATGTTCTGCAGTCACCCCTCCTACCTCTAATGCTACCCATCTGTGGGGAATAATTAATTACATTATAAGGTTTTTAGTATTTTCCTTCTCCCACACATGCCCTTAGCTGTCTATTGAGGCAGGAAATATATTATGCTTAAAGGACATTTCATTTTCTCCTTAGTTAAAAAAGCTAATCTTGGTATTCCAAGAGATTTTGAAAGTATAGTTTGTATTTAATTTTGCAGGTGTATGCTGGTGTTTAAGTGAAACATTTTAAGTTCCTTTTCTAATGTATATACAACTGTAATACATATTGATAAACTTGTGATTATGTTAAGATCTTACGGATCTTTGTTGATCTGCTTATAGTACAGTGTAGTTAGTCAATGATGTGGGTTTTCTCTGGAAAAAACTACTCAAACTTATTCCATATTATTAATTGAGAGCCATCAAAAATGATCTTAAAGGATGTTTATGTTCTAATTGAGAATATTGGTTTACCAAGTGAATTGCAGAACTGCTAAGTGAAAACCCCGGTCACTATGAGTCATAACTTATGACCCTTGTCCACAATTTCCTCTAATTTCTTATGCTTTTACTGGGTTAAATGCATACTGAGGATTCACAATTACATCAATAGATACAATAGTATGCTAGATTTTAATTATAATTGCTTATGTATAGTGCTTACAGTCTTGGAAGTGTTGAAGAATTTTACCAATTAAAATTTTGCATGTGCATAGGTAATACGGTGTGGAAGTGCTGTTTGTCATGAGACTCGTTTGAACAGTTCTGTCTGTTAGTTCTTGACACTGCAATTTAAAATACTCCTTGAGGAGCTGACACACAAGGAGTGTAACCTGTCAGCCTCTTAAAGTTCCTACCAGCATAACTGAATCATACAACACAGTGTGAGAAAAGAGTGCAGTGAATCTTTTTTATACCTGTTAGCTGGTGGAACTCTACCTGTTAATCAGTGTTCTGCCCCACATACCACGCAGAGTTGGAAAGTAATGGAAGTAATATCTCTGATACAGCCATGGAAAAAGGCAAATGCAGTGCTAGGAATCCAGAGAGGATCTATTTCCAATAGAGAAGGAAGTAGTGATGCTTATGTTCAAAATATGGTGAATTTTCATACAGAATATTGAGCGCTCTTTCATTTTTGAGAAAAAAACTGCTCCAATGCAGGTTTCTATAATGTGGTTATCATATGAATGGGAATGTGATGTGAATATGATATTAGTTATGTGATAAAGTTGATTTGACTGGGCAAAACAAACCAACTTATGTCACTTGTAGGTACAGTTGCATGTAAATAAAGGAACTATGCTCAGCTCTCACTGTGCTGTGAGATGAAGCATGTGATTAGTTTAACAGGAGAGTATATAAACTGAAAAATAAAACTTTTAAAGCAAGATTTAAAACATGTTTTTCAACTTGTTTAATGAAAAAAAAAATTACAATAATGTTAGTAAATGAGTAGTTGTTCTTCAGTTTAAGTGTCCATCACAGGAGATCTCCAAGTGAAATGCTGTAAGGCAACCAGTACTGCTAGCTGTTATAAAGCACTTCTGAAAGCTTTATCAGTTTCACCTATGTGGTGCTGAAGTTTAGTATTTCACGAATAAAAGGACCTGTAAAGAGTTTCCTCTGACTTTTTTTTTTTTTTTGGGGGGGTGGGGGGAATGGGATGGAGAGATGGGGATGTTGCCAACTGTAGCTGTCTTAATTCAGTTTTTGTCTTCATCTTTGTGTTCTCTGTTTCTGTATTGATGCAGAAACTACAGACTGTAGTTTCTTACTGTTCTGCTAGTGTTGTGCTGTGCTTTCGGGTATCTCAGGAGAACTGAATTAGTGCATTCCACCCAGGTAGGTGGAGGAGGGTGTAGGGGTTACATTCTGGCATAGCTATGAGGACAGTACTCAGCTGGATCTCTCCTTTCAGGGTCAGTAGTAGCCCAAGTCTTAGCTTTCACTGTACTGCATAGCTCATCTTCTTCCTTGCTTTGTGAAAACAAGGCTTGCAGTGCTGGATAGTAGAGAAGGCAGCTTTTCTCTTTGCTGTAGATGGGGAAATACTCTGAGCAAAATTTTAATAATTATTTGAAATGGTTGATAGAATGAAAATAGTAATGCTGTAAGCTGTTAAGCAGAACTTCTTATCTCAAGGTGAGATTTTGAGTAGCTAAAGGTTGGATGCAACTGCTCTGCCACTGGTAGTACTTACAGATGTTTCTTGTCATGGTTTTTCTTTTGACATTCTTCTGTGCGGGTTATAATTCAGCTGGTGCTGAACAGCAAGTGTTAGTTTATAGTCATGTTTGCCTTTAACAACTTTCTACGTAAGTAGATATGACAGTTATATGGGTCTTAAATTGCTAATGATTAGACTGGCAAAACATCTGTCTTGGTGCCAGGCAATTTTATATTATATAACTCCAAATATAACTATTCACAAAAAGAATCCTTTGCAGGAGAGAACATCTCCCTGTGGTTCCATGCCTAATGTTACTAAAACCATTCAGAAGTATTCAAGGTGAGGTTCTTTTTTCCCCCAAAATATTCCATGTTGATAAGCTGCTCTTTGATCTTCATACTAGAACTTCAGGGATTCTTAAAGCAACTGCACTTTGTCTTCAGCATGGAGAAAATGCTAAATGTTCTTGAAATAGGAAGAAAGCTTAGAGGCCTTTGTAGGTGCAGTACAGCAGAGAGATATAAGAAATGTCTACTTAATTGTGACCTGGTTTGAATGGCAAATAATGGCCATGTAAAATTGGCAAGTAACTCGATACAGAAGGAACAAATCAATAGATCAAAACAGTGGAGTCAAAACACTCAAAGCATGTACTGATGCCTGGGTCTGGGCTGCCCACAAGTGTTGCCAACGTGTTTGTGGCTCAAGGCTGTCTGAAGGACTAGGCAGGTCAAGGCTCCTGTGTCTTCATTAGCATGGGGAGTTTTTAGTGTATGCAGTAGAAAAGTTTCTAGTTTAATGCAGTGCAGAAGCAACGAAGATTTTGCACTGAAGCAGCTCTGCAAACCACAGTGACCTACAGTAAGTGGGGCTGATTAGGACTTTCACTTCAAAAATGTGCGCCTGCTCTGGACTGAAATGTCAATTTAGATGCAGCCAACAAAATTGAGCTACCTTCCTTTGTCCATCATCTAGCAAGAATGTGAGAGGTTTTAAAACATGGCTGTCTTAGGCACTTTATGGTAACAGTCACTTTATTCAAGTCAAGCTGAGCTTAAATTGATCAGAAAGGTTCCCTGAATAGAGTTGGGACTTTATACTCAATCCAGAATGTTCCTGTGCTTATC
>VZSV01000122.1:1872299-1883985 GCA_013398735.1 Nothocercus julius | reverse complement strand
TGAGGGAGGGGAAAGAAGTTGGAAATAACTGCTTTGAGCTGATTTTAAGATCAGATTATTTAATTAGCATGAAAGATGTCCATAAGAAAATGAAAGCTGATATCTTTGAGAGCAGTAGGGAAAAATAATGTTTTGTTTGCATATTGGATGTCAGTTATTTTGAGCAAGAATATTTAACAACTTAACAGTTGCTAAAATAGCAGTCTGAAAACTGATACCAGTGAGGCCTTGCTATAAATAATACATATAAACTTCTAACTTCCAGTAGTTCAACTGAAATTAGTTATATTTGTGTCGAGTTACTATGCACAGAAACATACCCTTCTGGAATTTAACAAGTGTATTCTTTTTTCTTGCAGTCCTTTCAGGGAAGCCAGGGACGAGCCTACCTCTTTAATTCTGTGTAAGTACCTCTTTAAGTTTCTGTGTGTGTGTGTATGTGTATATATATATCAGTTATGTGCACTGCCTACAGAACATGACTTTTTAGTCTGCTTCATAAGCAGAAGACAGTAGGGAATTAGTAGCTGCACTTTGCCTTGTACTTTTAAACTATGTCTTTACTCCTATCGATAGTTATTAAAAAGCTACTGAGTTGATTTTAAATAACTTACGTAACATGTCTTATTTCTTAAGCAATTCTGATAATGACTGAAAATTTGGGGCAGGATGTTACTGTAAAATTCAGTGTGTATAATGCCAAGTTTTCATCAGGAGGTGCCATTAGGATATATTGTAGAATTCAAAGTACATTGCATGACTGTGAATTTGGAACAACTTTGCTGTATTCTAAAGGAGATTTTTTCAGTGAAATGTTTGGATCATTTTACAGGTTAACATTACATTATAATTAGTACTTCTTAAATGACCTTGACTAGACTACTGCAAACCTAGCAGAGGCAAAAGATCTCTCATCTAATCAAGCCTAATATTTGCAGTTTTAGGCACGTGCTGTACAAGTCTCTCTCTTTGAATTTGCTATATGTATTCAGCAAATGAACTTTTAGCAAAAGGATGTACTGCATTTTGCATTTAGCAAATGGATGTATTTTAAATTTCTGATATATTGAATTACATTTTTGTCTTTGTTTTTAATCAATTCATTGTGTTACAGTATTTGGAAAAAGAAATGCAATTAAGTGACTTAAGTCTGTTATAGAGTGGGGTAATGGAACTGTAAAAGACTTTATTGTAAATCCATCCTTGAAATTCCTTTTATATATACTTTATATATAAAGGAATATTTATATATTCTTTTTATAGCTCAATGGACATTTGAGACTTCTGGTACATTTGTAATACTAAGAATCTGGTAGTACCACATCAAAAGTTGCCAAATGTTGTTGTTGTTATGCTGTCAACAAACTTTGTTTAGTCTTGTCTGATCTATCCTGTATAGGCTCTCAGTCAGGAAAAAATATTGTGACACTATTTCATGGAATAGTTAGTTTTTATATTTACTGTTTGTTCATCATGACATTGTCTGCTAATTTATAGCAAAGAAATATTTATGAGACTATTTCCTTGCTGCTCTATTCAAACTGGTTCTAAATTAAGCTTTTTTTTTTTGCTTACTATTCTGTTCTCTGAAAGTTTAAATACTTAACGTGTCTCACCTGATGGGAGTGAGTAAGCCTCCCATCACAGAGTACTGTACACTAATTTATTGAAAAATGAATTGGCAATGAAACTTTTTCTTCCTGTTCCTCAGGTCAGTGCAAAAATAGAAGCTATTTTTAAAGTGTTGAACAAGGCAGATGTGTAATTTTTATATATGTATTTATGGCTACATGACATTTTTAACCAGCTTTTTTCTTCCGGAGGAAAGGTGGGTGAGAGGCTAAAATGAAGGCCTTCTTATGTGGTTAATGTAGAATTGCTTCTCTCTCTTTTGCAGGGTAAATGTGGGCTGTGGTCCAGCAGAGGAGAGAGTCCTTCTGACAGGTTTACATGCTGTAGCAGATATCTATTGTGAAAACTGTAAAACCACTCTTGGATGGAAATATGTAAGCAATAGACCCAACTTTTTGATAAGTGCTTTGAAGCAGAGCTATCTGAGTAGATTAGGTGTTACTGGTGCGTTGGTTGTTGTTAGGTCTGGTGCTTTTCCATCTACCAGACATTCAGTAGAATAGTTTGGTTCCATCAAATCTACTGGAATGTTGTACAGATAGCAAAGCTAGCATGAGCTATATGTTCTATTACAGCATACCTAGTACTCTTTCAATAGTACCTTTTTGGAATGCTGCCAACCACCTACACTGAACTGGATGAAAAAAACCTGCCTGGATGGGTTTTAATTTTCTTGTTTCTGCAAGTTGGTTCATATACAAAAAATACAAATTATAATAAATTGCATTGATTTTTTTTTCCTGTTTACAGCTAACGTGAGTTCGGTTTGAGAAGTCGTCTGTACTGCCATGTTGCAAGTTTAATGCTTTAAGGTGCTGGATTCCTCATTTAGTGCACAGGATTTTCATAGCTTTGGTGCAGTTCAGGATCTCCGAGGAAGGAGACCTGACACATTCCCTCTGAGTATAGAGGAGAGCTTCCAAGATTTCCCTCATTTTCCTTATTTTTGGCAATAAGGAAACGCTGAGTGCTCTCTATGTCCCATCCTTTGATTAAAAAACGGTGATAGAACATGGAAAGATATAACACAAGATGTGCTATACAGTAGGTCTGGTTCTGGTTATCAGAAACTTACCCCAACTTCCTCTTCAAACCTCTTCCTCTCTCTCTCCCCAATCTCTGATTCAGTATAACCAATAAATGATGTTAACAGGAATATTTGCTGCTTTGATAGCAGAAGTCTTTATTAGTGCAATGGTGAATTTTTTTGAAGGATTGAAGTTACGAGTGGGTTTTGTTTCTGTTTACTTCTAAGAGAGTAAATAAGTAGCTTCAAGTATTTTATCTTCAGTACGGAAGGAGGACATTTTCTAGTCCATCTCTAGCAAAATGCTGAATTAAGTGCAACATAGGAGACAGCATTAAAAAAAAGAAAATCCTGTCTGCTTCATGCCCTGAGAGCACTTGTTGTTTTGATATTCTTGTGACCTCATGTACAACAGGCTGCCAACAGCTTGGAAAGATCTATTCTTACCTTTCCCTTTGGGACTTGCTGGCCCATTTCTTGTGGTATGTGGCTTGGTACAAGATGACCATGGATTTTTCTATCAAGATGTCAGAGAAACTGTATTTGTTTAGACAGAGATCTCTGGAAGAAATTGTAAAGCAACTCGAGGAGGAGGTTTCTCATTCACTTAGGGGCAGGGGGTAAGATGGGTGTTCTTTGTCAAGCTGCAGAATGGGAGAAGCTGAGTGGTTGTTTTGAGAGCTGAGGACCATGCAGTGACTCGTCAGCCCTGCTTACACCGTGTGAGATTGGCTTAGTGGTTTTAATCTGGCTACTCTGTGAGGTCTCTGCTTTTAGTAATAATGAAGAGAAGGGATAGAGACGTTCAGTATTTTGGTGGTTGTTGCTAAAAACTGGCATCCCATTGTGACTTTAAGATATACTTTTTTAAGATGTGAGTTTAAGATCTGTTGAAATAAATGCAAAGAAAGGGTGAAAAATACAGCCAAGGTCAAAATTTCCCTAGGGAATATTTGTCTCAGCAAATCGGTATTTCATAGTGTATAAACAAATCAATGCATAGACTTTGAATCAGAAGAAAAGTACCAGGTTAATTATTGTTTTCCAGAGAAATGTGCATCTCACTTTATCCTAAGTATGTTGTTGGGCACTCTAAAGACTTCGTAGGTAGTTAGAAAAATATTTAGGTGAACTGTATGTAATAATGCATATATAATTTTTGTATTTGATATTGTGGACTGTGTGTAATGCAAACAGCTCCAAAATGTAGATGCCAGTGTATCTAGTTTTTAATGCATGTTTGATGTTTAAAATACTTAATTTCCCCAACTTATTTCAGTATCTTGACTTTTTTTCTTCTTTCCAGGAACATGCTTTTGAGAGCAGCCAGAAATACAAAGAAGGAAAATTTATCATTGAACTTGCCCACATGATAAAAGACAATGGCTGGGAGTGATTCATACAGTTTTTCCTTCAGTTTGGACAATATTCTGTGGAACATGCTTTATAAAGACTAATGCAAAGTGAAGGAAGATCTTGGCTAAAGTGGCCCTGAGAATATCACTGAACTCTGAAACCTCACAAATGAGTAGTGTAGTGTAAGTGGCTATTTCAGGCCATGTTTGCCTTCTCTCCTTGTGTAAGTTCCCTCTTTTTGTATGTGTATTATTGTGTGAACGGTTGTTTTGGAACATTTTGGATGACCTTTTTCTAAACTCTCTCAAACTCTAGAGAAACAGTTCACTAATTGAAAACAGATTTTACTGGTTAGCATCTATCTCTGACCTATGCCTTTAATGCTACCTTCTGCTGTGCATGCTTCTTGCCTAAACACCTACACTCCAATCCTGTAGAAGTTCTGTGTCTGAGCAGTCCTAAAGAATGTATAGGATGGGGTGCTTTTTTTATATGTAGCAATTTCTGATGTTATTTGGCAGTGAAAGGGATGCAGTATTGTAATTCATTTCTTTTTTTTAAAAATTTGTGTACCACAACCTGTGTACATCTTGTAGGTGAGTCGGGTAAAGGTACAGTGCTCACTTTAAAAACATTTCAATTGCACTGACTGAAATTAGCAGAAGTTTCGTTAGGAAGGGATATGCTGATGGTTTGGTATCTTAATGAACTATCTTAGATGGATTTTAAATCAATAATGCTGTAGAATATATTCAGTTAAGACCAAAACATTACCTAAGGAGTTTGCTGGATATGGAAGAAATCTATAAAAATATAGCTTGCAAGATCAAATGGCACAAAATTATATGCATCCTTTATTTTGGAGAAAAAAAAAAATAGTCGGTGTATTTAAATAAAAAAGTTTTGGTACTGTACCTTTGCCAGGAACAGGGACTTGTGCATTGGTAAAGTTTTATGGCTGGTTCCATGTAGCTGTATAGCCCTAATGCACTGGACAAAGAGGTTGATATCAAAAAAAACTTGTTGAAGTATTCTGCTCTTGCTATATTTGGACAAAAATGTTTATTTTTGTGAGAAATGGCCAGAGCCTATGAGATGAAAATTAATATAGTATCTGTAGGGGGGGGGGAAAAGGGGGGTAATAAGAGGAGAGAAGTTTGATCTTTTTTTCATAAAATAGAAAGCAAGGTAGTTTTTAAAACATGGGGGAAGAAGGAGTTTCTTGGTTTGCTGGCTAAATCACCCCCAAGAAATTTTTATAATAAAATTTATATGAAACTCCCCTTCTTTTGTTCTCCCACTGTTTCTTAACTGGAATGACTAGGAGAGAAACTTCTGGGAAGTGTATGCACAATATTAACGGCTAGTAGCAGTGCATGCCCGGTCTCAGCAACTTGGAAAGAAATGCTCTGCGTAAATTTGCTAACTTTATTTTCAAATTAAACAGTCTCTGAAGACCTTTTGTATTTTAATCCTTTTAATGCTTGAGGACAAAATGCTTGTGGAAAACCTTTAACACTACATACGTACTATAACTGAATCCTGTGGAAGCCTTGCAATACAAAATCATTTTCTTTCAATAACAATTCTAACATGGCACCTGTGAAGTTTAGTCACGGGTGCTGTTGCTGCTGCTGTTACGCTTATGGGAATCTCTGAGAGGCTTTCTGAAACTCTACTGCACTTTAGAAATTTTGTCATACGTTAAAAATGATGCCAATGGGTAGGGGCAATATACAGATGTTCGAAATGAGCTTTCCAGTGCCCTTGTGGGGAGAGGAGGGAGTCGTGCCAGTGCAGGCGTTCATCTGCGACGCGGGCTGGTTAAGCTGCCTTCAGGATGTTGTCAAGATCTATGTCTATGAAATAAAAGTCTAAAAATTAGAGAAGTAGTTAAAACTATTGGATTTCAGTCCAAAGAGTGTGGTGTGCTGTGGTACAGTTGTGTTCAGTATAAATATTGTGGCTTGCATGTTACTACTTCATGCTTACAGGTAAGATTAGGCTTCCAAGTCCCCTTGTGAACAATGGCATTGATGCAGGATGGGCTTTGCTGCTGCCTTCTCCTGGTCTTTGCTGACCTGGAGTCCTTGGGATTTTATCTTCCTCCGTAGTAACGTGTGCCAACAAGGAGAGCACTAACAGTACTATCAGCAAAGAGTCTGTGTTGGCTTCAAAGTCCAGTTGTGATGTTAATACTTAAACAGGCTTGTATGAAGCTTGTGCATCTTTGGGCTTTTCCTATTTCCTGGTTATAGACTTGTTGAAGCAGTACACTGGACTGAAGACAGAAGTAATAGGTGCTTTTCAATAGAGAGTTGAAATTAATTAGCATATGTAAGATATTAAAGATTTTTCTCTATAAAATTGTGGGTTTGGCTATCTTGTAAGTTAATGCTGCCTGTAATACACTCTGATTCTTATTGAGAAATTCAACCTCTTTTTTCAGTGCATTACTTATATTTCATACTGGACATTTTCACCAAAACCTTAATAAACTTTGATGCCAAAGGTTGGGACTTCATCAAGTGCTTAGCACATAGAACTTCAGACTGTGGCATAAGGAGTTAATCATCTCTATGTGATATTTAAGGCTTTTAAGAGAACCAAACAAAGCAATATTCTCGTTGGTCTTTTAAGAGTGCAAGTTTAGGAGGATTAAGGAGTAGAACTAATACAGAATTGTTCTTACATGCTCCCAAGTGACAACTCTTTAGGCTCATTCTGTTGAGGGAGTGCATGAATCTTTTCCTCTAGTGCTTGGCAGCATCAATGATTACTTTCTCCCCTTGTGAAGATTCAGAGAGTTCTTTTTATCGGTTTTGGTGAAAGTAGAATCCAGATAGCAATGGCTGCTGGCTGATGTGAAGAGGTCAGTCTGGTCACTGACCGCTCCAGCAGGCATTTGAAAGAAAAATAATCTTACTTGAAAAAAAAAAATTACTGAAGCATTTTCCCTCTAACCAATTTTTTGTAATATATTAAAGATTATATTTAAAGTTTGTATGTGTTTGCTCTGGGCAAGTTTACTTCCCCTTCAACTTGAGCACTTTTGTTACTTGTACTGGTTATTTTTATTGTTGGTCTTAACATTTATTTTGTATTTTGTTTTTTACAAACTGTAACAAAAAGCTTTTGTGAACCTTCGTTTCTCGCTGGCTCTTTCTTGGACCAAATGAACTGACTATGAGCTGGCTTAGAAATGTTCATTGGGATGCATAGGAATTTGCTAGCAAAAATGTACATGTATTGAAAGTTTTTTTTTTTTTTCCCTCTGAACCTCTAAAGCTGCGCCTGTTCTGAAGTAATTAAACATAACTCGATGTGACTTTAGTAGTCTGACATTCTCTAAGTGCGGAATAGTGGCTGTGACGTAGGTGGCCAGGGTAGAGTGCCTCCCAAACACTAGACCTAGTTCTCCGGCTCATCACTCGAAACACCTTCTTAAGTAATGGAAGGCAATGCTGCCAACTATAAAACCCCCCCGTTATGTTGCAAACCTTATTGAGAAGCAGCTGCAGAATGTAGGGAGGGGCTGCTGACACACCAGCCTAACCTCAGGAACTTTATCTGCCAATAAAAAGGGCCAGCATATTATTTTTTTCTCATCCGTTGTAAGGTGTACAAGGATGAATTGTGTTAATGAAGTTTATTATAACTCAGTCTCAAGATCCCAGTAACAAGGTCGAGTTTCCCTGTCAACCTGAGTGGCAGCTGGCATGCCTGCAGCGTTGGCCAGCCCTGGGAGAGGGAAATAATTGTCTTGAATTAAAATTTGGTCTCAGACGTGCTGACAGTTACTAGGATGTCCGGAACCGAAGGCCACCTGCATTTGTTACTGCTATATGGAGCTAGTGAGTTAGTGCTGCGCAGTGTGTCCGGGGCTCCTGATCTCTCCAAATAAAGCTGTTCAGGGCTCTCCGGCGCGCTCGTCGCCAGTCAGGTTGTGGCAGCAGTTCTACCGAAATGGGGGTACCTGGAGAGTCACAGGCCAAATTTGTAACATCTGCGGTTGTTGATAATGCAGATGGCTGGAAGAAACTGTCAAATTGTTAAACTTCTGGATGCTTCATTGTGCTTCATTTAGCACTCGTGTAAGCCAACCAGCAGCATAAACACTTACTGCAAAAGGAACAGACGCTTCAGAGGCTTCTTTAAAAGGATTGTTACAAGTGGTTTAAGGCCTAAGCATGAGTCATAAATAGCAATTGAGTTGTGCCTCATTGTTTCTTAAACTCTTTACAATGCTTTCTTTTACAGGTGACATGGCTGTGTTGCTGTTTTGTCCTAGCAATACTGTACATTATTTGTTGTTTCACTATATTGTATCTACTTGAGGTATCACAATAAAAGCTTTTAATTGTTTTGTTGAGTTGTGTCTTGTTTGTGCTGACTTTTGATGATGATATGAATTATTTCCATTCTTTTTTTCTTTTGTAAGGCCAGAAAGAGAAGCCAGTGCTCTTAGTTGCTCCTAGAAACTTTGGTATGTGGATTGAATTTGACTTCATGTGGTTAAGAATGTTGCTAAGCATTTTTTTTTCCTTTTAATAATTCTTCTAAAATACATATAAGTAAAATGAGTTCCTACTTTATGGAGTTCTTTCCCATTTTGAGCTATTGGATAAAACTTCAGCAAACTGAGTGCTTCTAGAGAGACAGTCAGTCTGTGCACACCTCAGCTAACTTGCAGAGAGTATTTTAGGAAGTGCAAGTGTGTTTTTTGTTGGATTGTTTTGGTCATCGCAAGGCCAAAGCTGCAGTCGGAGCACAGACGCTTGTTCTGTTATTTCTGCTTTCGTTGGGAGGAACTTTTGTAGTTCCTCTAACCAGATTTACAGTCTTTTCACGTGTCAGGGGAGTTGAGTCCCCACCCTGACTCAATAACAAGAATCTGATGAGAAGTAGTCCGCTCCACTCGAGAGCTCAGGTCAGTGGAATTGGTATTGACTCGGGTTTTACTCAATCTATGTAGCTGCAAGAAAGTGTGCTGCATCCCTAATTAGGAAGGACCCCACCAGCACCTAAATATCGACTTCTTGCTTTGAAAGTCATGACAGTGCTTCACCCGCTGCCCAGAGCTGCAGGCCTTGAGAGTGGCTCTTGGATTCTGCGGTGGAAAATCCCTATGCAAAACAGCAGTAGTTCTTATGATAACAGTTGTTGTGAGCGGTTGGGCCAGGAAGGGAAAAACGAGACAAAAGGGGAACAATATCATTAATCTGGTGATAGCTCCTGTCTGCACTTTGCCTCAGGTCCAGTGAGGGGACACTGGCTCCCGTTCAACGTGGCACCCACTGTGAGCCCAGCTCCTTTCAGCTGCACCAGGTGCAAGGGCAACGTGTAGGGGAGACCCGAGGCCTTCTAACAAATACGGGATTTTGTACTTCTGCATTTTGCAAATCCTCCAGTTTCTCCAAGGCTCTGTGGATTTAAGCTCCATTTTCTTACACAGAAATTACCTTCCTGGTTAGAGTTGTCCAACTCTGAGGGTCCAAGATCTCATCTGCATCAGTGATGAGGTCTGGGTTCTACAGGAACCCTAAGAGTGAGTGTAGGGCACTCTGCTTCCTACTCGCTGCCCACTGGACAGGGAGCCTTTGGTTATTACTGGGGGACCCAGAAAGCCCAACCAGTTTTCAGTGCATGCAATGGTGTTTTCATCCAACTGTAACGTGCTGTGCCACGCTATGGAAGGTGGTGTCAGTGCTCTTGTAAAAGTAAATGACATTGTACCAACCACCCTATACAGGGCTGATGGCTACTGAAGCAATGGGCTTGGGCAGCTGTAATGATCGATTCGCTTATTTTTTTAGCATAAATCATCAGTAGGAGACTGATGAATGTAAATACAAAAATCACTAGTTTGAATTTGAACTCTTTAAATGAATTCAAGGACAACAAGTGATGGAAGTTTTTTTAGTGGCATGTGGTTTTTATTTGACCTGAACATTCAGGCATTATTGAATATGGTCCATCATCGTCACTATAGTGCATCAAATACGAGCCCTTTGCACGGGCCAAGGTGGAGAACCATCTCCTGCTCCCTGGGCAGCCTTAAGCAGCGTCTCCACAGCCACCTTTCCTTTCTCAGCTCACAAAGGGGGGGAGGCGCTATGTATGAAATCACAAATAATTCTTCCTTTTTGAGAAAACTGGGAGGTAGCCTCGTGCCTGTTCTTTTATTCATACTCCTGTAAGCTGTCATGTCAAATAGCCTTTTATTTATTTTGTAAACTTTTTCTTTCTTAAGAATTGAAAAAAGGATCTTTCCATCAAAAAAAAGAGGTAAGGATTAAAATGGCATTTTAGGAAGGACGTATGACAAATGAGTTGACTGGGGAAAAAAAAAACACAAAAACCTCATTTTTGACAAAATGATCAAAGCAATGAAGATTCAACTAATGCAGAAGTAACCGTCATATTCAAGATGCTCACAGCAACAGCCCATTAAATTTTGGTGCTGCAATGGGGCTGTAAAAGTACCAGCTGTCAGCAATTAGCTCGGCGGTGCCTCTTGGCGCCGTGGGCGCCAGCGCTGCGCCCCGGCCGGCAGCGAAGCCGTGGAGCTCTGCGGCTCACGGGGCCGCGGGCAGGGGCCTCAGTTAAAAGCCGAGACGCCGTTAGACGTTTTGCCCTTGTTCAGGGCAAGGAAAGGGCCGGTTGTCTCGCGGGAGGGCTCCATCCTGCACACACAGACACCCCAGTGCAACCCCGGGAAGGGGCTCCAGGCCGGCCTGGGGAGGGTTTTACTGGCTCTGCCTCTTCCCACCCCTCGCTTGGCTTCGATTGGTGGTTTTCCCAGGCATCCGAGGCCTGTGGGCGCACACGCGCACGTATGTGAACACACGCACGGCTATATGTATTTGTTTGTGTATATGTACATGTGTGTATGTATACATGTATGTATATACATATATATACACACACACATACATATGCATGACCATATACATACACATGTGCATCTATACATATACACACATGTGTGTATATTATACACAAACATACATATACACATATAGGCGCACGTGTGTGTATATATACATATATATACACACGTGTGTATACTTTATATATATATACACACATATGTATGCACAGGCCTATATGTGTATATGTTTTTTTTATATACACACGTGTGTGTGTGTGTGTACACACACAGACAGAGGCCTCGGCCCCACCAGGGAAAGTCCCAAGTGGGATACACGTATGTGTGTTTGTATATAAAAAAAAAAAAGTGTATAATTATATAGCTATTATATATATTATTATAATTTTTGTATATAGTATATAAATTATGAATTATATATGTATACACACACACAAAATTGCATCACAGTGTCCTGTAAGGAGCTCCACACATGGTCCTTGGCCTCCAGGCCCCTTTATATGGGGATTAGAAAGGCTCGGCCTGACACCCGAGAGCTCCCACATCCAGGCGCAGAACAGCCCAGCGCCATCGTACAAACTATAGAAACCGTCTCCTATGGGTCCAGTGTTAGACAGGCAAAACTGCGGTGAATTTACCGGCAGTCTGGGTACTGTTCATGCAGCTAACCGGGCTGGGCAGCGCACGTGCCCAGGGAAAAGCTGGGATCTCGGCACCTTGTGCCGCAAGGGCAGCTGATAACGCTGCGGTAGCAGCTGGGCTGGTTGCAACCGGGAGCC
>VZSV01000122.1:1847795-1867201 GCA_013398735.1 Nothocercus julius | reverse complement strand
GAGCGCGACCGAGCGGGGGCAGCGCGCCAGCGGCTCCAGCAAGGCGCTCCATGACGCACGGCAGCCGCCAAAACGGAGACCAGGGAAAGTGTCGAGTAGCAGGGGAGCGAGAGCTGGGAGCCGTTCCCCGGGCGGGAGCAGGGGGAGGAAGAGGAGGCGAATGCAAACAGGGTTTAAGCCCAGCCTCAGCCGCTTTATAAATGCCGCTAAACTGGGGTTGTGTGACACCGCCCGCCGTGACTGCAGAGGAGCCTTTTTCTAGGTAAAAGAGAAGATGTCAAGGCCGGGCGCTTCCTTGGGCCTGGCCAAGTGTGTTGGGGGAGCCCCCGGCTTGGGGACATAAAGCGCCTGTGGAAGCTGCGCAGGGCTGGGATGAGGGACAGCGCAGGGACGGCGCTGCGGGCGCCTCTGCGGAGGCACCTGAGGAGGAGGGCTGGGGCTGCTGGGGGCCATGGCCGGGTTGCAGCCGGCTGGTCCCACGGAGCTGCACCCAGGTCCCCGGGGGCACGGGCGGCTTGGGAGCGGCTACAGTGGGTGCGGGAGAGCAGGGACGGCTGCCCGCCCGCGCCAGGGGGCTTCGGCTGGGATTTTCCTTCCTCTGGAGCCGTGGTTGGACTGGCCAGCAGCCCAAGCCTGGCTGAGTCATCCTTGGGCTGTTTGTGTTAAAAAAAAGTTGTTTTTTTTCTTCTTGAGCAGCGGTGCCACCCGCCCAGCCTGTGACCGGGCGCCCCAGCGCGGCCCCCCAGAGCGCCGCCGGGCAGCCCTCGCTGCACAGCTGAGCCTGGGGACGCCCCAGAGCCCCACGCAGCCCCGATACCCTCCTGGCGGCTGGGACGGCAGCGATGCCGCTGCGCGCGGGCTCCTGCACGGCTCTGCCTGCTCCGCGCCGGGCGCTGCAGGACAGCGGGATGGAGGGTCCGGCCCTGCCCAAGGCTGGGATATTCCCCGGGGGTTGGGAGAGCCAGAGTAGCTGCCCAGCGGCAGCTCCGCTCCCCCGGCTCCTTCCAGCAGACGAGGTCAGCCCGAGCGCAGCCGAGCGCGGCCAGGGCGGGTCAGTGCGTGAAGGTGGTGGGAGCCCAGGGACCCCGGCAATGCCCCCGCGCCCGGCCGGGAAAGTCAGCGCTCAGCCCGGCTTCTGCCCCCAGGACGCAGGCGGGAAGGACACGGGGAGCAGAATGGATCCTTTTTGTGCACAAAGCGGTGGGGAATGGGCAATATAAAACCGAAGAACAGTGTTTGGCGTCATTTTTGCTCCCCTTGGTAAACACGGAACAGAACTGCACCCTGTGGAGGGAGCGCCGTCTCCCAGGCGGACGCTCCGGTGCTGGGCTGCACGGGCCAGGAAGAGCAGGGGGGAAGGGCTGGGGGCCGCCGCGGGCGCCGCCGCACGGGGCTGGCTGCTCCTGCCCCTTTCGTGCCCGCGGCACCCGGGGCAGCGCTGACGGGCTGACCCCAGCCTCTGCGTTCCAGCAAAACCACCGGGGTACGGAGCGACACGAGGCAGCGGAGGGGTCACACTGCTCCAGCCAAACCGAACACCCTGTCTCCCCTCTTAAGGAAGGGCCACGGAAGGTTTCAGAAAAGCCTCCTCCTTCCCACCTCTTGATTCGGCTGGGGGCAGCTCCGCAGGTCAATGGGCAGGGAGCTAAGCTCCCTGTACCCCACTCCTGTCCATCTCAACAGAGGTAAATGTTTTGCCTTGTATTTCAGAGAGGAGCTTGTGTCTGTGGTTCTGCCAAGCAGAATAGAAATTAAAAAAATCACCAAATACAAAAAAAGAAAAAAAAAGAAAAAAAACCCTCAGGTGTAGGAGGAAGCAGAGCTGAGCGGTGGGACCTGGGCTGGAAACGCTGCGGCGCGGCCTGGCCGCCCGGGCGCTCCCGGCTCCGAGCCCAGCCAAGCTGCTGCTGACTCGGCCGGCACCCTTGGCCCAAACGCTCGGCTTCAACATCCTGGCGGCGACAGAGCCAGGCCGGCTGCTCCCGCCCCGCGTGCGACGGGCGCTAGGGAGGCACGTGACGAAAGGCTGGGAAAGCAGCGGCCGCCCGGGCGGAGAAGGCGCCTCCGGGCGAGCGGCGAGCAGCATCCGAGCAGCTCCAGCTCTCCTTGCAGAGCGCGGCCCAGAGCGCCGAACGGAGCGGGTGACGCTCAGGCCTTCCTCAAAGCCGGGAAATTGCTCTTTTTTCTGTCACGTTTGCTCTGCTGGAAAGCTGCAGTAAAACGGGTGGCTGTAAAACTGTGCTCGGAAGGCCGGGCCTTCTGCCCCTGGAAGGCGGTGGCCCTTGTCGGAGCTCAGTGCTCCCTGCCAAAGAGCTCGGGAGCAGGGACCGCGGGCACTTATCTCTGCAGCCTCCTGCTGCCGCAGGAAGCGGCCGCGGAGCTCAGTCTGCAAGGAGGACGCCGGCTGCTGGGAGTCCTCACACCCCCCCACCGCCTTCCTTGAAGCACAAGCTGATTTCCTTCAGAATAATCTGCAGTTTAATCTATTTTAAAAGCATTTTATTCTACTCTTATGGAATACATTAAACTATGCCTGTGCCATCTTTAGCAATACTGCGAACTTTACAACTTAAAAAAACCGCTGATGCAGAGGTTAGACAGAAAGGCTCAATAACAATTTATCATGAAAGGGCCAGTCCGAGAGAGGTAAGAAGTTTCAGGAAGACACAAGCAACTCAGCTTGAGGAAAGTACCATCATATCCCCTGTTCCAGGAATCAAACATGTGTCCAAACTTATACATTGCAAGATGTTTCAAAACAACAGCAAAAAAACCCTACTGTTCTGTCAAAGTAGTTTGAACTTCCTACGATTTAACAAAGATGTAATCATATCCGCAAAAATCCCAGAGTTTTTTTTATGAGCATCTCAGAAAGTAGGAATGAATCATTTCCTGGTAAGACAATCAATTTTGTAATGCCATGATCTTGGAAATGACAGTTGAACGCAGCGAAAGGCAAGAATTCAAAGGAAAATAAAGGCATTTAATGCAAAACATGTTAACAAAAGTTTTTATAGCAATTTCATAAAAATGGAAACTTCTCTTAAAACACGAAAGCGCTGCTATAAACGCATCAGTTATGAATCTGATTACAAAACTATCTCCTCAGCCACGTGGAGGTGGGGGAACAAGAAGAACTGAATATGTTCTGGATCTAGCCTAGGATGCCTAAATGATGGTAACACACATGATGGTTTGCGATTGCGACTTCACAGGCTGGTATGTCTCTACCCCAAGTCTTTAGCGAGCACCCTATTAGGTTTCTGGGCATTCAAGGTAACTATCCTGGACTCCTCTTGGCTGTATCCCATGTTTTCTCCAATGACAGGGCCCGATGCAGGGGCAGACCGCAGGATCTGCAAGCAGCAGGCTTTGGGGATGGTTAAAATAAACCCCATGAAACTGTTTTGGTTCCTGGTCGGTCCCTTGGGGCTGTAGTTTCTGGAGCCAGCGGGCAAGCTGGAACCAAGGCATCCTGGCCCCCTGGGCTGCCACGGCAGCTCTGGCGAGGCCGGAGAGGCCAGTAACCAGCCACTGCGGGTGCCCGGGCAGCTCGGCTGCTTCCCAGGCTGCCGGAGGGAAAGGAGCAGCCAGCTCAGCCTGCAGGGAGCAAGGAGGCCCCATGGAGCCGGTCTGGGGCCATCCCGGAGGCACAGACTGTGGAAGAGAGATTTGGTCCTTGTTAAGCAGCAGCAAAATGGAGCTCGGAGAGAAGGGAAGCCCCAGGCAGGGCAGAACAAGCCGGTGGCCTCTCCTCCCACTGGCGAAGCAGGGCAGGCGCTTCCCCAGCACGTTAATTCATTCGTTGCGCTGGCACACGGGGCTCATCTGGAAACGATTACCTGAGCAGGGAGCTCATCCAGCGGCGCAGGCGCCTGCGGACGCGGCGGGGCAGCGAGGCCCCGGAGCAGCGATGCTGCTCCCCATGCGACAACAAAAAGCCTTCAAGGAAGATGCACTGGGGAACGCGGCTCTCTGGAGAACAAAGCTGCATTAAGCAGCCTTAACAAAGCAACAGTTTTCTTTGTGGGTGGAAGGGCAGGCGGCGCCTTCCCTCCCCAGGACGGGCTGGCTTTGGGGCTCTCCGGGGACGCGCGGGAGGCCGTCTCGTCTTCCCCACCGCGCTGCATCGGTGCTAGGCTCCTCGCTCTGCTACCAGGAGCTGAAGTCCCCGAAGCCTGAGCTCTTTTTCTCTTTCTTCGCAGCTGTGCTGGTGGAGGGGCCATCATCTTCCACGCTGCGCTTCCTAGGGCCCCAAGGAAAACAGTGCTCAGCGACTATTTGACTGACATAGGCATCGAGCCGATACAGGGGCTCGCACATTCCTGTACCTGCACACATCAATGCCTGTATATCATGCAGGCACGTACAAGCTGTGTAAGCAGGTGCACAGGTTTGGGCACACATAAATACACCCCTTTCCACAGCATGGAGAGGACAGCATTTTTGCAAATACTTTTACAGAAGGCTAAAAATCAACAACATGTATATTTTAATTTACCCACAACCCGTGCTGAGCCACTGCTGAGGCAGAACTCTGTCCTGCCCTTAGGGAAGCGAGCAGGGCTGCGAGTCCCAACAAGCGCACATGGGGGCTCCGGGAGGGGGTGCCCCAGGACGAGCCCGAGCGATGCTCCGGGCAGCTGGAGCTGCGAGCCGGGCGCCCTGCCTCAGCCCAGGCCCCCGCCGGCCGCTCCGGCTGTGCCGGCGCAGCTCTCCGGGGCTGCACAGTGACCCGGGCCCTCAGACCCACCCGAGTTTAAGGAAGCTCCTCTGGGCAGGGGAGAAGCTGCTAGAAGAGACATTTCTGGAACAGTGGCCTTCAGAAATAGCTGCAGAAGGGGAAGGGAGGCCAGAATTGAAGCTGATGGGGGAAGTGACAGTACCGCTCCCCCTCAGGGACTTCTGTATAGTGGAAATACATCTACAGTCGAGAAGTCAGCACATCCATGCAGTTATAGGTCAACACAGTCACATTGAAATGATAAAGAAATATAAGCTTGCTTAAGTTTTAATTTTGAAAAACAAAAGATCTAGAGAGAATTCTGACTGTTAGGACTGCTTGCAAGCAGCTTTGCACAGCCTGCTGGCACAAAACAAACATTTGGCCTATTGAGAGCCCTGGTGAAGAGCCCTGAGCAAGAGCAGTGGGCAGTGTTAGCATCCAGCTGCAAAGACAACGCAAGCACTAAGCAAAGATCCCAGCTGATCTGAAAGGGAACTTACGCTGCAGCCATGTTAATGTATTTTCCAATCCCTTGCCGGTAAGTTTTAGGAGTCTGGATCTCTTTCTTTGGTGGGGCTACCTCAGCCTTTGTTTTGGCTGCTGCTTCTTCTTGCTGGGCCTTTTCTCTTTCTGCAGCAACCTGTAGGAAGCAATAGGAAGCATAATGTGTTGCAAGAGCTAGTCCAGAGGGAAGAGGCAATGCCCAGGGCACTGTGAAGCTTTAAAACTCTCTAAAATGCAACCCTGCTCACGTTGTGGCATTGGGAAGGGAAGCCACGGTGAGCAGAGGGAACAGGAGCCCTGCCAGACCTCTCCACTGAGAGGGCAGTGAAGACTGTGGCATTGGAGGCCTTGCCGAATGGCGCATGTGTGAGAGCGCTGCCCTTGTTTAGTGGGAGGCAGGAAGAAGGGCACAGGACACAGGAGGAAAATATGTGGAAAAAGCAAGCAATCTAAGAGGGACCAGTCAGAATAAAAACTAAAGTTACCAAGTTACAAAAGCATGTAAAGAAGGGCTTTGGGCTATCAAAATACAAAATAAAATAATTCTATCCTCACCTGGGCATCTGCTTCTTCATATGGATCCACAAAAACAGTTGTTGATTCAATTCGTATTTCTGTCTAGGAACAGAGAGAAAAAGGGAAATCAGGAGCTGCTGTTCAAGTTACTCTGTATTCCCTATGCTCCGTTCCAGAGAGGTGGCAACGGGGTGAAGCGAACCAGGACTAGTTCCTTCCCGCACACCCCTTTCATTTCCAAATTACCTTGGGACGGTCTGTTTTGGGGTCACTTTCCACATTCTCCAGAGCAGTCAGAGTCTCAAAGCCACCAACCACTCTAGAAGAGATGAAGGACATGATTTCCAGCTGCGACAGCAGATTCAAAATATTCCTGATCCCTACAGTCTAATAGATCTATTTTCTGTCTGTTACTCTTCCGGATTATCCAGGCTTTTCAACCTGGGGCAAGGAAAATCACCAACCATATCTTGAAGAATTAAGATACTTTAATTCAATGTGGAAGGTAAGGATTATTTTTTCAAATGTGAGATTTGTATTTAAAATTAAGCAGAACGTGGAAGGGTCAAAGGAGGCAAAGCAAAAACATTTGTTTAAAACCAAATAGCTTTTCTGGTGCACAGAAACCAGCAAGACAGAGAAAGAGCCATTGTGCACAGCAATCTGGGCATGAAGACACAAGCCCATTTCTAAGTGGATTCACTTGCTGGCTTTACAGCCATACATTTGGAGTTCATTTCCTGCCCCTGTGAGCTTTGAAAACTAAACCAGCAGACTTGGTCAAGAAAGCAAATGTTTTCATTAACTTCTGAGTTTTAACTTATTTTTTATTGTGCGTCAGACAGAAGAATGCTATTAGGAAAAAAGGAAATCATAACAATGCTGCAATATTATTAGAGAGAAATGACAGAACTGCCAATAACGCCATTAATCTGTGCAAGAAGCATGAGGATTTCACCTGCGAGCTCTCTGAAGGCTTTTGGAAAGCAACAGAGCATCACGTTGAAGCCAAGAGATATTGCTGGGACCCTTCTCATTGCAGGGTTTTTTGGGAGGATGTCAGAGAGCCCTGGTCTCTGATTTTTCAATATCCAACTACCTTCTTAAAGCTAGAGAATTTCTGGACTGTTGCTTGTTCATTTTCAAAAATGTGTGGAACAATGGGAAAGTTCCAGGAAAGGATATTTTAAAAGGATAAATGGGGTGACCCAAATAATTACAAGCCTGTCATCCTGGCATCCACCCCAGCAAAATAATGGAATAGCAGACAGGACATGATTAAGAAAGAAAGGAAATAAGTAACGGCAATCAACAAGGTTTTGTGGAAAACAGATTCTGTCAAACAACCTTCTATCTTTGAGACAACAGATGTGGTTAATAGGGATAACAGTGTCAGTTGAACAGACTTCTGGAAGGCGGCTGATATTTTGATTGAGAAACCAGAATGATATGAAGTGAACACAGCACACATTAAATACAAAATTGGCTGACAGGTGTCAAAATCTAATTTTAAAACAGGAACCACTGAGTCAGTATGTTTCCAAAGGGGTCCGGCTGGGATGAGTTCTTGGTCCCAAGGTACTCAACACTTTTATCCACAACATTATCCCCAATTAAGTTTGCAAACAGCTATACTTAGAAGGGCAGTGAATAGAGAGGATGACAGGCCATTGATGCAGAGCAATCCAGATCCCTTAGAAAGGCAGATGGCAACTGAACAGCATCTGCTTTAACACAGCCAAACACACGGCCGTGAAACAGAAACACAGCCCGTGTGAACGGCTGCGGGACAACCCGAAGCAGCAGCAGCAGCTCAGTAAACCAGGGCTCACACCGTCCCTGCAACAGCAAACCCTCCTGGTGCAAATTAACCTTCCCTACGTGCTAAGCTACGGGCTCACCACCCTGCGCTGCACCGCCCGCGTGCGGCAGTCGCGGACGGAGGCCGTCTCTCCCAAACTGAAGCCATTCCATAAATTCTGACAGTTTTTCATTTATGAAAATCACTATATTTTTACATTTAAGTACTAAGCTCAAATTCATATATGCTTTTATGAGGTCTGTGCTCAGGGATACTCATACTGCTAAAGAAAAATCACCATGCAAAATGTGCAATTTTTTTTTTTTAAATTAAGTTGGCTTTTATAGCAATGAAATGAGCAATAGCCCAACTTATTCAAATACCAATACCTCCGTGCAAACATACACCATATTCACGGGTATTTGATACGTTTATGTCCTTCTCCTGTAACACCTTGCTCCTAGAGGTGCTTCCCAGCCAGGCAGTTCTGTGCAGCCAGCAGCCTTTGCTAGTGCTGGTCCCTGCAGGGAGCCAGCAGGGACCAGGATGCTCCCTCCCTCCATCCCGCCGCGCTCTTTCCATCCTTCACATGCTCCTTCCAAGAGCGGCATCAGCCAAACGAGACAGATCGACCACACAGCAGCCTGAGAGGCAAGTGGGGCCCTCGCATTTAACACCTCATAGGCTGAACGCAGTGTCACTGTCCCCTGCTGTGACTCACAGCAGCACCGCTGGGAAGAAGAGACACTAAACAAGACCGAAAAGGAAGCCCCAGTTACAGAAAATAAAATGGTCCAAGTTATCCAAAGGGAACTGCTAAATACCTGCCCTGTAGGCTCTGTCCTTGCTAACACTTTGCTGCCATTGCATCGCTACTCCAAATCTCTCCTTTTTAATCCTGAAGGGTCTGTCAATACTCTGTAATCAGGTCATGACTTCTAAGAGCAATTAAAAAACATTTATGCAAGCTAGAACAGACTCGTTCACTCGCCACGGGAGGCAGCGCACTGGGGGAATTTTACCAGAGCTGCACAGGGCTTTAAAATCATGCATGAACTTTTGAAAGTTCATAACAAACTCAATTTTAAAATCCTCCTCCAGGCCAGTATCAGATTCATTTACAATACTGATGATTAACACACAGTGTAAAATACATTCACTGCATTTTAATTGCCCCTAAAGCAAACTCCTGATTTAATATTGGAGGATTTTCTAGCCAACAGCTCCATTCATTATCTTCTTGTATGTTTTCATTTAATTAGGTTCTGATAATTTGAAATAGCCAGATCAGCTACGCACTGGAAACCTCCGTCGAGTATTCCCTTAGCCCATGGCTAGACCTCCCACAATATTAGCCCTAATGCATTTCAGTGCATCAAATCTTCATGCACTGTGCTAATTAAATGTTATTGGGAATACTTTGTCACTTGAACATTTTAAAGGGCTGTGATAAACATGGCAGTCAGAGGTCATAAATAAATGACCTAAATACAGCTCTGTGGACACAACTAAAAAGGGCTGAGGGGGAAGGTGGCAGAAGGTTGTACGGTCAAGGTGTTTTGGTGGCTTTTAGCTCGACCACTCTGATGCCATAAAATAATACAAATAAAAAGCGCTAATTAAGACTTTTTGTGGACCTATGCTGTTCTAATACCTTCTACCATTTTTGTTGCTGTGACAGTTTGACTTCACAGAACAGAACCTGCATCTTGTACAGGCAGATGCAGATGTGGCAGCGCAGGCTGCTAAATAAACCCCACTCGAAAGTGAAGGCGCGTCCTGCAGAGAGGGAGGGAGCGCTGCAGGGACGCAGCTCCCACCACAGGCTCCTCTTCCTCCCAGGAGCATCGTCTCAGCATCAGCAGTATCGTCACTTTGCTGAAACACCCACCCTGCCTTGGGCCAGGGTATCAGTGTGGTGTTCCTGACCTCTTCCCACAGTGATATGATGTCTCTTTTAGGGCAACAGATCCCCACAGCCCGGCTTTTGTTCCTTCTAGAAGCTTTCCTTATGTCCATGAATTGTTCCTAGCAAAGGTGCTTTTCACTCACTCTCTATGACCACGTTTGATGGCACAATGTCCTTCTCATGTCACAGGAGCTAAGGGCCTGCAGGGCACATCATTCTCTTTTCTTCTTGGTTGGTTGGTTCTAAAATGGAAAATTTCGTTCTTTCATATTCCTGCCTTCTCTAACCTTTTGCATAGAGACTATTTCTGTGCAAACTACAGTGTCAGCACAGTGAAGACTCAGCATCAGCTTGTCTTTAGAAACTGTCATAATACCAACAAATCATAAAAATGAATTTGTTTATAGAAATTGACTCAGACAAGACAGTTATGGAAATCATAGTCAGGGTATCACTTGGAAGCTTTGTCAAGGATGAGGCCCAGCTGGGCTAGGTATTTCATCAGTAAAAATTAAAATCCAAGAAGCACAATACCTAATTGCAGAGGTCACCATCCAGTAAAAGCAGAACTGTGTGTTAATCAAGGCACTACAGATACAAAAAATCAAAATATCCCAACTTAAGCCATGAAGGATTTTGCAAACTTTCTTCTCACTTGTCTAAGTGGGGACACAATGATACATGTGCAGGCTCTGAAAACATTATATATTGTTATTATCAAATCTCATGATGTTACAGTGCAGCACTACAGTTCAGTATGTCAAGACATAATGTGTCTAAACCAGTGCACTGACATCCATAAGAAATGACTCCATACAGAATGACAACAAACATGCTACATTGAGAAGTTTTGATGATTCTTTGCATGTCCTAAAACACATATTCTGGGCTTAGAAAGAAAGGATCTCACACTTCTGTTTTTTGTTTTTGTTTTTTTTTTTTTTTTTTAAAAAAAACCCGTAGAAGTGATATATGGAAAAGATTATCAGATCAAAAGGTACAAAAGATCTCTGAGAGACCTGCTATCAAATACCCTGACTACCTTGTACAAAAAGGGATAAAATCTGTTCTATGAACAAATCTGAGTCCTAACACAAGGAACTCTGTCTATCGGTTTCATTACAGCCAAATGTAAAGTCCGGAAGTTGGGACCAATATCCCTCCATGGCCCAAGCACATGTGACAGTCACACTGGGTCAGCCGTTCCCAGCCAGCATCAGCTGGGCTAATTTTGGAGCAGAGCAGAGGAGGAGCGGGGAGAGGGGCAGAAAGAAATTTAACCCTTGCACTGTTTGGGGCCCACACAGGCAGCGCTGCTGATTCTGCAAGGCCTCACTCACACTTTCTCTTAAATGGACCAGGTCAGCTTTGGTGAGGGGTAAGCAGATGTTCAGATGATAACCTGCAAGGAAAAGGAAGGTACCTTCAAGACACCGTTTACACGAGAAGAACTCCTGAAACGGGTTTGCTGTTTGCTTCCAGTAGATGTTGAACAGAAAAAGATGATCTCAACTATATTTTTAGCTCAGCCTCCCTGAGACAGCTTGTTGTATTTTTAGTGGAGCTTGATAAATGTTGCATTACACTTAGGCATGGGTGATGAGCTAGGTCCATTAAGATTGCTGTGTTAGCATAGTAACAAAAGCACAAACCTACCCTTACTTGTGCAGTTCTATTTCCTTGAAACCTGGACTGAGTGGCACTGGAAAACTTTACATCTCAGATTTACGGATGTTATTTAAAATCTTACTTCCTGTTACGGCTCCTTTATGCAAACTAGTAATCTTGTTTTGCAATCATTGCCAATTGCTTTGCATGAACCTTAAATGAAGTATCTGGGGGAGCTCTACTCATTTGCAACATGGCAGGAAAATTTCACTGCTACTTTAGTTAGTGCTGATCCCCAAATAGAACTGTGACTCCTTAGAAGTCTCCCAGACATTCACACATGGACTTCCTATTTCTCATGCTTTTGTTTAGAAGAACTATAAGAATTAAGCAGTGCTGGTAATGGCAGTGGTCCAGGATGATAGAGTTTCCTGGCTAGCAGACAATATAAGAACAATGTCTGGACTTTTTGGGGAAAAAAAAAAAAAGCATTAATCTAGAAACAGAAACCAGAAGGAAACTTTGTTTTGTAAATACATTCTGCTGTCAAGCTTACTTTTATAAAAAGAGTACATGTATTTATGCACACGCACACACACAGAACAATGTGTAAGTATGCACACTCACATACACTCACTTGGTACAACATGTCTTCTATGAATACACCCAATCCAAAACCCAGCAAACATTTCTGACCTGCAACATGGATGCAGTCAAAACACGTCAGTATCAGATAAGGACTTAACCGAGAGGGTAAGATAAGTAATGGTGGCCACTGAAAAAATAGAACAACTTGGAAAAGCAGCATTTGGAAACTAGACTCAACAAATGAACTCGGCACGCTGGGATGTCTCCGCTTGGGCACAGGGTTCCTCTTCCAAGCTCTCCCAACTGTCTTGGAAAAGGCTGGAGCGGCCGGCCCAGCTCCGGCTGCCCAGCAGCTGCTGCGCTGGGGTCCGTGGGGGGCCCCCGCTCGCCCCGGCTCCTCCCTCCTGCCCTGCTGCCGGCGCAGCAGACTCTGCAGAGCAAAATTGCATCAGGCTCCCCAAACAGATTCAGCAACAAAATCAGCTCTTCTTTCCCTGTCACATCATTTCTCTGTTCTTGAGACGTACTAAAGCAAAAGAGCAACAAAAACGTGAGTTTCCCAGCTTAGAAGGCAGTGAGGTTTCACCAACTCAAAGGAGACAGCAAGTGTTACAAATGGAAACAGACACCATGCATTATTTAACTACATCTAGGTAGCTGAATAATACATGGCAATAGTTATAAGCAGCTAATCACTTTAAGGGACAACAGTTACTTTCATTACTCTGTTCCACAGAACTGTAGCACAGAACCTGAAGCAGAGGCTCGGACACATTTAATACAGAATGAGTCTTACCCTCCCCAAAACAACAGTGTCCCACAAAAGCATCTGGCAGGGGAGGAGGGAGTAGAAAAGATGCTGCATGCCAGCTACAGGCACAGGCCTCCCCTCGGACACAGTCTGAGACTTCCCAAAGCGCCGCCTTCGTTATTCCTGGGACGCTCAGAACGGAGGAAGGAGTGGCACAGGTCCCCAGAGGGTTAAAGATCCATGCAAGACAAACACAAGCAGCTGCGTACGAAGGCAAAACTGTCCTCCAGGCCCTCATCTCCTGCCTCCATCACCATGTCCCCTCTCAGACCTCGGCAAACACAAGTGCTGCTCTAATAAACACCCCGAGCTGCTGCACCGGCTGCTCCCGGCCTTGCAACCCTGCCCGCACCACTGCTCCCTCCCTGCCCTGCCCGTCCCTCCGCATGCCCACAAGCCGCCCGCCCTCGCGAGCCCACCAGGTCTTCCCTGTCCTAAAACTCACCCATATTTCTCAGATCATTTCTTCCTTCCTGCTAGTCAGGACCTTTCACAATGATTTTAAATATGCAGGGCTCCACGTGTTCCTTTAACTCCCCAAAGCACCCACAAAGCCATTTCATTTTCCATGAGGATTTCTTTTAACTTGACTCTCAAGGAAGCACAAACCATTAGGTGAAAGGGAGGCTGAGATGGGTCACTACTGTTAACTTCCCTGCATCTGTATACAGGCTCTTTTCTACTTATACAGTGAGTTTTCTGGGGCAGAAACTATCTTTGTTTCTACCTTTATAGGGCCAAATGTACTATATATCTCTGACCCACAGGCACTATGAGCCGCAAGAGTGATGGAGAACATAATAAAAACACAGACAGGACGTGCTTGCATCTAAATCTCACAAAGTGTGCCAGTGACAGCCAGTAACGTTAGCCTAAACGGGCTTTCTGGGCTGTCCTGCGGCTACAGCGCGCGCAGCAGTGGGGCTCTTGGTTGCTGCGGGTCCAGGAGGGATCCCGCGCGGCAGAGCGCGGGCAGGACCTGCCCTGCAGCACCCGCTTGTCGACGTTTCCACGCTGTGCAGTGCAAGCACCAGTTGGTTGCCCTACATCATTTGGGTTTCTAAATTAAACCTCTTACCAGGCAGCTAGAAACCAACAGAAGCCTCCAGTTAGTTTTCAAGGTAATTACAGCATTCTCTAAGTCAGGAGAAATGGTAATTACTAGAAAGGGTAATTACTAAGTTAATCGAGGCCGCTCCGCTGGAGCAGGGAAGCCTGGCAGTGCCTCTGAGAAAAGGCAAAATCCATCCTCCCTCGCTGCTTCATCCTTCCCATGCCCAAGTCATGCTTTGGTTTCAGTAACGTCTATCAGCATTATTGCCATGGCGGGCAGCGCAGGCACGACGCGATTCCCTCCCTGTCCTGCAGCTCATGGCTTCTCCTGAGGCCTAAAAACTGCTCTGCCCAAAGCCAGGGACGCGGCCAAAGCCAGGGACGGGGCACCTCTCCCCAGCCCCACTGCCTTCAGCTGCTGTGGCTTCCGAACAAACTTAACAGTCCAACACTAAATGACAACTACCATTCAAAAGCTGTTACTTTAAACTAGTAGGGACACGAGTAAAATGCAGCGCTTGAGAGAAGGAACTTTTCAACACCTTATCCCACACGGGACCAAAAAAAAAAAAGAAAAAAGAAAAAAAAAAGAAACTGGGAGAATTTTGCCCTTTTTCTGTTCTCTCCAAAGTATGAAAAGCCTTTGGAAAAGCACTGTGAAGATTACGAACAGGTCAAATTCTGCTCCCCAAGACACACATGTCAAACACACTAACATGAACCAGAGCTGCACAGAAATAGCTGAGGGCAGAGCTGAGCTCACAGGGAAGATTCAGCTTTTATATTAACTGAGAAAAGATCCAATCGATCTGAAAGTCACAACAGGCCAGCAATCATCCAATCAACACAATCCAATATAACATTCATGGAAACAAAGAATTCTGATTTCATGGGCTCCTTCTATTCTTAACCCTAGATATTATTCCTAGATATGCTTCCCAGATATTATTGTACTATGCAGTTTAAGATCAGATACAGGCACTAAACCCTGGAAACACCCAGGATCTAAAATAGCAAACTGAAGCTGGTGTTTCACTAAAGAATAATCTCTGGAGTCCTTTGGCTTTTATGGCATATAAAAACAAATAAAGGTAAAAAGAGCAACAGGATTTTCATTGCAGAACACAAATCTTAAGACCTGCACACATTGGGCTTCTATATTAAATCTGTAGGTAAATTAGATTATTCAACTTGAAGAAACCAGGTATTCAGTGTGAAGACAAGTATGGGAAGACAGGAATGCACCTATTTCGGCACTGTCATTTTTTACATTCCTTGAATTAATCTTTTTATATGCAAGAGAGTTCAGGGTAAAATTCACTTTGTGTTTAGATGAAGACGTTACTTTTTCACACAGGGAGCCAAACGTGGTTCTAAGACAACAATTTTAACTATGAACAATTTCCAGTTCTCTGCAAGCACCAATTCTTTATGGCAACAAAGGTCAGTGCCCGGGATGCCCTGCATGGCGCGCAGGTTTTGGCGCACGCTGCCTGCACTGCGGGAAGCTCTGCCACTCTCTGCGCTCCTGGTTGGCGAAGGGTGGCAGAGCTGCTGAGCTCTCGCGAAGGGCCCCTGCTCGGACTGCGGGATGCTCAGTGAAGCCAGGCCGCGTCCTGAACCCGAGAACTGGCCCTTTTTCACCTGCGCTACCTTAATCCAAACACTAGCTGATGAGGTGGCAAGCTCAGGTTAACAGCATTACCATATTGGATTTAATGGGATTTTTGCAAGGAGGGTCAGGTTGTAGCTTGAGAGTGAAATTGCAACAAAGACAACTCTTAAGATACCAGTAAGGTAACTCCTGCAAGAATATACTCGCTCTCAGCTTCAAGTATTAAAATGTGCTTTATTTATCTGCTTACACCAGATGACAAAGGAATTTGCCATTCTGCTAGGACAGACTTGAGAAAGGAAAAAGAAATATAACTCAAAGGGAGTAATTACTGCAGAGTCAGTACTGGAGCTAATGGCACTAGTATAGGTTCTTAAAATGAAGGCAACTTGTGCCTCAGGAACTTGCAGTCAGAACAGAAGGATTAAATGTATCACTTTCTTTGTACAGCCCTATTGTATAACACCCAATCAAAGTAAATGGCATATGCACTTCTTTTCAACTGCTGCTCTTCAAATGGATAAAATTGGGGAAATTAAAAAAAAAAAAAAAAAAAAAAAGAATAATGATTCTAAAAACCTCGGGAAGCCCCAACGATGCGGGCTAGTCAAACCACACCTCCCATCCCCACAACAAGGCATTTGTTAGAACATCTATTGACCACATAGTAAATACTATAATTAGGACTTGCATCTGCAGCAGGAGATGCAAATAGCAAACAAGTACATTCTTCTCTCTGCAATATAAATATTTTGTAATATATTCAGTAATATATACCTTGATCTGTATCATGTGAAGGCTTGAGTGGAAAAGGCTTTGGGGAGTACAGCAACAGTTGCTATAAAGAATGATGTCCCATTACTGCCTCGGCATTGCTAATATTTTTGAGTGTGTATGTGGACATACGTACACACCTACGTACACACATGCACACATATACGCCATGATAAATGACAAAGATAAAGAATCAAAAGGGGCCAAAAGGCCTAAACTATGCAAAAGCTCCATGCTCTACCCTGTGATGAAGAGCAGCCCAGTCATGACTGACTCATTGGTTGACAGTTCCTAAAAGGATGAACGCAGCATTGGAGAAGTAATTGCTCAGATCTCAGCAATTAGCATGCACAAATATTACAATGATTGGTTACAGGATGCCGATTACTTTGCTCCTCACTCTCCAGAGTCACACACAGAAGGATAACGCTTAATAACAAGGCCCTTTGCAGAGGTGGGAGGATGGAAAGAGACAAAAAGCAGAGTCTGAGGACTGACACCAGTGAGAGGGTGGCATGTACTGACCAAGCAAACTGGTCAACCAGGACAACAAGGACATTGGTTTGAGATGACCCCTCACTTACCTTCCAAACACTGTATGTTTCTTGTCCAGATAGGCACAGGAACGGAAGGTGATGAAACTGGAAGGAAGAGACACAACAATGAGCATCTTATCTCCCCAAGGCTGAGAAACAGAGAGCGGCCCCGTGCGAGGACACCGTCCCCTCTCCCCTGCACGAGTGCCACGGACCGAGCAGCTCTCAGCAGCTCCTGGATGGATTTCACCTTGGATTTCTGGAGTTTGGACTTCTCATTCTCACACCTCACTAACACCCTCCAAAACTCCTGCAGGTAGCACTCCTGCTCACTGCAGGGCCGTAAGACCTGCTTCCCTCTCCGTACCTCATGGGGATTTTGTATGCAGCAATCACAGCTATATAACTCAACAATCACCTGCCAGTGTAAGCTTTATTTTTTAGGATATTCACTTTCTCTATTGTTTCCATTACATTGACACACCCATAATCCATTTCTGTCTGGATCCAGCAAATCTGTGCTGCAATAATAAACATGACAGAAGTGTTAGAAACTGGAAAAAAAAAACAAACCAAGAAACTTGGACTTTTAAATAGATTCTAGTTTTATTTTAAAACTTACACATGGTAACTAAAATACCGAATCCAAACCAATGCTCACTACTAAAACTCCTCTCTAAAGCTTAACACTTCTTTGGAAGCCTTGGACTGCAAGAGTATGAGACAGAGGTTTCCACACTGTGGTTTGCAGACCGTGATGGTCTGTGTTGGCTGGACGGGTGGTGCTGGCTCTCCTCCCCGTCTCCATCTGCTACACTACATTAGAGACAGCTAAAAATATATAAACATTCCAGAAGCACTTTTCCATATAAGCAACTGCCTCGGGAAGTTATATGATTGCAGATAGGAGGGGCTGCAATTTGCCAGACAATCTATTAAGATGCAGCTTGCCTAGGAAAAGCTTTGAGATGCTGCAGAGAATACGAACTCCTACACCGGCCACACGATAAATCTTAGTCTGGTGCATGTGCTTGGTGCACCAGTTTATTCCCAGCTATCCAGTAATTAGATTATCAAATGATCAATTAGGCAATATTGTAATTAAAAAAATTGAGCCATCAGAGCAATCAAAATAAAATAAGGCCAATGGAATTAACCTAATTCCTGCTGATCCTGGGGGAGAAGTCTTGAGCATCACTCCAGCTTCAGCTAGTGCCACTTGCACGTGCTTGTGTTGCATTAACTTTATGCAATGAACCCACCTTGTTCAGCCCTGCAATGGCTATCGCCTACCTGGAGAGCTCTTCACTTTGATCCTAAGGTCAAAACAATTGCCAAGGTTTTCAAACATTGCCTAGGAAGTTTTATAAATATGGGAGCCAGAGTCTCTCAAGGACTTCATATATAAAGGAATTTTACATTAGTTTACAAATTCTAAGGATATAGGTAACCATGTCTGCGATGAGACAAACAATCTCTTTCCCATAACTTAGCATGTGAGTACCTGCAATAAAATTTACACCGAAAATAAGCCTCACAGCAACTAAATTCTACACACTGCCCAACACATGTTCAGCCTCAAGCACGTGTGTAAGCCTATTAAAGACCCTTAGACTGGCACTGCATCATTTCCAAGCTTTAAAAAACTCTCAGCCCCTTGGAAAACCAAGCCCAAACCCCCTCCCTTGCCCTCCAGTCCTGACATGCTGCACAGTGTGCTCCCCACCCAGACCCTCTCCTAGGGCTACTGATAAAAATAAACATTTTTCTACTTCAGTAATTAGAGAGCAACCAATAAGTAGTTCAATTAACACAGAACACTTTAAAAAGACAGCAGACATATCTGCATTAACATTATGCATGAAGCAAATGAATACTACAAGAATATTTTTTAAATTTCATTTGTTGTTCTTTCCACTTCTTTACTCTGTTATTTTTTCTCATTTGAGAAAAATTCTTAAATGAGAATTCTGCTTTTGTACACAGACAAATAAGTCATTTTCAATCCCATTCTCTGCACTCTTTCACTTAGATTCTGCACTTCGAACAGTCTATAGTTGTTCCTTTTTACTTAAAAATGGGCAACTGAAAGAAGTAACATCTGTAGAGAGTTTATGTTTTATTTCATCAAGGTTTTTGAAAATTTCAATATATGGCTAAATTTAGACAGAGTGGATAGGTGTAGTAATTTCGTAAGAACAACAGGGGGGAGACATTGGGAAAAAGGAGAAAACCTACAAATTACGAAACCAGAAAAGGCAGATTAATGATGATGTGACAAATATACAGGTCTTCTTGACACATTTCATGTGTCTCTTAGTGGGAAAGAGCAGCTGCAGCTACGCAGATTTCAATATGCAGCACTTGACAGAATATTTTACTTGGCTGAACTTTAAGGAGTAGCTCATAAAATGTCACTTTTTTCTTAACAGTGTAAGACACAATGTCTAGAGGGAAACGATAAAACACAAAAAGCAAGTGACTACTTACAACTGTGACTTGTTTGTATTAGGTCCCGAGTTGGCCATACTGAGAACACCACGTCCTGTATGGGACAAGTTGGGCTTAAATTCATCCTTAAAAGGTTTTCCCCAGTAAGACTCTCCTCCTTAAAAGAGAAAAATGATAGAAGAAAAGTTTGTTTTCACTTGTTTCCTTCTACATTTTGCAGTAGACACTGCTATTAAACTCAAGGTTTCTGGGGCTTCTGACTGCTATGTCTGCTGCCAAGATAATAGGTGAGCATGTCCTCAAAACCACTGTTTGCAACTGGTAATACAATTTGGTGTCCCCACTCTGCTATCAAGCGTGGCAGATGAGACTTACTGAGACTTACCAACAGCATTATACACTGTGTGCTGAAAAAACACGAAGAATTTAATTTTTATTGCTGCTCCATCATACTTTTTTTTTTTTTTTTTTTGAGACACACACAGGAAAAAACAAAACAAAACAAAAAAACACT
>VZSV01000122.1:1831690-1847764 GCA_013398735.1 Nothocercus julius | reverse complement strand
TTTTTTTTTTTTTTTTTTTTTTGAGACACACACAGGAAAAAACAAAACAAACAAATAAAAACTGCCACACCATAAAATTTTAAGGGTGGTTTCCTGACAAAACAAAGAGCAAAAAATTACCAGTTTAATTATACTCAGGATATAGCACTGCCTAAAGAAATAAAATACCAGGGAGATGAAACTTTTCCATAGAATTAGCTAAGAATATGAACTACCAGCTCAGCTGCTTAACTCCTAGCTAAACAACTATGAATGAGAATATCCATTCCTCCAAATTAAAAGTCAAAAATGGGATATTTTGGACAAGGGGCCTGGATGATGTACACAGTTTGATAAAACTTTGCATCAGCCTCAGATCCAGCCTTCCAAGACTGATTTCCTTTCCATGGTTGTGGATAGAAAAAGGGTCTGCGAGACCTCTCCTCCTGGCTGTCATTTTCACATTATTTATGACAGTTCTGACATTTTCATTTTCACTTTCCTCCCGGATCACTCTTCATGTGAAAAAAGAATGCTGAGATGAGTCACAGTTTTACAGTCAACTTCATAATCTTGTTTGACAAACCATGAAAAATATTTCACCTTAGGACAGTATTAAAAATAAAACAAACAAAAGTACCCAAACAGGCAACACGACTGGTCCATCTGCAGAACCGACTCGGGAACCGTTTGCAGCAGCTGAATCTCTTGCAAAGCAGGTGGTCAGTAAAGGATCTGCTCTGCTCAACGGCTCTTTGCAACATAATGCGGAAAAGCAATTTGATGATACGGCTGCATAGGCAAGCAGCAAATAAAGCAGAAGAATAAAACAGACTCCTACAAACTCTTATGTGGAAAATCACAAGTGTTTACCAAATGAGAAAAGGGTTTTAGATGATCCCATGAAAATGAAGAATCACAGATGGACAGTTTCAAATGCAAGTTGAACTCGGCGAGCAGGAAATTTTAGAAGGAACCGACCCACTTAAAAATCCAATTAATCATGTTAAAAAGACCTATTAATATGTTGACTGTTGCCTGCTCTGCAGCTTGACAAGAGACAGCAAAACAGGACAAACCCTATAGGGATCTTCTGCAATCAGGAGTAGAGAGGGAATAATTACATCAGCAATCTTTGGCTATTGAATATTTTAAGATCAAAAAAATTACATCAGCTTGATTCTGTACAACAGTTAATGGGTGAAAGGAATGTGGCACAGCTGCACTTAGTTCTGCTGTGTTGAAGATATATCCAAAGACCAGCTCTTCTAGCCAAATCCAAAGAGTTCAACCTACTAAAAACGTCTTAGCAGAAGCCACTCATTTTCTTTGCTAATGAAGCTGCTGGTGTGTTCCTATTTGCTAAGAGGGCTTTCCTGCGCAGCGCCTGCCTTGCTGCACAAAAGCAGAGCTCTTGCAGGCCTGCACATAACCAAGTTAGGCTGTTTTGAGCCATGATGATCTGGCCTAACCTGGCAGCAATGAGGACCAAATGCCTCCAGGTCCTGAAGGATCAGTCTCTGGCACAGATGAATCTTGTTGCACCTGAGTAAGAAACTTAATTCTACTTTTCCTAGGAAAAATAGATAATTTCACTTCAAAGGATCTCTTTGAAAGAGCTTCTAATTATTTGCAAGGCAGATGCATTTGCTATGAATCCTAAACTGGAGGAGAAATTGTTGCCAAGACGTTTTCAGATATGTTGCACACAGAAATGCACCCAACTGAGACGCTGCGTAGTTGCAAGTGGCCCAACTCCTGAGCCCGTTAGGCCCTTCATATACTCTCAGCAGCTGCTGGAATCAGAGCTCTGTCAAGCTGCAGTAAGAGGGAGAAATCAGCCCCAAAGCCTTGGCTGGTCAGAAAAATAATTCAAAGACAAAGCAAAAAATTGTGAATGACAGAGAGAGACTCTCCCTCTGGCACTTGCAACCAGACTCAAGAGCTTGCAGACAGCAGCAATGAGCTATGGTTTTCGGGTTTGGAAAATTTGTTTTCTCATGATTTTGTGTCCGATCACACCCCGAGGGTCAGAATTAATCTCATACGTACAATGGTGTTGCTCCATTCCAGCTCTCTGGAAAACAAGCGCTAATGTTTTAGAGGATGGTTGGAGCCTCAGAGCGGGGCGCTGGCTCCCACCGCCCGCCCCGCAGCTGTTCCCAGGGCTGACTCTGCCTTCCCGAGGGCGGCAGCAGGAAGAGCGCGTGGCCGCCGCCGCGTCCGCCGCAGAGGCCAGACGTCCTCGAGAGGCCAGAGCGCGGGGCCCGGCGAGGCCTGGCAGCGCTGCGGCAGGCACAGGGAGAGCACGGCACAGGAACGAACGGGGGGCTGCTATTTTTGTCGTTTTAAAGAAAAAAAAAAAAAAATATTTTCCCTAAATTAAAAATAGCAGGAATGGACTGTTTGACAAACTCCTGGTAACCTCTGGAATCATTCCAAGCTTCAGGCATCTGTCTGAAGCAGGACCAGATGCAGCAAGCTAGAAGATGGTGAGTTAAACGTATGCATCTTTTTAATAACTGAGAACCAGAATCTCTTTCGCTCTGAAGATGAAGCACAGACTCCTGGAAGACACTGGCGTGGCAGCGCAGCAGGACCCAGGACTGGCTTTTCCCATTTTTGCATTTTGCTCTCTCTAGTAGAGTTTGGCATAAACTTGGAAAACGAACTCACAACCTCTGAAGGAATTGCTGGTATTTAGGAGGCTCTCTGGAGGACTGAGCAGATCCTCCTGCATTTGTGCTCAAACCTGTTGGGAGGTGGGGATGTGTCATCCTCCTTGTTCACTGCGTGCAGAATGGAGACTTCCAGGCACAGGAGGAATAGGAGGAAAAGGAGGAAGAGTCCCTCTGTCTACTTTAGTGCTCTATAATTTTATGCTCCCTGTATATCCCACAAGGAGAGGAAGTTGCTTTTATAGTCCCCATACTTTCCTCTAGGAGAGCACACGCCACCAGTCACTCACTGCCTGGGGAACTAGGATGATTTACCATTTTCATGGCTACCAGGGTGGCAACAGTGCAGGTGAAGCACGGTTAGTTACTCGCTCTCGTATCCACATCTTGAGCTGATAGCAAAAAGGTGGATTGATCTAAATTGACATCTGCAGCAATCACACACTAGAAACTACAAAGAAAAAAAGCAACATTTTCAGATTGGCTTGCAAATTGAAACAGCTTACTCTTCGGTAGTCTTCATTCTTTCTAAAAACATTTTTTTTTTTTTTTTTTTCAGAAAGTAATTTTTTTGTTTAAGTCCCAGACAGTTTTACCATTTTTTTTCTTCCAAGAGCTGAGAGATGCATCTCAGGCCTCAGAAATGTAATATTCCATGTAAAAGCCAGGTGTGGGCTGGGAATCATCACTCATGACAGTTGTGAATTTAAAAAAATCCTTCCTTTTTTTGGCATAAAAATTGCTAAGCAGTGGAAAGGAAGTGGGAGGACTCTGATTCATAAAAATGACGGCTTACTTTCTCCAATTTTCTTCTTGTCACTTGGAACAACGAAGTACATAATAACATCTGACACTTCTACAGAGCTTTCCAAGTGAGATTCTTGAATCATTTTGCAAATATGAAAGGCTTAGCTCTGCTGGTGAAGAGAGGTAAGCACTTCTCTCAGATAAGAGGACAGAGCGCTTTTAACCTGATGGTTAAAGAACATTAATTTTGTACATCTCATCCTGCACAGCGGATTTTCAGAGGGGCTGAAGTTTAAAAGGAGCACACTGCTAGATGGAAAGGTCTCGCCCTGTCCACCCTGCTAAGCAAAAATCAACACCAGACCAGGCTTCCTGAAACTGGATACATTTCAGGAACCTTTCTGTCTATGAAAACACGTTACCACATCTGTCCACGGTCCCTTTGCTATGAAGAGTTCAGAGGAGGGGAGAAAATGCTTTCCTTTGCTAGTTGCCAACCCAAACGCAATTCCCATCTACTGGTGGTACCTGCCCTGGACTGTCACAGCTATTACACCACGTCCTCCGTGCCCTGCGGGATTCACAAAGGCGTAAGGCGCACACACAGGCCAACACAAACAATCCACCAGTAGGCTGAAGGTGAAAGCACCCAAAATATTCCTGCACTGCCTTAAAAATGTCATGGTCCGCTGAATAGTTCTCTATTTTTTTTTGGTACAGAGGGCTTATGATATTAAACCTATTTTTCCTTCATGCAAATTTGCTTCTATTGTTTAGAACACTGAAAATACAGAGCAGCTGTTCCCCTTGCACTAGCATGAGCTAGACAGAATTACTCACAATGTTCAACCACTTAGTTGTTATGAACAGCAGGAAAAGAAATACATCATAAATGTAAAATTCATTTTCAAATAATTAATCATTACAAAGAATGACCATGACTCAGCTGATTGCTCCCAATACTGCCTCTCTAGGTGGTTATTTTGTTAAAGAAAAGAAATAAGCTGCTGCAGCACAATAACATCTCTCCCAATGTTCTTCTGAAATATTAAGTTCAAGGCTATAGCAAATTAGTTTGGCCCTCTAAAGAAGTATCAGCCTGGGACTGTATACCTAAGTGCTCTGGCAACACAGCTCTGCCAGCTCTGCTAAGCTACTGGAAACTCTGCTCCTTACTTTTTCCCTTGTATGGTATCTCAATTGCAGATGCCATTAACGCTAATTCCTACCCTCCTGCCATCCCAAGGTCACCTCTTGAGTACCAGAAATTACTGGCCTGCCCATGCATCACTAGCCTCAGCTCCACTAATGACAGACAGCAACTCAATGGGGACCCAACTGCATAACCAGCTTGGCATTTTACATTCGTGAAATGAGTCCAGAACAAAAGCACATTTATCCCTGTAAGCTGAGCGCATAGTTGCAATCTATATATGCATGACATGTAACCTTCAGTCATGTTGCACCGAACGTGCCCAAACCCACGCCGAAGCTGAGCAGCCCTGGGCTCAGCTAGCAATGGAGTGGGTGATCGCGGAAGCATTTGGGTGGTGCAACCATAAACCCGACACCTGCTGCTGAACAGGGGACGAATGTCAGATGATACAAGCCAAATGGTGCGGAGATTTCTGAACAAGTCCATTCTGGCTCCCGCATTGATCATTAGGGATAGGTAAATAGATGTAACAAAATAAAAATATATACAGGCTTAATGCGCTGTCCACATATCACTTGCAGAAGGTGTTGAAAGTCCCTCCAAACCTCTAAGCCAGGGAACTTCAGCTAAGGAAAAGGTCGTTCGTGGAAAAGGAAACAAAAGAGGTTCATTCTTTCTGAAGCTTTCCTATAAAAGGCTCTAAAAGAAACAATACTTACAGTTTTAAATATACAGATTTAAAAGGATAACCCCCAGCTAGGCTTTCCCATTACCAACTGAAATATCTGGAAAGCAGGATAAAAACCCTGTCTTTCTCAGGTATTACAGAAGTCAAATTACTCCCACAAGCCTCTAAAGACCATTAAACCTCTATCGTCTTTCTCACTTTACAAGATGCATCTGTTTTCTTTTTTTTTTTTTTTTAAATAGTGAGTCAAAGATATATTAAAACTCCTGCCAGCTACCAGAAGAAATCTGAAGGGGAACTTATACTGCAAGACCTGTGTGAAAGAGGTATAAAGTACTGAAATTCAGTGCTTTACTCCAAAGCTCACGCTAATTCTGGTGACCACGCTAATAATTTTTAAACTACTTCCAGCCGTTCCCTACAAATGAACCCAAAGTTTCGCGTCCCTGGAGGCCAGGGGCACATCCCTTCTGCTGCTATCACCCTTCTGGTGATATTCCTCTCTGGCCACACCGCTGCAGAGAGAGCAGGGAGTTGAACATAAGCAGGATAGAAATACTGGAAATATTTCAGGTTTTTTATTCAGAATTGGCAGAACAATCCCACAATACTCTTGAATACCACTTGCAACTAATGCTCCCACTGCTAAATCCATGATGAACAAGTTCTACCTTGTGCTGTAGACAGGCTTAAATACAAAAGGACTTAAATACTCATAGTATTTAAGTCACCCAATCCTCATCATTAATTGTAGAGAGGAACAGAGATTTTGTAAGGGAACAGCATTCACACTCCCCTTCCTTCTGTCAATTCTATAGTTAAAAACAAGTATCCCATTTAGTAGCAAACTTGTCTTAATGATCTATTCGCCTGACATCTCAAATTAAAGGACAGGACAGAGGAAACAGTTGTCTTTATGCCTAAAATTCAAGCATTCTTTTCTGAGCTTACAATCTTCCAGTGTTCCTAGAGTTATCAGATAACAGCCCGTCACTTACTGTCTCCTGTTAAAATCTAAGTCTGCTTTCCTTCCTACATATCCAAGACAAAGCAATTACAGAAATGACACAGTTTCTCTCTACAATAGAGGAAAAACTTCCTCTGGAATGCTGAAAAATGACTTCTGAAGCATTTCCATTTTTTCTATCCATGACCCTATTCATCTTCTGTCAGTCCTTCCCTCCAGCATATTCCTCTAATATTTAAATCTGCATTTATCTTCTAAATTTCCTTGACAATACTGTCACCATATGAATCCTAGATCAAGATCCCACCTGTCACTTTTCCCATCTCCTGTAAAAAGGGAGATGGCAGGATTTCCAAGTTTCTATCCCAATGCTCCTTTCCAGCACCAGCTTTCCAGCTTTGTAAAACCAATATCACACATCTGAAGACAACACAATTGGATAAGAGTCCAAAATACTGGCCAAATTAGGCTGACAGACACATTACTTTGTGAAGTTAATGTTGACCTCACATCCAAATGTGCAAGATCTATCCAATAATCAGGTACTTATTATTGTAAGGATTACGGAAGGATATTTAAAATTCAGTGCTGTTCCAAAAACCAAACCCATTCAGTTGGGAAGATGAGCACTGTATCACCTGAACTCTACCATAACCACAAACAGTCTCTAGAATTCTGCAACACTGTCATACTCACTTGAGTCCTTAAAACTTTAACAGTCATTACAGATATTTGTAAGACGCTTAGTCTGCAGTATACACATATTCAACTAAGATGACAAAGAGGGAAATGAGATGGAAAAAACCTAGACGTCAGACAACATTAGACTTCTTTTTATAAAAAAAAAAAAAAAAAAAAAAAAAAAAAAAAAAAAAAAAAAAAAAAAAAAAAAAAAAAAAACAGAATATGAACTCATTTGCATTTTACTTCCTACTTGCTTTTGGAGTGGAGATGGGTCTTGACCTTCAATGCAGTTGCACTGCCAGACTGTGATAAGTCTCTCCTCTGCCAACTGTTAATTGTACTGTCTTAAACAGTTTTACCATTTGCACAAACAGAGACAAGAATGACACCAGCGAGTTCATTTCCATTCCCTAGCAAGTTCTGAACTTCAGCCTATGAGGGTGAAAGGTTTCTGAGTCAACTCATTAAGTGTCTCTAGTCTCCCGACGCCTCTTTAATTTCTTATTTTAAAACATGTTCCTAATTATGTCTTTTGGGATTTCAATCAGTACTTTCCTTCTAAAAAAAATAAATAAATAAATAAAAGAAAAAAAAAATCACATTTCTCTTGACAATCCAAGCAGATACAGTAACATTGCTTGTCAATAGGCTTTTGCCATCAAAACTCAGAAACATTAACCTTCTCACTCAGCAGTCGCATACTAATATTATTTAAAAAGTGAAGAACGTATTTAACAAAGGAATCTGTTTTGGATGACCTGCAAGCACACAAACAAGAATACAGTGCTTTTCCACGTAAGTTACGCATGATGAAACAGAATAAAAATGCATGGACCATCATAGGATGATGGCCATGGGAATGGGTAATGCCCTGCCTGAGCATCCTTCAACGCACAGTAAGTAGTAGTTGTTATGTCTCTCAACCTTTCCTAATACGGCTGTAATCAAGATCACTAAGGCAGAACAAGCAGAAACTGGCAATGGTGATCTCTAAAAATTAGAAAAAGGGAAGCTTAGGTCTTATAAAGCAACTAGCTGGGAGAAGAGATGGTATCTGGACATTCACTAACTCAGAGGCAGGTCTCTAATTTTTGAATTCAATGTTCAAAATCAGCTTTGTATGACTGTTCCTTACTTTGTTCTTCACCCTGGAAAAGGCTGGCTGTAAAATCATTATAGTTTTTATTTATTTATTTATTGCAAGAAAAAGAAACCAAAGCTCCAACAAGAATTGTACTTGGAAGACTGTCTGAGGTTTAGACTTAGACTGAGAATATACGGGATGGGGAATTTTAAGCACAGTTCAAAGTGCCATAAAAGTATAGCTATAAAACTGAACCTCTGCTTTGGAGAAGACATGCTCAGTAAGTACTACAGGACATCAGAGAATTTTATTCTACAAAGTGGCTTGGCAAAAAACAAGCAAACAAACAAACAAAAACAGTAACAACATCATGTATGAAGCAAAAACAGTTTGCTTAATTTAAACACAATCCTACCTGTTCCTGTTCCAGTTGGATCACCTCCTTGAATCTGTAGAATTAAAATAAAAATAATTGTTACATATATGTGTGAAAAGTATTAAATACAAGCCACAAAAACCAATTCTGCTCTGTTTTCTTCCTTTTGTATTTTGTCATATTGACAAATTAGCAACAAGGAAACCATTACTACTCATTTGGACCTTCTTTTATCAATTGGCTGTCTTCTCCTACATGACTCATCCAAGAGCAGAATGACAATTTCATGAAAATAATAGGTCTCTTGTGGGTAAACAGAGAATAAAAACAATCTCAAATGGGTTAACCAGATCATCCTTTCTATCAGATGCTGGGTCCTAACTTGCTTGATGATACATTGGCTTTGAAGCCTGATAAGGGTTTACATTTTGTTACCAATCCTCCAGATGATGGGAAGGCAGGAAACGGGATATGAGATATTTTCTGTATTTGTGTCTATATTTCTCAGCACCAGTCTCATTATCTGCAGTGGGAAAAATTCCCATGTGAAATTGTTCTTTCTGCAACAAAACTTAGCACTGTAGAAATATATATATTTATAATATGTGTGTGTGTGTGTATATATATATATATATATAATATATTATATATATACACACACACACATATATATATATATGCAGGATGTACAGAAACATTATTCTACATTCTAATGCTATTAGAAGGAGCACGACATGAGTAGCTTCACAGTGGTAGCGCACAAGCACAGTTTTAAGTTTAACTATGAACTGAGATACATAGTGCTGTCAAAAGAAGAAAGCTTTTTTTAGGATGACAGGATGGAATGTAACATTCAATGACGTCCCCTGAAAGACATGCAGTGCCTCCAGGATCAAGTTGTTAACTCCTTTGAAAAGAAGTTACAGAACAGCTACAATATCCCAAGCTGCCAGAACAGTACCTATGTAAATAAAGGTTGTCTTTCCAGGACTTCTGAAAGGCTGCAATAGCAATAAGATGCATCAAGAAGTCATCTCCTAATGAGATCTGACTATTGTTTATACAATAAAAATGTACTAGAAAGGCCATTTACTAGGTATGTTGAGTAACCAAATCTAAATTTCAGTTCCAAGAATTAAACCTCCTGGTACAAAGCATGTTTCTTCAGACTACCAAAATGAATTAGTAAATGTAGCTCCCCTAAATTGTTGGTGAAGGATTAAAGCCTGGTATCTTCTAAACAGCTTGACATCTTTATAAAAGCTGATGTGTGCTCATAATAGCTGATTAAATAAAGTCCAATGATTTAAGTTTATATAGCATCCGTTCCAAAGCTATGTGCAATCCGTTCCAAATTCAGCCACTTGTGCATGGTGCTTGTGGTAAACTGCTCTCACACTCATAAAGTTCAACAGATGTTTAAAATGACCAGGAAGTCTGAATCCAAACTCTTGACTACTGTAAGATGGGATTTGCTCATATGAGAACATCTTTTGCTTCTTTCCACCAGCTGTGCTTGATGCTATACATAAATCAGTAGGTTAAAGCTGTGTAAGGTTTAAAGTTACATACTGAAAGCTTAAGTCTTTGACTACCAAAGTCAACTTTCTGGTTCACTGTGTGCTCTTTAATCCCCTACAAACAAAGCCGAGGCACTTAGTCCTGGATCACTTTCAGGAAAGGATGATCTGATAATATCCAACTACCACAACCTGAACAGAAATTCAGCTGTTTTCTAAAACCAGATTTCATCAGAATGGAATTTTAATAGGCCAAATATTACTTATCCAAATGAGCATTTCTCATTCTTGCTCCCTCTCTGTCCTTCTGTTCAATTAGCCACCTACCCACAGCTTGGGGAGGATAACACGGGTCTTGCCAAGGCAATGACTCCCAAAAAACTTAGTCTGGAATGCCAGTGAAAGCACTGCCAAGCACAGTGATACTCCAAGTGCTAACAGCAATCAGAGACAGTTGTTAGTAAGACCAATAAATACAAAGTTAATAAGTAAGGACAACACTTCTGTAGGTATATTTTTAATATACATCTACTGAAATTTTCATGCATAGAAGGAACTAGCAATTAAGCTATATAAATATTTTGAAGACATCACTTATCGTCTATTACACAGGGCTCGTGCAGTACTCACCACAAAATTACGAATTGATCTGTGAAAAATTGTTCCATCATAATAGTTTTTCTTGCATAGTTTGATAAAGTTTTCACATGTTCGGGGCGTCTGAAAGACAAAGAGAAGTTTTACTCTAGCAGTATCTTTCGACAACCAAATTGGTCATTAAATCTTTTACAAGAATCACTTTTCACGTGTGCACCTTATATAAAAACTCACGTATGACCTCTGAAGAGGAGTAGGTCTTCCTCTACAGAAAAAATGTAATAAAGTACACTGAAGAGACACTCAATCTGCTAAATAAATCAAACCTAGACCTCCCAGTCAAGGGAGCAGTGCTGAACTCTTTCCAATAATGTGATTTTCATAAGAACTCCCAGTAGATGCAATGATGGTGAAAGCTGGAAAGCTCAGAGACATCCAAGTAACAGCCCCAGCAGCACATCTTAACCCTGTTCCAAAAGAAGACTTCTACCACCCTGAAAGTTACTTCCCAGATTAAGAAAGAACCTGACTTCTTTGCTCAGCTATTCCAAAGTGAAGACACCAAAGCCAAGCGGGAGAGATGCATGTGGTCCTCTCCAGCACTTGGAACTAAAAACGGAACTGGCCCCACAAGTGACTATTTTGAAAGTTGGTTCATTTGGGGGAGTGAAAGGGGGGAGAGGGGACAATGGCAGAGGTGGAGCAAGATAATCTATTTTCAAAAATCTAAAAAGATCAGAAACTCAATATACTGCCTATTTCTCACTTGCTTTTACAGTGTAAATTAAAGCTGTTCTTTTGAAATTAGCCACAGCATTCAAACATGAACTGTCAAAAGCTTTGCTGTCTATCCTAATTATCCTGCACAGATTCTTCTCTCTGCAACACTAAAATATCTTTACATGTACAAATGCAAGTACAATATACATGTAGAGAAACAGCGTGGTTTCTATATTTGGGCATATTTTCTCGCCCCACTGTGGATCATGTGCATAAATATGATCCAATCTTGAAAATAAATTCATCTAACTAATCCGAGTTGTTGCGGGCCTTAACAACGCCCTTCCTGCGGTATGTGCCTGCAAGGAAAGCACCAGCACGACTCGCAGGGTCTGTGAATTAACGCGCACAAGACGTGGAGCCTCCTTCTCAAAGATCCTGATCCATTTTGCGCTGACATGACTTCATGCTCGGTCTGTACCGCTAACCTGAAAACTGCAGGAAGACAAAGAGTGCCTGAGCCATTCAGCTTGAAATGGCTCGGAAACACAAAAATGAAGCCCCTGGATCTAGTTTAGAAATAAGGTAAGTCCATTTACAACCATTTAAGGGTGAAAGAAGCTATATCCTTTTAAAAACACATCCATTCAAGTATTCCCCTTCAACAGCCCAAAACTTATCCAAAACAATCCAAATATAGTTCTGATGAATTCTTACACTAACTCTAATCTCAGATTTCCTACATACTTTATTACTGGTTAAAAGTGGTAATGGTGTTTGGTTCAGTGACACTTAGGAATGTATTTTTGCAACATCCCCAGAGAAACTTTTAAGTAAACATATTCCATGAAAACTGCTTCAAGCACTAGTGTTTTCACTATTTTTTTTTCCAATGGTTTCAATGTTTACAGAAGATGTGAAAATTTTCTTTGAACTGTGTGTACATATGTGTGTGTGTGTGTGTGTGTGTGTGTGTGTAAATATATATATATATATATATAAATGTTTGAAAATTTTCTTTGTATATAACATTTCAAGTAAAATTGAAGCTCTGCAAAATCATTTGTGGAGAGTATATTTCCTTTATAAAAACAGTATCACAAGTTTTGATCCTAATGTAGTTCTATTAATTATCACTCATGAAAAATGCCAGTAAGGATAGAATTAGTGTTTAAAAAATTTCTTTATGAATCAGAAATGGAATCAGCAGCTTTTTGCCTGAGGCTTTTTATCTCATGAAAACCAAACACTCTTTGGAGACAGACACACAGTTAATAAGTTCTCTGGGGGGAATATAGCAACCTGTAATTATTTTTTTAAGAAAAAAATGAAATCAAGCAAAAAAATGATTCCCTCAGAAATGCCTAACAAACTGTTTAAAACTTGTACAATGTTGATAACCACATACAGATTTCCTGTTGCTTTTAAAAACATGATTTGTAAAACATACACCAAGAAAAAAAAAAAAAGCCTTCAGTAATATATTTTTTTATGCAGGACCTATCTGGACCCTTCTCTCAAAATGGATTTTTAGTTGTTGTATCTTCTCCTAGACACAATCTTTTCATATGCAACTGCTGAAATATATGTAGTATACATATAATTACCATGCTATTGCAAGGTGTTCTTTAAATAATTACCACCAAATTGGTTCCCATGGTCACTTCATGCATCATACAGTTACAAATGACAGGTAAACAGTTCCTTCATATCACAAGCATTACCTTTTTGGTGCCTTTTAATAGAGACACAAACAAAAAAGTTTGCTTTAAATCAGAATAAACTCCAATTTTAATCATGTAGTTCATCTGGACTATCTGGCTCAAATTATCTGATTTAAATCAGAGCAGTTAATATTCTTGCCAAATCTCACACCACTAAGCACATTTCAAGGACTTTTTTTTTTAAGGCAGCATTCTGTCCAAAGCAAGAGAAAAAGGCTTGAGGTTGGAGGGGAAGGTGTAGCTCCTCTGGAATGAAGTTCCTTCTGTGTTGGTGGTATAAACACAGACAGTCTTTGAAGTCTTTGTACCAACTACAAAGACTGATGACAAATACATATAAACAAAAATGCCTTTGTTATTTGAGTAAGAGCTGGTGGAAGGGGTTGGACAAGCCGCCTTGGGAAGCAAATCATTCCACTCCTTCAGCAACCTCCTCCCCATCATGGCATCACACCAGTCCCCAAGGAGATCTTTGGGGACCCCAAGGACATGGAGGGGCCATGAGTGCAGCAATAAAGCTCCTTATCCACCACTGACTCCGGGTCTCTCTACCTCTGGCTGCTCTCATTTCCAATTGACAGCAGCAACAATAGCTAACTTCTCTCTCTTCTTTCTTTGCATTAAGTAGGAAATGGGACAAATTATTTTCATCTGCCCACAGAGACTTCAACATATGTTCAAGAAAGTAAAAGTAAAAATGCCGCTTCATTTTGTGATCCTGCATTTAAAAGCCAGCAACAGAAAGGTTATTTTTTAAAATCTTCTGCAATGGTTTCTCACAAGGACGCAATAATACTCCCAAGAAGACAAATGTAGAAATTATGGAAAGCTTTTCTCTCCGAGGAACGTGGTTTTTAAGGATGGTCTTGAGTGATCCTCCTTTTTGTACGAATGAACTCGGTGCCTCTGTACAACATCCTTCACCTTATAGACACTTCTGCTCTCCTGAAGTGACAACATATCCCTTATATCTCCTGCATATCCCAATGTATCTCCTGAAGTGACACATATCCCTTAGTTATACTAAAACAAGTCTCCTGCCACCACTTTGCTCCCCATTTATTTTGTAGATGCTGGTATGACTGTGAACTGTCTTTCAACTGTTGAAAATTCACACGCAAAAGAAGTGATGAACTTTTATTAAATCCTTTGAGACAGAAATCCAGAAGAATACTTATCCCAGAAGAGGACCCAAATACTTCGCCTGGCTCATAGACACATAAATTTGATGGGGAAATAGCCCAATGGATTTCTAATTACATTTAAGCTACCATTTAGCTCGAATATTTAGTAGGGAGCATGACACAAACACCAGCACTCTAATGGTTACCAGGCACGTATAAAATTACAGAACTTAAAAAAGACTGATCCTAAGAATGAATTTGCAAACACAACAGGGACAAGGGGCTGATTGTAAAGTCATGGATACCAGAGAAAAAAGATATTATTTTGGAAAACATGCAGTTTTTATCTTGTTTCACTTTTCAGTATCAACTGGGCTGATTTTGTTCTCCTTCTTCCCGAAAGGGGTGACTTCAAACCTTGCAAAACTCATCCTACCGCATGCTAGGGCCAGAGGGTAAAGACCAAACAAGCCATGTGATTTCTCACTTTGTAGATCTCCTTTCTCATCAGCAAAAATGGGTCATTACAATTTTAAAAGTTAGTTCAATGCAGCACGTTTACTGGACAGCTGCAGAGCCAACCAGGGTAGGAGGGCCGTGCAGCCCCTTGTTGCCAAGGTGCAGCCGATGGGAGAGGAGCGGAGCTTCGGCCTCGTTGCCATGACTGCAGGAAGAGCTTTACTATGTGAAGAGCTAATCATTTCAAAACGCTCCATCCCTTGAGGATCTGCGTGAACCTTAAAGGGAAATTTCACACCAAACATCCAGGAGCTGTCATTTGCACATCCGTATAATTTTCTTGTGCTAATTCCATGTTCCTTCCTTTCTTTTCACCTTGCTGAACTGGTGTAACGGTAGTTGCACTAAACTGCAGAGCCGTGATACATGCCCATTCACCCTAGGTTTCAAAGCAGAAATAATCTGAAATAATGAGACACTGGCTCCTCATGAATTAAAATTACATTCTCTGCACGACAGCCTTCATCTTATCACACAAATGCCAGCATCCCGCTACTAAGAGGCATGAACCAGTGATGGAAATTTCTAATGCTTCAGACTGAGCCCGCAATTTTTTTTAACGTAGATCTCTTAAAATGCAAAGCAGATTTTGTTTTGCTTTAGTAATTTACTATTTTTTCTAACCTAGAGCATTTTCAGTCATGCAATTGTTTGTTCTAGCAGCTCTTCCATAGCATGAAGTATAAGGAGATATCCTGGTAAAGCTTCAACCCAGTTCTGCCCATCACTTCTCATCCCCAGATCTCATAGCCGACCCACCAGGAAAGTAGCTCAGCTCTACTCAGGGCTTAGAGAGAGATACAGTTCTAACAACAGTCTAAGAGCAGGTTCAGAAACCAGCATCCATCAGGTCCAAGTGTCTGTTCCCTCCTCTAAGCCGCAGAAGGAAACTGGCCACAAACATCTCCAGGGCATTTCAGCAAAGCACTGCACTGAGAGGCAATTTAAACCATCCTATTTCTCTTTGCACCAAAGGCACTAGGAACACACTCCATTTCTGCCTCGGAGCAAAAGCACAAGAAGATCCAAAGCACAGGCAGCCCACTGTGAAAACACATCGGGTTTCGTGGGGAAGCCCACACAGCTTCCCGCAGGACACACGTGCATCCTGGCTCCCTTCCCCTGCCAGCTCCCGCACTCCAGCAACAGAGCCAGAGCTCCGGAGGGTTTGATCTGGTGATGAGCTGCAGTGCCAAATGCCAACAGCCGCTTACTGTAGCTCGATTCAGAACAGACAGTTCGTGTAAGTGACACCAGTCTTACCAGTCTGATCACACAGTGTGCAGACACCTTCGGGTCACTCTGTGATGTGCGATGAGAGCAGAGCTGTACCGGGGAGACAAAAGTCCTGGGGCACCGGGGGTAAAACACTTGGCTAGACTCTTCCTGATACTAAAAGAGCGTCAGAAGCAAGGTACGCCTTGGGGAACAGGCTGCTGACTCGATAGCAAACATTTGACTCTCTTGTTACCTCAAAGCCTGAAAGCTTGCTCAAACCAAACGTCAGAATT
>VZSV01000122.1:1791863-1826732 GCA_013398735.1 Nothocercus julius | reverse complement strand
CAATGTGATTGAACCAACAAGAAAGGAAGCACACCAGCAAGCAGTGATGCCCAGCTTCAGCATGGACAGTCAGTGTTGCCACAACGTGCCTTTCTATCATGAGCCCTGCCATGTTTATTGACTGTAAGAAAAACTATTGGTTATAAGAACTATTGGTTATTTTTATTTTTTTATAGTATATTTTACCTCTTAAAGGAAGATATCTTAAAATATGAACCTTAAAATTGAGACAGCAGAAAAAAAACTTCAAAGATTTTCCTGCTTTATAAAGCTCAGTACTTATAATTTGGGGATCCAAACTGCATGTACTCAGCTTGATTGTCTGCTCTTGTTTTCACGGAGATAACACTGAGGCACCATCTGATCTGAGAACAACCTTGGGTTATTCTCCCTTTTCTGTCTCCCTTTTCTGTGCTCTTCCTTCTTTTTCCTGTGTCTTCCTTGTCTAGTCACTGTCTGGGTTGCTATAATCCTGACACTCTAAAGCTCTCAAGGAGTACCTTGACATATTGTAAGTAGTTCCACTAAAATACATATATTTTCAATAGAGAGCCAGCATGCAATCCAGCCTCTCCTAATGAATAAACATGTAATACAGCTATTACATACAATTAACATGTTTGAGTATGCATTCATCAGTCGGAACAAGATAGTTAAAATATGGCATATCCACATATATTTCCATATACGTAAAAGTAGTAAAAGCAGAATTTCTACCATTTCAGCAGCATGAGATTTTGAGATAGAGTCATCCAGATTTCAGTGAAGTTACTAGCAGCATAAACATCTTGGTTAGGGTAAGACTGGCAAAAGGGGGTCCCTAAATTTGTACTTGGTATCTCAGAGCTTTAGATGAGCTGAAAAATCCAAAACACTTGTCAATTCCATTGTGCGCATTCATTACAATGCAAAATATATAAAGAAAGTAAGGCTGGATTTTGTCCTTTGCTCTTCCAAGCTATCATGAACCTAACAGTTAAAACTGCAATTTGGAGATACAAAAGAATGAGGTTCCAAGGGCTAATGCAATAGGCAGTTTTGCATGTATGCATTACTTCCTATGACTGTTTATCTGATTAAATGTACAATTAACTGAACACGCCTGACCCCATTTCGAACAGGAACATGACGTGTAACAAAACAGAGCTAAATGCTACCGGTATATTTGCGTTGCATTTCTTGATTTCAAAGTTCAACACTCTAACTTTAATTGTTTACTGTTTCAGTGTTTCATGTTTTACAGAACAACAACAGTAATCCCGATAAACACAGCCTTTTCACCCTAGAATCATCCAAATGCATTACAGAAATGAGAAATAATTTCTTTATTCTCGTTCTTAAATAAATAAATAAATAAATAGCTAAAACAATGGTACCGACAGAATCAATGAGAGACAAGAATATAGCACTGATCTACTGAATCCATTTTGTTCTTCGCGGCAAGAGTATTTATTCAAATATTGAATGGGAAGCTTTTGAAAAAAACTATTTTACTAACATATGACATCATCCCCTCAATAAAAAAAAAAAAAAGGTAAGATGATCTGTTTGGCTATGGCATTTAGATTTTTTTTTTTTTCCTCAAAACCCTTCACACATCTACCCATCAATAGGTAACCTCTCTTTCACCCCATGCCTTCTTCTGTAAATGACTGACAGCGAGGGAAGCACCTCCACCCCTGCAACAACTCCCAGGCTCTCAGAATTTCCTAGAGTATCTTGCTTGAACGATCAAACTCCGCAGATGAAGACACACCAACATCACTGGAAGCCAATCACTTACCTGTATCTGTAACTACACACTACTCCTATCGACAGGTATTTCTTTTGCCTGTCTCTGTTCTGTTCATTACCTAGAGAGCCATTCAGCCTATGTTTGTACAGTACCATGTCACAGTGCAGCTCCAAGTTTAGGTCTCCTTTATTAGTGTGAAGTCGTACATAGCCCTTCTTCTTCACATATTGGTATCTTACAACATCCTCTTCAATAGCAGCTGTCTCAAAGCAAAATGCAATAATTAGCTCTTTGGAAATTTACTCATTTGTCTTTAGAAATCACCAGCAAAGAAATGATTAGATTCTAATGTCTGACCTATGTCCCTGGGGCCCTGGGTCTTCAGGGACCGCACTCCACAATTCACCTATGATAACCCCACATTGACCTTTCTATGCAAAACAATCTCCACTCTAGAAAGCCACCAACTCTGTTACAGCCAACAATATTATCTATATTTTAAGTCACAAAAACATTCAGTATTATATACACTATAATTTTCAAGTCATGCCTACCAATCATGGACACTGCTTTGAAATCAAAATGTTTCTTGTCAAACTTGTAAGCCAAGCAGGTAGTCATCAGTCAACCACAAATTGCTGACATATGAGGATCTACCCTGTTCTGAAAACGTATGATGCCAAGTTATTGGAGACATTACTGGAAAGCCAAATCAGAGGACCAGTCTAGGATGATTCCACTTCCATTTTGTGGAAACATCCAGTTTAGATATTTTTAACATTCTGAAAGATTCATCTCCAAATCATTGTATTCCACCACATACAGACACTGAATTTGGTAAACATGCAATTTTAGGACTGTGTTCAATCTTTGCCTGTGACATATGCCTACATTTTCAGTGTCCAAAGCCAAACCTCTCTCTTCAGCTGGGAGTACTAATTGCTCAGCTATATAAGTGATATTGAAATTTAAGAAGTTCTATACCTTTGTATTTAAGCTGGTGGATAAAAGTATGTAAATATAACATAAATACTTTCTAGTATTAAAACGCATTTTTGGGTAGAGTTTAGCCTTGAAAAGCAGTAAATAAAAAGCCACCCCCACAATATTTTTTGCTGTCATTCTAATCAAAATCTGATTAGAATCAGAAAGATGGTAAAGATTTTGTATGTAATTTGAGGGGAGATTATGCTTCATTCCTAACATGTAAGTAGACATCCCATTTTGTGGTCTACGCGCAGAGCAAACACTTGATTAATTTCAGTTCAAGGTAAATACGTGGCATCCAAACACAAAGCTAATTCATAATTGCTCCATTATTTTGAAAATGAGCTCACCAGAAAGTAGGCATCTATCTGCTCAGGGAATACATTTCCAAGGCATCATTACTAATCAATTACCAATGTGTTCCTGCAGCCCACATAAATGTACATGTGAGAGGGAGCACACTTGAAAACTGGACAGAAATGGCTTGTAGATAGGTAGTTCTGGTACCTGCTTCGTGGGTAGTTTCTGGCACCATCGCAGTGGACGTGAAGGAAGCACTTACTGCCCCAGTGGAATAGTGGGCCTGTTTACAGAGAAAAAAAAAGAAAAAAAAAATCCATCTTAAAATCATTTTCTCCATACTGTTTAAATATTAGAAACAAAAATGTCATCTATGGCACCCTGGCACCCTTTTGAAGGCAGACTTTCCGCTCTAGTTCCTATAGAAAGAAACAAATGCATGATGCAGTGATATTTCCCCATCTGTTACCCATAACATTTGCTCCGATTAATTTCTACTTCAGGCTGCCCAGGCAGTGAGCTGAAGGGGCTCACTGCTTCCACAGCAGTTCCATACATTACCATGCAAAGATTTTATCATCAGAAGATATTTGCATGTCCACAGGTGCAGATATGAAAGGAATACTGCTGGCAAGACATCTGTAAAAATTGCCAATGTTGCTGAGTAAGTGGAAGGAGGATTCAGTGAACTGTGGTGATGTGGAGGAGAAAAACATACCAACCCCCTCCCACGCACAGACCTTCCACATGCACTCAGGCCATCCCTTAGTTCCCAGTGTCTATTTTGAGTTACTCAAGTTATTTGCAGAAAGGAAATATGAACAACACACATGGATTTTATAGTGAATCATAAAGACCAAATGAACCTGGAGACACTTCCAGTGGGTCTGGCGCAATGCCTTGCAGAGAGGTCTTCTGGTCACAGGTCAATGCTCAACCACTAGGTCACACCACACCCTATGTGAGTTCAGTTATACCCACCTAAATTATTGGCTGACGATCTGGCTCCCCAGCATACAAAGAGTTCGTATTCTTTCTCACCTTGACTTTTTCCCCAATAGCTTTTGTTTTCTTATAATGCTAGGACGCATATATGATCCTATATGCATGACCTATGAAGGTCATGCACCTTCACTAATAATCTGTCACTAAGGCCCCTCAAAAAGTCATGTGCTACATTGCCATTCATTTTCATGTAAGTGTAATCAAAGCACAAAGACACATATGCCCCAAAATTATTAAAGGAAAGAACACCCAGTCTTCCCATTTCATACAGCCTTTGATGCAGGAAATCAAGAGGTAGATGAATTAATTCTCTTGACAGCCATGAACACACAGTAATATGCATTGGGAAGAAGATCCTTTAAAATATTCCACTAAAATTCCTGCATTCCCATGAAAAAAATGTCAAAGCAGCTGTGGATGATTTATATATTTGCCTACACCAGAAATGATTCATTTGCATTGCCCTTACAGTGTGTTCCCTCTTGCCAGTAACTGCAGGAAACAATGATAAACAAATCCAAAGCAAGAGATTGCAATCTGAGGGGAAAAAAAAAAAGATTCTGCCAGCATATACATCATAACCACATCATAAAAACTCCTCCTCCTTATTGTAACCTATTTCTGAAATATTCACAATGATTTAACTAAGAGAAACTCACTAACGTGTACCACGCATTACAAAGGAATCTCATATTCTCATATGATTCTCATATTCTCATCTATGACAAATTTCTGTGTAGGAAAAACAAAAGGAATAGAGTCTGCTCATACTGCAACATGCCTTCTAAGCTGAAAAATTCTATTACTGATTTTGAAGAAGTCAGTCACTGCCCATCTATAAATCAAATCAACTTACTGCATTCAGTTTATCCACTTTTTTCTTTTCAGGAGCCTTCATGGTAGCTGCTAGAATATCATCTCCTTTGAATTCCTTATAAAGTTCCAGTAAAGTCTCTCGTGTTTCAGTATTTGTATTTTTCAAATAGTAAGATGGATCTAATTTTGCTTTTTCTTCCTCTAGATAAAAATCAAAACATTTGGAGTTAATTGACAAGTTTTATTTTTTTCTCCGTCCTCTTATATACATTGTTACAAAAAAACTTTCAGATATTATTTTTACTTCTTTAGTATAATGGTGTAGTAAAAATATTTATTCCAGCCAAAATAGTAACAAATGACAATGCATGATGTTAAAGACAGCATAATTTGAAGTACAGCATAATAAATAAATGTCAGTCTGAGGAAGAACAACAAAAAGTCAGCTTCAAATCAATTACTGCAAAAATTTCCTCAAAATCACTAAAAATTATCTAAGTTCATGCAAATCTAATCAAATTACTTTTATAGAACAATAAAAGATATGGTTGAGTGCAATATGAACTTCTTTTGTTTGTCTTCTCACTGAAAGATGAGACCCTTTGATATTAAAAATCTTAGATCCAATATTCATTGTGGGAAGGAAGACAGTGGGGTGCACTGTAGAACTTCGTTATTTTTATAAATCTCACTTTTTCTATTTTGGTATGCCTATTATCTGCTGGAATTTAGTTATTTAATCTCTGAAAATTTATCACTGAAAACAAGTGTGAACACACACACACACACACACACACACACACACACACACACAGATGTTTCCCTGCAGAATTAGTAGCTTAGAAGAGAAAGAGGAACATAATAATACCCAGAAAAAGAACTTGTATAGAACCAGCAAGTATATCCCATTAGAAATAGTTCTAAAAGAAGCCACAAGGCCTTAGGAAAGATTTTTCCCCTTTCATCGGCTTAATATTAGCATATATCACTAAGCACTTACTTATCAAAGCATCACAAAAGCATCACAAAAAAACAAAACAAAACAAAAAAAAACCAATAACACTGTAGTTATTTTTGAGGATTAAAATAATCTGGGGAATCTTTGGGGAAAGGGACAGTCTTAAGTTATTCATGCTAAAATATTTTCAAAAAAATCTTTCAGAATTACCACTGGACTCTGAGGGTTGTCCATTCAGAAAATCGTGTCAATTCATAATGTAGTCCTTGGAATTTGCATTTTAAGGGTGACATTTTCTCAGCCTATCAACAATTCATACTTACCTGGATCAATTATTTTTAAGTTGTTCTTAACATGAAAGAAGTTAGAGACGTTGAATTTATCCAAGTTTGTTGGGTCCTGAAAATAATTAAAAAGACAAATATCAGAGAGCTCGGTAAGCACATGTTTCACAAAAACAAACTAATTTGAAGGCTATATACCAGCATAACATGCCAAAAGAGAGCAGGAAGGGAAAAGGCACAACCAGTTTCTTAGAGAGAGAATAAACTGCATACTCTCCAAACCATAGAAAGATAGAAGGGGTTTAAAAAAAAAAAAAAAAAAAAAAAAGTACTTTTTTTTAAAAAAAAGTCAATCCCAGACTTAGTAACTTTAGGGAGACATTATCTAGAATTTTATACAAACATCATTTTATACATATTTTGCTCTGCATTCTGCCATTTGGTAAAACACATGGGCAAATTCCCAATAGCCATCCCTTCCCATTCCTCACAGCACTGCCCATGCTCTGCAAACTTCTGTAATGCATTTTAAAATGCACATAGCCTCAGAGTAAATATGCAGATTAGTTCTTTGCATTCAAAACTTTTATTCTTTTTTTCTATAGTGAAATTTGTGTTTATGGAATTATATTAATAAAAAAATGCAATAAAAAGTAGAATGATGAAAAAGTAGTCACTAAAGGAATGAACAATAAAATCCACAGTCCATTAAGAGCGGATGAGACAGGGAACGCATACTGGTGACCTAGGTTACACTATCCTATTATTAAGCAGCCCTCAATACTCTCTTACAAAGATTTCAAGGCTTATTCTTCAAGCTCCTTTGTGTCACAGAAAGGTCACAAAAAACCCACAGAACATCCAATCATTTCTGGAAGTTTTATCTTTTAGCAACTCCCTTAATAAAATGCAATAGTCAGGATAATGCAATTTCAGGATAAAAATAATACAAAAAATTATGCAAAAGATTATAACACCAATACAAATAGTATAATCCCCCCAAATTTAACACGGCTTCTCAAACCACTACTGTCAATGATAATTCCAGCTTTGCTAAAATAATGATTGACACTAGCAGAGCTGGTAGATCTACCACATGTTAAATGATATAATTGTGCCTTTCATTCATCCCTGATATTGTATGCTTCCGGTGCAGAGTACACTTCTAGTTTTATGGCTGATAATAAAATCAAAACACATTTATGAAATCAGGCTACATAAGCCTGCTCCCTAATGGTGACCTCCCTGTTTTTTCTGCTCCCCTCGCTTGCTGTCCTACCACAACTACTCTGAAAGATCTTCCTCAAGACATGGGATGCCAAAAAACAGGTATAAGATACAGCATTGAAGTAGGCCTTTTAAAAGTAAATCTACCAAGAAATACAAAATCTGGGCCTCCTTTTAAGTTATTTTTGTATGCTCTCACTCCTGTGATTAGGTGTAATTATTTTTCTGTGTCAACAAAAACATGACCATCCTCACATATATTTTTATGTATGTACGACTGGTTTCAGCCTTGCACACTGACAGTCAACAACGTGCACAGACAAAGTCCAGACATGGGTTTCGTTTCTGCCTCCTCCCAGATATTCTTCACTAATCATAAACTGCAGCATTCGCTGACAAAAATTATGGTCTTGCACGTAAATGAGGCACCACTACAGGTAAAGAAAGCCAGACTGCTTATCCGTTCCAGGGAAAGAGAAAATAATCTGGGTATTAATACTAATACAGATAAATGGATTTACAGCAAGCTGCATTTCTGCCACTCGTGGCAAAGCTGAAGGACAAGATTCACTCCTGGAAAAGACTCTTCATATGACATGAAGCGGAAGGGAGAGAGGACAAGAGACAGCGGGAAAGATTAACCACGTAATGTTTTCACTCTGTTCCTCTAAATACAGCTTTTTGATTTACTGATTTACTGATCTTTCAAAATAAAAAGGGACATCCAAATTATCAGTTGCCTTATGAAATCTCAGGTGTTTTGCACAGAGGGTATGATGAATCAGCTTAGTTCCCACTGTTTCACAGTCACAGCTCATGTAAATGCTTACTAGTTTAACTAGCATAATTGCTGGTATTGAGCAACTCTGGACAAAGTAAAAACAAACAAACCAAAAACAAGAAAAAAAAAAAAAAAAAGGAAAGAAAGAAAAACAACAACTTCTAAAAGTTATAGCTTCTTTCTCAGGACTCTCCTGAGAGTCTTCACTAAGCTCCCATTGGCAGCTCAACCATGAAGGATACTGAACTGCTGCTCCCTCACATTAGAGACCCCAGCCCTTCTGCTTCCTGAGACCCTACGGAGCTCAAAGCCACCATGACCACAATGACACCCCACGCCCTGGGCACTGTCCTTCATTACACTCAGGCACACCATTTACTCAAATGGCCTTTTCTGTTGAGAAGGCAGACAACTTGGAAGCACATTCCCAAATTGGTTTCCCTCTGCTGTTGGAGGAAAAAGAAAAAAAAAAAAAAAACAAAAAGAACATTCCACAAGTTGAATTTTGATTGTCAGGTTACATAGGACAACTCACCCAGAGACTCATCCCTCTACAACACGTTATTATGAAACACTAGGAGAAGTTTGATTAGAAGTAGATAAACATGTGTACCAAGTCCAGGGGTAGTGAAGTGAACATTAACTTAAACAAAAGATATCATTTGCTCCTACTGACCCCAATAGCAGAAACAGATCTGGCCGGTCCAAGCTGCACTGCAGAGAATACAAGCTAATGTCTTACTGGTGGTGATGAGTCCTACCACAGCAGGCAGGCATTTTTTGAGGTAGCTTCATGTAAATTTAAAGAGTGCACACGTTCTTCAGACTTATCGCTTCAGGAGGAAGATTGTCTCCACATTAATAATCAGCCTGGCAACTTGCACTCCGGGCTGCAGTGACAGTTCCTGGGCGCAGAATCAAAACAGTTGAAGCCAGACGGGAACGCTGACACGGCAGCGCCGGAGAGCCTCGCGGGCTTGCTTCACAAAAGCCTTGCGCTCTGTCACATCAACGGCCTCTCCTTTTCAGGGAGAGGTTGAAAACGCGATTATTCAAGGAATAGTCCAGTTCCTGTCAAGATTAAGGCCTATGACATGAAGACTACTGGATGATTACTACAAATTTCTGCCTTGTTTCATGAATCCATCATTTGCCAAGAGGTACAACAGCATGGGATATTTCCCAAGTGCAAAGGGAAATGCCAATTCATAAGGAAGAATCCTGAGCAGCTTCTGCTTATTCTGGTTAGAAATTAGTGTTTAATTGAGTAGTAGCAGGGTTTGTCTTTGTTAAGATTTGAAGTATTTTGTTATCACTAAAGAATACCACTTTGTTGTTTAAACATTACCTTATTGTGGTTGTGAGCCTAAAGAAGCAAGGTCTGGGTGAGAACACTGAAACCAGAGACTCAAACAAACCCTACAGAGCACAGCGAATTGGCCTACTTTGGTTCCTTTTACCCACAGTAATTTGAATATGTATTTTTAAACATGCTAACAGTCTCACGATCTTTCTAATTAAGACTATGAACTATAAACTAAAATTTAGCAAATTACTCATACAGATACTGACTTCAAAGGGTTGCTAACTATCGTGGTTATTATAAATCTCATATTCAATGTTTTCCTGGAGGTTGAGTTCTAAAAACAATCTTGAGTTTTGTTCCACTTTTTGCCCCTCACATCCTTTTCCAGTTCACCTACTTAGAGAAACAGCTTAAATTTGATTCATCTCAAGCTCCGTGCACACAAAAAAACCCAAAAGATGAAGTCAAGAAATGCTGGGTCTAAGAATGTGGGTTCTTTTAGAGGCCTGGTTTCTTTCTTAATGTTTGGTTGGCCATCCTGCATGAAATAACTATTTGCAGGCATGATATCTTCAAATCATACCATTTAGAAGTATTAAAATAAAAAGCAAACAAACAAAAACCCCACAGCTCCTCCAACGATAAAGTCTGATTCCAGACAGGCTAAACTTAAGAGAAGTTTTGCAAAATGACATGGCGTGTTTCCAATCAACTCCCAGCTGGCATTTTAGTTTTGAAAACGATCTTTATGGATGAATGCCCTCAACCCAACGAGGTGGCCTTTCCCCTTGGCTGCAGGTAGTTTCAAGATTCACTTGCTGCTCAAGGACTCTGCCCAGACTGCAGAATCATGGGATTTCTTTGATTTTCTTTGGATTTTCTCTCCTAAACAGGGTCATACTCTCCTTCCAACTCCCTAGCTGAGGAGGAGAAGCTCGGTGTGGACCACGGCCCAGCATGGCCCCTCTTCAGCAGCCACCTGGCACGTGCAGACGTACGTGCCTGACTCCCTGCCAGAGAGCCCTCACTTGCAACCGGGAGAAAGTCTGCCCCGACCTTCTGCCACACGAAGAGCAAATGAGAACGGGCTGCGGAGTGAAACCTCAGCTAGTGGCGTGCACCCCCAGCCCAGTTCATTAGTTATGCTTCCTGTCACAAATGCCAGGGGTGCTTAACAGCTTTTCAGGAGTTGTGTCTTGTCTACAGCTGATTAGGTTGTACGTAAACAATAAAACTGACAGAAGGAAGTGCACAGCAGTATGAGCCTTTTTTCGCTCTGCAAATCTGTTGCACTCTGCCCAGTCACACTTTTGTCCCTAGTTATTTCTCCCAGGAAAGCTGCCCCTGTGTCCGTGGTGCAGAGCAGAGCCGTCCGCAGCAACGTCTCCCGGGAAGGCTCTCGGCAGGCAGCCGCTGGAGACAGTTGAGGCCAGTTACCTTTGGCACGACAGGCTGGGGGTTTATTGCAATCCTTCCAGCTAAAGAAGGACCGGCTCCTGTGCTCCTGCATCACCTAAAGGAGGAGTCCATAGGATTGTCAGAGTGCACCAGCATGTCCGGCAAGGCCCAACTTGACCCTGCTCCTTTCCGAGCGTCTTGAGCTGGGTCAGGCGCTGCAGAGTGCCCAGGGTTACATGACAGCATTCAAATCACACTCAGACACTCCCCAGTCAGCTCTGCGTAACTGCATAGAGAATACGTTGCAAAATTTAATGCTTAAACTCACACCTATTTACAGTAACATGTCCTCACAATCATTCCTACCAGACCGCTCCGACTAGATTTTTACAGAGATAAAACATCAGATAGCAGATTTTGAGATTTAGCCCTGAATTACACCAAAAGAATTTCCTTGGCAGCTTATTTCAAATTGGGTTAAGCAGGGATAGTCATCTGGATTGAAAATTAGTTGAAAAGCTAGTAAAACACAGGACTAAATTCTGAATTTAGTTCTGAATCCTAGTTCTGAATCAGGACCCACTGCAATCCACTGAAAGAAAGAATGCTTTCAAAACTATACTGAATTCTATCTTTAAGGCAATTGCAAAGTGAAACGATGAGCAGCAATGCACTAGAATACGAAGCAGAACTGGGCTGTAACTGCAAGCAAGCTTGAGCAACATCAGCTTTCCCATTAGAGGACTCTGTCCCCACAGATCTCCAAGTGCTTCAGATCATATCTTGGCTATAAAGTATGAGTAGCAGATCCTGACATACCTGAGCTGTCTGTCATTTGGAAGCACAATCATGAAAGGGATGATAACTTAGGATGAGTTGTTCATCATATAAGGTAAAAAAAATACTGGTGCATTTAGAGTTATGAGGAGAATGGACAAAACACAGTAGCAGTATTCCATCTAGGAGAGAGATGAACTAGTGCAGCTGAGACAAAAAGTAACCTGAAATACTCAAAAGCTGTAAGAAGAAAGAAATTTGGAAAAAAAGTAGTATCTGTATCGTAAAAGACAGACAGCCTGACTTGAGTTTGTGGCAAATGACACCATAAGGAAAAGAAAATTTGACTTGGGAGTGAAAACCTACAGCGTAAAAATGTCCCTGGTTACAGTAAGGCTGCTGGAGCCTAAGATTCCTCCAGAAAAACCCTGAAGTCAAAGGAGTTCATGGGGTATGCCATGAGTATTTCTGACACTGCCAGCAAGACACTAAACCAGAATCCACGAGATCTTTCGCTTGAATAAATAGATCAAAGTTTGTGTCAGAATCAATTCCAATTTTGGTAATGTATCTTGCACACTAGGATATGGTATTATTCTTTACCTCCTACCTTGAAGGGTTGGATAATAATGCCATATGTTGATGAATAATTGCCATACTATTCCCCAGGAACACTTGCATTTCAATAAAGTAATTCCTGTATATTAGAAGGTACTGCATGAAGTACTATAGACTCCTTTACAGACAGAAGTACATTATAGATACAAGATAATACTATTAGCAAATAAGAGTTGTGATTTTGCTTTTCATTCCAGATCCAAAATTAATTTCGTCTTCCTGGTAAAAAGTAAATTTAAAAGCAAAAGAATACAAAGAGCTATAAATAAAGTCCAGCTGAGATACCAGTATGCAGAAAAGATAGCAGAAATGGATTATCATTAATGTTTGCACAATGTTTAGCACTGAGAGAACAGAGAATTTAATTTAAACTCTCTCTTCTGAAAAGAGATTTTTTTTTTTTTTTTTAATTACACACATTAGGAAAGAGAGGTCAAGGTTGAAGTCAGCTGCTATTCTGGTAACAGAACATCTTAGCTGCTGTAGGATTTCCCTGTAAGTAACAATAAGGAAAAAAATGATTGTACAAATAATTTGTAAACCTACATTATTCAAACTTTCAATTTATCTTGTTCTATTTCACTTCCAAACATATCTCCCCCATGTGCCTCCTAGGACATTCAGAGTCAGACTCTAGAAATGTTGATTTCTATTGAAAAACACAGCTATTAAAGACAGTCCTATTCATCTGTTATTTGCAAAGCAGAGGGTCTTTTCTATAGCAACCTCCTTTATATCTAACCTTTTGCCAAACAGCAGGGTCAGCATTACCAGCTCATTCTCAGCTCCAACTCTCTCAATATTCAGTTTACTTGGGGAGTGGGAAAGCAAAGTGACAAATTTCGAACAGAATTTAAAGGTTTTTAAAGGAAGGGGGGGACCAGGGACAGAGCTCTAGAGCCACAAATTGGAGCACAACAGATTGCAGTCACGAACCCTGGCGGGGAACCAAAGCCACAGGTGGCAGAGCTTGGCAGCGCGGAGACGCGACGCTGCCGTCAACATGAGAACCTGGAGGAGACTCTGGTCCGTGTTCTGTCCTCACAACAATTTGCACACACACACACACAAAAAAAAATACTACAAGAAAACAAGAGATCCATATATCAAAAATACACAAGCAATTTTAATACCCAGGCCATGAGGCATCCTGGACTCAATTAAGCAGATTAGGCTCGGGCAGCATGCGAGTAGGAGGAAAGTGGCTGTAGCTGCAAGCGCGCCCGTCGCGCGGTGCGTGCGACACCTGCCTCTCACCTGGTGCCCCCGGCACTCGAGCCTGTTTCCTTGAACTCCTTGTTGGAAATAAGATTTTAAAACCATCTGGAAGAATGGTCAAACCTTAGTCGATTAACCATGTGCAGATGATCAAAATCTCTTCCAGGCCGATCCCAAAGACAGTGAAAATTCTGCAACTACTTTTAGATGATGATACCACAAGACCACTTGCAAATGTCTAGCTAACACCAAGCTGTAACAAATTGTTCACTTAAGGTGAACAAATCTCTATATGTGTCATCTTAAATGGGCATAGGAGAGGTAGAAGCAGGGGCCGGCTGCGACCCCCATGTAGCTGGTAGGCTGAACGTGCAAGTGACTGGATATTGAACATAATCTGCTTAGTTTCTATTAATGGACACACTACTACGAGCAAAAGAGAAATCCACCACGTCAAGAACAGAACCAGGATGAAAAACTCTGATAAAAGTCCACATGGGCAACAGAAAATTGCTAGGTATCACGTTTTGAGACTTAGTGGAGTTACAGCATATGGTTGTTTTTAAATGAAAAAGTCAAGCTAGGCCTGTAATGGGAAACACCATTTATACATACATTCAATTCCAGACATGCAAAATATACCAAAATATTTTCAATAACTGCACATTTCAATTATTTCTTTGAAACTATTTGGTTTTTCATATCAATACATGGAAACATTTTCTGTTCACTCATGTCTGTTCCAAATCCATTAGCAACGAGGCAGTTACATTCAAATATCATTCTGTTGGGAGTTTTCAATCTAAAAAAAACTTATTTTTTAATTCTCATTGGATTAAAAACATTTTACTTTGTTGCATTAGCTTGAACAGCCATCTCCCCAAAGGAATAGGGAGCGGGAAAAAAAAAAACCCTGTAAACATGCTGTTCAGCATTGCAGGGCAGGAGAGAAAGGATACACTTCAATTAAATTTAGACATAAATGAAAAACATATTTCTATTCAAATTAGGCTGTATTAGTCTTGGTTGCTGGCAATAACCTGTTCATGAGAGATGCATACTAACTCATGACTCCAATAAAAACAATTTTTTGAATCTTTTTTTTCCCCCTATCTGGCAATTGGACAAGCTTAAAGTGCCTTTATTTTAAGGCTTATTTTTAAACAGAAGCTTTAGATCTTTTTATGCTAAGCTTCATCTGTAAAATAGATGTCTATTGCACTCTGAAGTGTTGCTTTACAGGCTTTTAATTTTGGTTTTAATATTGTTGAAATCATTAAACATTATAACATTAGCATCTCTTCACATTTAAGAGAAAATAAACTTTTGATTCTTTTGGTAGTAGTTCTCTTCCATTTTATATTTTATGCACCTCGATCTTTCTCATTTCATCACTTGCCTTTAAAAACAATTTAGAGATAGAAGAAAGCTACTATAAGCAAATATTTATATGAAATCCTCTAAACTGCTGCTCATTTTAAACTACATTTCAAGAGACTTTCTGTGAAAACTGCTTTTCTGAACCTTTGACCATTTTAGCATCCTTAAAGAACTAATAGAGACATTAAGTTCAGCTTCAACATTAAAGTCTTCTATATGCAAACTTTCTCCAGTCTAAAGAAGGTTGCTTTGGATAACAACCCTTATCCTAATGCAATTCTGTTTAGTCTCCTAATGAATCAGTAGTGCAACAATACTCAGGTAAAACTGATAAACAAAAATCCTTCTAAACAGTTTCATAAGTAAAACTTATGATTACATTCATCTTCTATTCAGTAAGATACTGTGAATTGCTGAGTAACACAAAGAAATTTGTCAAAAATCTCATTTTTACATTGTATCTTTGACTTTGTGCACCACACATTTTCATTCTTCAATTCCCAAATTCAGCTAATGCAATCTGCTTACATAGAGGGCACACAAAAATCACTTATATTATTCAGGCTCAAACTTACATGGCATTCAGGATCATGCTCATCTGGGTAATTAAGAAAAGCGAGGAGGTCTCCTAACCAGCACCACATACAGAACAATGCCTCTCACTTACTTATTTTACATAAATTCTCTAACAGTCTATGTAGTAACACCCCACTCACTGCAAAACATGGGGTATTGAGACACACAGAGGAGAGGAAAGTTTACCTGCAGTGTCACAATGTCTTGCCGAGTAAAGGGCTCATCTGTCAAAAGATCCTTGTAGCTCTTTGGTTTTATGTTCAGCTGCTCAACTGCCTAATCGCCAGGTGAAAGACACATATTAAAAACAAAAAACAAAACAACAAAAAACCACCCCACACACTAATGTGTAAATATTACAAGCAAATATGTGATGGTACCAAGCCTTAAGATACAAATGATGAAGAAAACAATTTCACTCCTCCATTTTCAACTGGCAGTTGCAGTATTTCCATTGTGTGTCTTAACAGAGATGAGAAATGAGAAGCCTTTATTTCATCTTTACCCAATTCAAAATTTGGTTAAAAAAAAAGCATTCCCTTCTTATACACGATTTTAACCAAATTCCTCTTAAAAGTGGTGCCCAAGCAAAAAGCTTTGCTTGTAGTTTTCTAGGTCAAGTATTTTACAGCTGGTATAAGACAGGCAGCTTTAACAAGGGGTCCATATCTCCCCCTACCCCACCCCTTCAGCACCTCTCAGTGAAAGACTAATGTTCCAGATCAGCAGACACCAAATTGCATTAGCCCCTCATACTCTATCCACCCCCACTGCTGCATCCAGCCTGGAACAACACTTATGTTCACCCAAAAAAATTAAATGATGCTCTACAAAGCAGCAGCAGGTTATTTCATAGTAAGAGTCCATGTGGAATAACCATATTCTGACTTCACAACAGAATAAAGACAACAGAAAAATTGTCTATTAATTCAACCCAAGTACACATAAAAGCCACTCATTTTGGTCTACAAATCTCCACAATATTTGGTCACATACAAATTAACTAGGGAAAAGACTTTAAAAAGTAGCTTTTATATTGTGTTCTGGGTTTACTGATATTCTGAAGGCACGAGTGGGGTGACTGTTTGTGTGGCCAACACATTTCATTTCTGTATGAAATCAGTTCATCTTCATACACTTCAATTTCACTGGCTGTAAAAAAAGAATAAAACCTACCCTTGTAAAGCTGTTTGTGATCTTGAATAAAATGCATCAAGAATAAAATATTAATAATGAAATGCAAGAGAACCTACCTCATAGGCAAACACATTTCCAGTTGTCTTGATGGCCACAATATGGGAGTTATTGGTGAATACAGTGAACAGCACCGGACAGTGGTATTTACCTGACAAGAGGGGAAAAAGCCTGAATTTGTCATAAAACCCTCATAATTGCTTTAAAATATAGAATACCTAGTTTATCTTTGTGAAGAGTATCTATGCTCCTATTTAACACAAAATGCGACTTTACTATCTATTTAATGTTGTTTTAACTTGTGCTCTGATTGTTCAGTGCTAAACAGGAAGAGTAACATGTAAGAGAATTATAACCCAGGAAATGGAAATGCAGTTTTGAAATCTACTGCTGTCAATCCCCCAGCACAAAACTTCATCCAACACACTTGCTATGAAGTCTCACAATATGATTATTGTTGTTATAATCAAAGTTCTATTAAGAGCATGAGTCTGTATCTTCTAAGTGGCTCAGTGCTCCATTTCCAGGGTCGTTCTCAGGAATACAAGCTTAGTTTATACGCAACATAATTTTACAGCAGATTATGCCCTTTGAAAGCTGTTATGCTTTTAAGAGACGAGCGCATTTTGTATTCAAATGTGGCAAGCAGAATTCCATTAAATCTGAACACGTTATTCAATAAGGAACCCAGCTTCTGCTCTAATCAAGCTGTGAATTTTCCCAAGAGGGTCAGCATAAATATTAACCATGTTAACAACAAGTAAACTGATGGAAACCAGGGGATGAGGAAAAGTAAAAATGTCTGGATGAGCTCAGCAGAAAGCCATTAAGAGAAGATTAGTAATACTTGATCAGTTTGCAAGACTGGAGGATTTGGAAATAAGTTAGGCCTACTTGGTTCTTTTCTTCCTAATTACCATTTGAAAATCAAAACCAGCAGGGAGACCGGAATATGAACTGCTCACAGCACCTACAAAGACAGGGTAAGCAAGCACCTACCGAGCATTTGCCTATTAAGAGATCAGCCAGAGGAGGCACTCTGACCTCCGACATGCAGGAGCAAGTAAAAGTTTGCCTTTATTTTTATTAGTGTCAGTAGAGGTCAGAGAAAGAAGAAAAAAAAAAGCCTGAAACTCAGGAGAAACGCTAAAGTTGATTTTCTAGATGGAGCATCAGGGTATGACCCAACTGATGGACACATAAACACACCAGTGAAATGGGAGGCCTCATTCCAGCTATATAAAATAAAGCAAAACACCCATGTGCTGCTGATGTGAATAGAAGATATTCAGGGAAAGAAGAATCATTAAGTGGAAGAAACTGCAATATTTGAAGACCTTTTTTTATTGGATAGGTGCGAACAGATCTCATGTAAACAGCAACATTTCTATGTTATATTTTAAAGAAATACTTCTTGATAGACCAGGTACGGTATTTTTACTTTTCTTCTTTTACTGCATTTTCCTTTGATCTGTTATGACACAAGGTGCATGTTTTTAAGGGGAAAGGATTCTGAGACTGCATAGCTGCCAGCTTTCCACCTGAGCATCATTCATGGGACTTCTTCAAGGTAAGCACAATGTCCACAACAAGCAAACAGTCCACAGCCTATGGACTTTGCTAGGGTGAGAAACACCCTCCAGAATTTTATTCCCACCTGATCCTTGTCATTGTCACTTCAAGGGAATCATTACCTATCTCAAAAAGGGTGAGTTCATCTCAATTCTTTTCTTTTATTCCTGGCATCCTTTCTTTGATGGCAGGTTTTATATCTTTAGCCTGCAGAAACTCTGCTTTCTTGTATGCTGCTACACATAAAATCCCATGTGTTCAAGAAAAACTCATTTTATAAGCAAAAAGTTGCTCAAAACCAAATTAATGGCAAATAATGTCACAAATAACTTAGAAAAAGATAACACAGTACAGATATCCAGCTATTTCTGAAATTCTTCCTTATAGTAGATAGTAGCTTACTGCATGGTAGCTCTAGTAAAGTGCAATTGTAGAACAGTTTCCAGCTTACCAGTGTAAAGAGGCCAAAAAAGAGGCTTTAAAGATAAACATGATGTAGATCACAGCAAGCAGTTATTCTGCTCAAAAAAAGTAAATATAAGAGAAAACACAAGCTACATAATTTTACCTATGTAGGAGACAAACGACTTTTTGTTAAAGCACGCACTAAGGAAAACAAAACAGCAAAAATAGGAGGAAAAAAAAAAAAAAAAAAACACAGAAATCTACTGCACTTACCTTCACTGTTTTTAGCAAAATTTAGCTTTATAAGTGATTTGGCATCTAGTTTCTACAAAAAATAAAACAAGAAAAAAAGATTAAGCACAACAGAATCTAACCATGGAAATAAAAGCAAACTGACATCAGTGTTGGTACTTTTATATTACGCAACTAATCAGTAATAAACTACAAGTCATTTGAACCATCACAATCCTGGAAATTTAACAGTTATAGACAGCCCACAAAAACAACACTCAAGAAACCTGAGAACTGGAAGATGATTTATTTACAGTGTTGTAGTTTCATAAAGTACTAAGACAAGGGGGGTCAACTTAAGAATTAATGCAACTTTATCTCAGCACAAATCAAAAGGATAGATAGCACAAGAAGGTAAGAGGCAAAGGTTATTGCTACTGCTCCGAAGGGACAACTCTGAAAGGACTTGGATAAAAGTCATAAAGCCAGCAAGTCATTTTGGCAGTCAAGCTTATTACTTTTTCTAAGGTAGCCTTCATTTTTCCTTTCTTTTAGCAGACTTGTAGTGGAGCCCACTTGATAACTAGTAAGGTGCTGACAGTAACGAAGAGAAGTCGAGATGGGACTTGGGGATCGTGTTGGTGGCACTGGGGCAGTCTCCCGGAAAGCAGCTTGGGAATGGTTGATCTCTGTAGCAATTCTGCAGATTATGGGGTTGTGGTGAGAGCCAATGGTGGGAGATTGAGCAGGCAAAGAGGGCCAAGGTGCAACCTGGATGCCACAGGGGTATGACAGGGCACCCCAGGACCGTGGCGGGTTGCCCGATACCCACGCTGTGTGCAGCAGGATGCACTGGGAGGGCGGGCAGTGCTCCCAGGCCAGGCCCAAACGCGAGCCCAGCTCGCAGCGGGCTTCAAAGCTGAGTCAGGACCTCCGGAATCCAAAAAGCCCTTTGATTGTATCAGCTGTCAGAAACAGTTTCACTGCCAGATTCATCCTTAAAAGCACACGGAGCACAGCCCTTTTAAAAGGAAACAATCAGTTCTCTTCTCAAAACACGCACCTGAACGGATTAGGGATGTTCTTATAACCCAGACAGCTCTTTATAAACAGATCCAAGCGGAGACCCGCCAGCCGCGGCGCCGCCGCCGCCAGTTCAATCGCGCCGGCAAGCGGCGATACCCAAACCCTGGGACGCTACGTCAGGGGGTTCTCCACGTCTAGTCAAACTTCAGATTCTTGGTTCAGAGCACACGCGTTACGACAGCTGGATTTGTTCCCTTGTAGGGGGGCACTGCTCCGGTTGTTTTTAGTCATCTGGTAGGCTAATTTGCTGCCAGGAAGGTGACTCTCTCTCTGGTTTATTAGCAAGAGGAACAAAGAGAGCCTGCAAGAGCTCGTAGGAAAAAGAGAGAAGGGAAGAGAAAGGTCAGGATAGGTGATATTTGGTCCAATAGCTTGGAGCTGCAAGACCGGCATTCTCAAGGAAAGAAAAAATCATCTGCACATTGCTGGTATAGAGACACACACAACAAGGCAACAGCCGTGCTCAAATGAGTAAGTGAATACAGAATTTTATTCATTTAGTTATTTATCTTTTTACTCGAACAAAACTGTCAAAAGTAGTAGTAGGGAGACAGTGGAGGTGCCAAAATGAACATACGATGCTGGACAGATCTGTGCAGCCTTAACAACTGATTAACACAAAGCAGCATCCATCTGTGTCCATGTTGTGGAACAAACCAAAAACTACATGTAAAAAGAAAAATACCTCTTTAGAGAAATGACCTCTGGAAACATCAACAGTTTAAAAGGAAGGTCTTTAAACTATCTTCCTGGCAGACTTCAGCTTTTCCCAAAACATGTGAGCAGACCACCTATAACCAAAAATGTGAACAGTCCTCCAGGAAAGACTCTGGCATGATTGAAGACTCAGATTTACACCTAAAAAAATCAGTGGAACGCAGACTAAATTGTTGTATAGACTTCAGAAGTAACAAAAGTTGCAGGACACTTTCACCTGTCAAAGCATGATGTGTGACTACAAGTGCTGCCAAGGCCTTGGATTTTCATTCTGTACTCAAGGAAATAGTTTCAGGCATTTCAGGTCATATCTTCCATAATATGGAAAAGCATTATTTTTTAGCTTCAGTTACTCATGGTGTACCACTAGCTTATGCTAATGGCTGTTCTCCTTTGAGACCAGCTCTTACAGCCTGGTATGGCAACAACAGACTAAAACCCAGCACTTTTCACGTTAGAGTTCAAGTGCACGCATGGCTCGGAGTCCCCTTCCAGGAGCCATTCGTGCTGCAGGGCTGTACAGACACTGAAGTTTCACCGCCTCACACTGGCCTCCTGTCAAACGCAGATTAAAGAAGTGCCCTTGGCGCTTCAGCTCGCGCCCTGTGGCAAAGCTCTGCCCTCGAGCTCAGACGAGACGAGCTTGGCACTGAGCAGGGCCGGCTGCCATCCCACGAGGTCTCTCTAATCCTCACCAAGGATGTTCTTCCTGCGAGCTGCTTATGAAGAGGGACAGAAATGGACTGCAGGTTGTACATGGGAAAACAGGCAAGGAAGAGAATGTAACTAGGGCTACACCTGAGAAATAATTTTAGAAGTTGATCAACATGTCTAATGTGCAGAAAGACAGGATTTGTCAGAGCAAATCTTTGGAGCACCAGAACAGCAAAAACTGGCTCTGATGGGCCACAATGAGCTCCTGGGAGCAACAAAGGTGGCACCGTGCCCGAGACAGGGCTGGCAGCATCATCAGCTGTGCATGGGACAGTGACGAGTGGGGATTCTGGCCCACGAGCCCCCACTTCCCGCAGGTCCCATTTCTGAAGACCTGCACATGTCGCACAGCACTATGGCAGAAGGGAACATCTGAGACCTACATCACCTTTTTTCTTTTTGAGCTCTTCATTTCACGTGAAAACAGGATTATCCTGCATGGGGGTGAATCTGCTTTTATTTATTCTCCATCAAAAGTCAAAGCTTTCCAAGTGCCATAGCACAGTTTGTTGCCATGGAAATGGCCATTCTGCACAAACAGAGGAGCCAGTCTTCCCAGCAAGAGGCTGCAGGAGTGAACGAGTCCTTGAATGAGTTAAAGTACTTGTTTTCATCTATTTCGTATTAATAATAAAACATAAAGGAGCTAAAATACTGAATGCACAACTTGGGTTCAAAACTATTCCTAATCTGAGCACCCCCCATACACCTACTACTAGTTTTTGCTAAATTTCCAGTGAAAAACGATGTTTATTAAAAACACTCTATCTCATTAAAATTCCAAATTCATAATCAAAACTCGCAATCAAAACAAAATGCCACAAGCACGCACCACACTCCCCCTAAACAAAAATAAAAGCTGTATATTCACTTCTATAAATATTTTATGCAAGAACACTGCAAGGCAGACTCATTTAATGACACTTAGCGCCAGCTGCTCCACAACAAGGGAGGGCCAAAAAACCAAAAACAAACCCCCAAACCGTGCAGGTTTTCCCCCAGCTGGCTCCTCCCTCGCAGGCTCCCTTCCACGCCAGCCAAGGCTACTTTTGGCCGTGACCTACTTCGGTGCAGCAGCATCCAGCCCCCCCGTGCTCCTCTCCGGGCTGCCACGGCTCATCCCTCCCGCGATCCCAAAGGGCAGCTCCTTCCCCAGCGCGCAAAGCCGAGGTCATTAAGACGGGGAGGTTAGTGGGGCACTGTGGCAGCTCTCGGAGGCAGCATGCCGCTCCCTTCCCATTAAAACACTCTTTGCCGTCGCCGCTTCGCGCCTTGCAACGATGCGGCCTGCGATCCCGGTGCAGGGTTTGGCGACAGGCTCTGCGCAGCGTGGTCCCCTTTGCTGCCCCTGCTGGACACGCACGCGCCGGGCAAACCGGCACCAGGGGCTCACGCGAGTCTCCAACCACACAGGCACAGAGCTGGTGAAGTGCAGCATGAGTTGCATTACCTAAGTTTTAGGAAGTTAAAGTTCCCATTTTATGAGTGTTAACTGGGCTCACATTGAAATGTTGAACACTTAGGAATCAGATCCCTTCCTAATGGCCTCCGGCAGGAATGCACACCAATGCAGTGACGCTACCATGGGCAAAAATTCATGTGTCAAGTCTGAACTGCCAGACAACATCAGGTCAAAATCATGCAGTGTCGACATGACCATTTGGTAGGTTCTCACCCTACCAAAACAAGCAACAAAGAATACTACAAATAGAAGAGAAAACCAAACTAAATGTTAAAATCGAATGTTGTCTAGCAAGTACCAAATTCATCTTACCAGCACATGAAGTTTGCATTAAATTTTTAGTTCCTTTAAAGAGACCTATTATTACATGCCTACAACTTTACATTTCAAGGAGTTATCGTAAAATTTTTCCTGATGTACAACCTTCAAGAAAAATGAGGATAACAACTGAAGGCTAAAACTGTATTTGAATAACTACATATATACTGTTACTTACTTCAGCCCTTTAAAGTGGCTTTATTGATAACAAAAAGCACTGGAAAACCTCAACAACTCTCACGTTATGGGAAAACCACAGGAAACAGCAGCACTAGTTTAAGCCAGTAAAGCTGTATTCATGTTGTTCAGTACTTCATGAAAAGTTTGGGGTCAATAAAAACCAAGACAGAACAGTCTCCTGAATCAAGCAAACATATCTATGTTCAGTTCAATAGCAAAAATGCTAGACATTTATCATGTGGACAACTGCCTAGCAAGTGCTAAAGAGAGAATCTCAATTCACTTCCACAGTTAAGCACAGCTTCATCCAGTACTTTCATGTGGTATGGAAAACTTCACAAAGGATCCTTCACTACACTCCTACAGACCACCACTTGCCCATACCTAAATTTTAATTAAACTAAGCCCATACAGTTACCAAAACCTTGCCTACAGAACCATAAAGACATATTTGATAACATCCAGTGCACAGATACTAGCAACAATGTTGATAAATCAAAGAGTTCATTAATAGAAAATAATGCAAAAAAAGATGAGCTGTTTCACGTATAAGATTAAGCCTGCAATCTAAATGCAGTCAGAAGTCTATGAATCAAGAAAGTATCCATCACCAAATCCAACACGGTTTATGGAAATAAAGTTACGCAGCAGCTAGTCCCCAAGCTGGTCCCCAGTTTTAAAGAAAATCAGGCAAGCAAAGGTCTGTGGCAAACCTCCTGCTGCATTTCATTTAAGGCTAGAGCATTTCACAGCTGCTAGTTTTTCAAGAGTCACAATCGTGGAAACCCAAGCACTAGGCACGCTTGCACCAAAACAAGGGGGGGAGAGAGAGAGAGAGAGAGAGAGAGAGAGAGAGAGAGAGAAAAAAAAAAAAAAAAAAAGGAGAGAGACCATCTGTTCAGTCTATAAAATCTAGATATAAATACTTCTTTTGCTGCAAGGGAAACAATGCATTAGAAATAATGCTAGATGTGTTTATCTGCCTGTGACCAGAAGATAAAGTGGTACCTATCACCACCACAATTCCCACAGGCAAGGTGGAAAGGAAACAAAGCAGTTTGGTCAGTGACTCACAATACTTCCCGAAGACTTAGGGAATTAAAAAAACAAATGCACCTTTTAAGACAGGAAAAAAAAGCCAATGTTTATTGGTGCTGCCTACCCTACTGCCTACTGTAGTAGACAGAGACAGCTATCTATCTGCTACACGCAGATACAACTTGGAAGAGAAACAGCCAAGAATTATTCACGTGTTCACCAGTAGGAGAGTCATCTTTCAAGTTAGTAGCTAACCAGGACATTCATCCCATTGACCTGCATGTGTTTTATGACCATTACCAGATCGTTATGACACATGATGTTATGACTGCTCCTCTGGGCAGAAATCATGTCCTTATATGCTTCTCTCCAGGGACCTTGGAAATTTATGGTCACTAGTCAAATATTAACTCCTGCAGCCTGCTGAGTAAAAGCTGATAACTTCTGAAACAAATGAGGTAAGAAGACATGGTCTGGTTGCTGCATATTGAAGAGTTCATCTTGTTGAAAGTGGATTCTAGACATCTGAACATAGAGGTCTATATTTGCTATCCACTCAGATAAAAACTCCCTCCAGGTGCATTTTTAATTAATCAGTAGAGAAGGCTGGAACCATCCGTTTCTGAAAAACATGCTACATTCGCTACATTCAGCTGCAAACAAAAAACAAAATGACAGGAGGAATCACAGTTCATTCTGGCTAATTCCTATTTTTAAAAGTACCTGCTTCTGAAATGACCAAAGCTATCAAGAGAAAACTGTCAACTTATCATAATTTGACAGCAACCTTCTTGTCTCAACAGATACTTTGAAAACATTTTCTGACTTAAAATATCATTTATAATATATCAAAGTATTCTCAAAGTACTGCAAAAGAGATTAGAAAATATTCTCCCCATTGTATAAGGCATTCACCCAACATTCTTTGTGTATACTTAAGATTACATATGCTCAAAGACACATTAAAATTAAAGTAGATGTAGAGAAGGATGACTGTGACTATTTGGGGAGCAGAGAATCCATGGGCAAGATGAACATATGAAAGGAAAACACAAGTCCCAACAAGAAAACATGAAGAAAGCTTTGAATTCCTTTGTAACAAACACACAGCTGTAAACACCAACTCTGAGAAGAGCAACACCTGGCACAAATGGAAATGAGAATAAGCCTCTCCAAACCAAAATTTGCAGAAGATACCTGTCATATGGAATGGCATCAGAACAGCCTTGCAGCAGTTGTAGGCAGGGAGAAAGCAAATCTATTCAAGACAGAGAACAAAGTTTACAAAGTAAATTGCAGGAGAGTTGAAGACCTAAGAGAGTCTTGCAGCATTATGTTCCTGATCCTTTCACTCTTCCTTCTGCAACACAAGAAAAATCACCTCCAAGCTAGATTTCTCTAAATCATTTTTAAATAACAAGATTTCCCTTGGTTTTATTCTTGCAAGTGATGTTCTTGCCTCTGCAGTAAGCTATTACTCCAAACAACACCGTATTGCCTCCCCCACTGGAGTTATTCTTTCTACAAATAAACAACAACAACAGTTCCTTCATTTCAAAGGTGAAGTGAAAAAATATGAGGAGTTTATTGAAGGAAAAAAGGACAACTGGCGCATTCACCTGTGCAACAGCTGAGCATTTTGTGAACTGCATCAGACAAATTAGGATATATACCTTGAAATCTAAAGCTGAAGATGTGCCAACTTCTTCTGACATGCATGTAACAAGCTTCCTCTAGAGAAGACTTAAATTTCTCATGTATTCATCAGTTACGCTAAAGCCAAATGAGACCTGAAGTTACTGATCCATCTAGATGATCACTCATTTTTAATGCCCAAAGGAGAAAACGTAACAGGCTGCTTGGATGTCAGGCATTGTCACAGATCCTGAGGAAAAAATGTCCATGAAAGGGAGATATTGCATTCTTGATTTTTTTCTAAATGATGAAAAATATCTTCATTGGTCAAAATATTTTTCCTCATAATTAGATAGTCCCAGCACTCTAGAAATAGAAAAACAGTGTGGAGATGGCCTGGCTATATAAGGCTGCACAGCATTTTCCTCTCACAGCATTTTATATTTAGACAAAGAATGAAAATGCTCAGAGTAAGCACATTCTCTTTGGAAATAGTCAGAGCAAAGAAAACTTTTCAAGAGAGAGGGGAGGAGAGAAAAAAAAAAAAATGTAAAACTGAGGAGTCATGATGAAGAGTTGTCTCATGCTGCAACACACCACCTTTAAAAGACCCTCCAAATCCTAAGACAGTGTAAGTGATATGTTGCAGGAATGTCTAGTCAGGTAGTCAGGAAGTTCATCATGCTCAATGTTATCTAGAACTACTGCATTTTCTTGACAGAGTATTCCAGTGGCAGCTGCTGCTACGGTGGCATGACAAACATTTCCTTCACCCCACCGATCCCTGTCTGAGGCCATCCACTACTTGCTGCTCATTAGCCAGAAACACACCTGGAATAACAATTAAAACAGCAATTTGCAGAGAATTAAAGCACAAGAACTAACATAAAACCCACAATCACTACTGATTTAGCTGGTAAGGATCACACTAGATGTGAACTTGTCCTCTTCCCCACTTCAGGCCAGAGATCCGTTGCACTCAGCTCATCCAACATGGGTGGTTTTGTCTGGAACCTTGGTCTTTTTTCCCTGTGGCTCCTGCAACCCACTTACCAGAATTCACTCCTGAAGCAGACAGGCCCTGTACAGATTACTCGATAATTTACAGTGAATTATAAAGACTTGGCTGTGATTTAACCTGTGCTTTAACACCGGTTCCTACTATACAGTACCAGGTATCTCTCACACTTTTGATCCTTTGTAGTTTCTTTAGTTGCAGTATTATAAAACAAAACAAAAAAATACCCCAGTCCTCCTTCTCAGGCGAAGGCATAATTGCCAGAGCTTTCTATCTTTGTATCTATATTCTCAAAACACAAACATGGTAAAAGCACTTTAATGCTTTAGGAAGTTTCACCTTTGCTCCAATTTCTATATCCTTTTCAGGCAGGATTTCCTTACTCAGAGAGCCAAAGACTTTTTTAGAGGAGATTAAAAAAAAAAAAAAAAGAAAAAAAAAGAAAGAACAATGTTGTAAGGCTGTTTGTTCCTATTTAAAATGTGATTAATATATTCAGAGGTAAGGAAGTAATCCTGCAACACGCCATCTCCATTAACCTCACCAGCAAGCTTCTCCCACTTCAATACCAGCAACTAATTTCTGAGATTGCCTGAACTTCAGTTATCAAACTGAACAGAGAACGTGCTTTCACAAGCACGAGGTACAAAGCCACCAGCCCTCGGGACAGAATGAGCTCATAAATAGACTTAAGGAATGTAATTGAGAATGACTTCTCCAAAGCTTTAAATTTGGTTACAAGTTTTCCTTTGGAGGTGAAAAAATAGTATTTCTGAAGGCGCCTATAACTGCTCAGACAAGTATCGTGTTACCAAAATAATCTCAAATAAATGATTTAAGAAAAGGCCCTGCCAATGTCTGCAGAGCAGTGCCAGGCTGAGACAGTGTCCCCTGGGCCCATCACCGCCGCAGGGCGCGGCAAGGGCCCCAATCTGCTCCCCAGGTGCGTCCAAAGAGCGGCTCAGACAGGCTGAGCAGCTGAGGCACACACCTGTACTGCCAGACATCTAAGACCCTCAATTATTTGATCATATTAGTCATGATCTCACCACTCAATCATGTTTATTTGGTAAATAGAGGACTAAGAGCATGGAAGCAGAATACCAAATATTTACCTCTGTGTGGAGCAAGCCTTTGGGCAGAGCTCTCCCTTTTAAGAAGGCAGATCTCCCAGTGGGAAACTCAGAGACTTTCAACTTTCCAAGACCAAAGCCAACCTTTACTTCCCATGTGACTGGCTCTGCCTTCTGCTGCTTTTTCTTCCCCAGACTCCTCTTTATGACCATCTTTTGTGGCAGATCAAGCAGAAGGCTTTCACAGTTCTAGGAAAAACCTCAAAAAATTGAAAGATTTATTTACTTCTCCTTGGTAAAATGCTAACTTATAGAAAAACTCTCTCAAAATAGGCTATAGGTCCAGATCCTAACTTTGCATAAGACAAGGCACAAACCAAACTGCTCCAACTCATTTGGACCAGAAAGCTGAGTCTTAATCTCTTCTGTCCCAGGCAAGTACTTTTCTCCACAGCTATGATCCAAAGACTCACCATGTTGCTGGGAACACTTTCCAAAAACGCATTTCATTGAAAAGCATACCTGAAAAGAGTTTTGATTTCAACAAACACTACTTGGGGCAGGCACAAGGGCTGAGCACTTCTGCAGAGCCACCACATCTGCAGGGATCGCAAAGCCACAGCCACCGCCCAGCAGCACCTCTGCAGTCTCACCTGGACTCTTAGGTGTATGTGAAGCCCAAGCTAAGTTAACTTAGGCCACCAAGTCTTTTTGGTCCTTCCGAGAGAGATCAGCCATATAGCCCCTTCACAGGAAAACTGCTTCTTGGGGTTATGCAGACGCAGCATATGGATTTTAGCTTGCTCTAAAAAGTACACCAAAAATTCACACAGACAAGTTGAGTAACAGATGTCCTTACAAACACCACTGACTTTGGACCAAAGCCTTAGAAACAAATACAGAGACAAAGTGACTTGCAACTGTCCAAAAGAACTAAAATCTCACAGAAAAGTAGGACCAAGGGACCAAGACTGTAGCTATTTCTGAAACAGGGGACAGAGAGAATTTACCCAAGGTTATAGAGCCACGCTCTAACAGAGCTGAAGCACAATCTCAATACAGTGCACTCACACATTTTGAGAACGAAACGGAGTGAAAACCTAAGTCTTTACATTGAAAACATTACAATACAAAGGAGCAAAATAACTCGTATGCAAGATATCTGTGCAGCAAAGAACTCTTTCCCTTGAAATTCCTGTTAAAAGGCACGCTGCTACCTTCCTGCAGCTCTATCATCTGCTCGTATTTGAGATTCCAACAAACGCGATAGGACCCAACCGATCTCCTTTCCTGGAAGCGGCAGTCGCAAGGCAGCCGTGCGGTCAGCGCTGGCAATGCGCCGCCGCACGGCACGTCCTGGCAAGCCCCACAAGCCAAAGGGCTGTTCTCAGTGAAAAGGAATGAGATAACAACGACTTTCCCAGTTACCCTTTATTTGATGCGATTTCAGTGTAAACATAAGCTAGGGCAGTGTCCTGAAAAAGCTGACAAAAACGTAAGCAAGTCAGCAGCATCTGCGAGGCTGTGGGTCGGCTGCAAGAGATGCACTGCTTCTACCAAAATGATCCGTGTAGTAACATAAGTGTTTTTTACTGCTATGCATTATTAAAAAGGAGAAAAAAAAAAAAAAATCTAAAGTTACTTTCTGGAATAGCTCATGGGAAACTCTAGGCAGAGGTCAATAGTGAATTGTTTCTCCTTAGAAGGATACTGGTGTCCACACAGCACCTCAAGAGGCTATTCAAAAAAGCAAGAGGAAATACCATGAGAAATTATAGGGAAAACACATCAAAAGTTAACTGCAATCTCAGCATTGCAAAATTCCTTTAAAATGAAGATTAGTACAATGGTTTAGAAAAGGTTTAGAAAAATCAGAGCAGTAACTTTATGTAGACCAGTTCCACAAACACACAATTAATAAAAGACTAGCACAACTCTACCTCCTGGAAACACTGCAAAGATAAACATATTAATGACTGCAAGGCTCTCAATCTCCACTGAGGAGGCCACTTCAGAAACAAGACAGCTAGACACAATTAGCGAGCACCACGAGTGTGTCATTAATAATACCTTTGACAAGCAGCCTATTGATTTCTCTAAAATGTTTAGCCTGTAGCAAGCCATAACAGCACAGCTACAAGCTGCAAAGGATTTCATTATCATTTTTAACTTCAGGATTAAAAAAGGGGAAAAATGCTGTAGAGCTTCATCACTGTGACAAATCACGAGTCTGTTCCAAGTAACTTCCTCAGCTGCTTTACAAAACTGCCATGCAGCTAATCTGGCTCAATTCCTTTTTAAACAAACCTGGAGACTTGCAGTCTGCTAAGCCACCAACTCATCACAGATATTTTTTTTTCTGGCTTGGGCAGTGAGCAAGTGGTACAAGTAACAGAGGGCGCATGCTCAGTGATAAGTTAAACAGAGGGTGATAAGCACTAAGCTGGGGGACAGTAAAGTCTAGGGCTGCACAAACTCAGCTGACTGATTTCCTCTGCACCTACCCTGCCTTGTCCCAGCACAGCCTGCCCAGCTCCACCCTCCTCGTCATAAAATCAGAACTGGCTCTCTGGGGAACAAAGACGGAGTTACAACACTTCTTTCAACCCCATCCTTCAAACTATAGCTCCATGGAGCTCCTTTCAGCAGGACTCTGCACCGGTACGAAGTGCAAACATCCTTGTTTTCCAAGTTGTGTGGAACACCTTCGTCCTCTGGAGGACACAGTGGAACAGCACAAGCCAACCTCGGAATAAACAGGAAAGAGAAAGGGCTCCTCGAACAGCGAGATACAGAGAAAGTGGGGACAAACATTGAAGAGAGGTGGGGGTGACTGCAGCCGAGCTAGAGAAACACAAGGTAGAATATGCAAGTGGATGTCAAAACTGGACCTCATTTGTGCATTGATGGCTCACCAGGTAAATTCTGCACAATCTCACTTGTTTCCATCAGCAGTAATAACCGAGCACTGCTGCTGAGGGACAAGGAGCCTAGTTAAAGTGCCACTAGGTTGCTCCAGTGTGGAGGAACAGTGCTCCCAGCAGAACAGGCAGTGCACGAGGGAGAGTGCACATTAACTTGACGTAATGGAACAACTCTGTTAGGATCCACAGACCAAATGCTCTATGTCAGTTTTCCACCCCGCACTCCACATGACCACTAGCCTCTTTACTTAGCATTTACCAGAAAAACTTTTAAACCACATCAAGGTTCACAATACAAAATGACAACAGGTGTCATGAAGTCAATACCTATGAAAATAAGCGATCTGGCAACACTCCAAAACTTCCAACCAACACACAGAGCAAGAAGGTAGTAGGGGGCTGACAAAGACAAATTAAATAGCTGTAATTCCCTTCCTTCTCAACAACAAATATTGGCTTCTCTGTGTATAAAGGCAGACCTTTGATGAGCATCAAGCAAACACACTAGCAGTTTGCTCTAACTCCAGAGATACCGAGTCCCAGAGAGGCTGCTCACATCTCCAGTTTGGAATGCTGCCCCTGAACTCAGCTTCTCCTCCTATCTGTCTTCTGGGAAGATCTTTAATCAAACACAAGATGTTTCAAAGCTAATCTACCACAAAACAATCCACAGACCAATCAGAAATTCTGTGCAACAACTGCCACCTAACGTTCAGGAAAGTAACTGCATTTACTCAAGGAAAACACAAGTATATCACGCAGCAATTTCTAGACAATTTTTTTCCTCTATGACCAATTAAAGAATTCACTTAAACACACCAGCAAAAATGTAAAGCCAGCAGAGGAATATCTGCAATATTGCATTTTTATCTGTTGTTTTACAGCTTCACATATTACACAAAGTAATCCCTTGGTAGTAAGCTATCATGTATGCAGAATAAAGAAGTATAAAACTAAAGCACTGATCACAGCATGAAATCCCAATCTTAGAATGCACTATCATGGGAGATGGAACAAAAACTTTCTGAAATATATTGTCAAGATAACTCATTTTGAGTACTATTAGTCCACGCTAGTGTTATCTATTAATGTCTCTAATCTGCATAAAACACCTATTTAGTTAGGAAGCATCACTGTAAGTTCTAACACAGACGCAGAGGTGACCTATCCAGCATCCTGCTCCAGAGTGAACTGAGCTCTGCTACTGCGAGGCAGAGCCTTTTCCAAAACTCATTTATCACTCACCAGTTCGTCTTCTTGAACATTGCTAACAGTAGCACAGGAGTTCTCATACTCATCTACACAGACTTTACTACAGCACATCTGTAATATGAGCACAATACTCTGGGAACTTATATAAATGAAATGATCACTTCCTCCACCATGCGATTTACATTTTCTGTTTTTGCACTGCATTGTAACTCATTCCTCTTTCCCCTGGCACCTCTACATAAACAGTCAGAGTCTCTACTTTCTGCTACAAAGATAAAAAAGCAGGACGGCAGCGAGGCGTCATCAGGTCTCAAATCTAATTTTTTTATTTTTTAGTTAAAAAGAGGTTCCCAATAAATCTGTACTCTTATTTCAGCAAACTTGGTCTTACAAAAATCATATTTCAAAATAACACTGCCATTCAACTTCATTTTGCTTTCATTAAAGCATTTCTGTTTCTTACATACATTAAATAGGAAACTTAACATACGAAAAGACAACAAATAATCTGAATATAACCATAATTTACTTACTTCTCCTGTGATTGGATTAGTTCCATACTTTTTTATCCAAGGAAGAATGCTCCTGAAGAGAGAAGGGATGAACTAATCAATGAAAAGTGTCACTAGAAATCTCTGTTTTTGATGAGTATGACAATTTCTGCCTACTGGACAAGAGCAAATGGTGATCACACAGAAGGCTGAAGCACACATGCAAGCAAGTCACAAAAACAAAGCCAAGTACAGACAGCAACTTACAGTATGTCAAAGACTGTCCCATCTGGGGTGCAAACCGGGTACTCAAACGGCTGCAGAGACAAACTTAAAAAAAAAAAAGTAGACACTGTTTTAGCAAAATCATCTGGAAATCATGACAATAAAGCAAAAAACACACTGCTGATTAATTTGTACATTGAAGCAAGGCCTATACCAATGAAAATAATGAGCGGTTACCAATATCCACTATCTGATACCACGGAAATCAGATTCCTTATTTTGAAAGGAGCTGATGCAACTGTAGATGCCAGCGCTCACAATCACACAGCCACCAAATGGACACTGCAATATTCCCAAACCTGCTTCCGTTGCCAAGCCGGCTCCCAGCAGCACAAAGGACAGCTCAAGCTCTCGCTGCCTTTGTGCTAAAAGGGCTAGGGAACAATCGGCTCTCACAGCAGCACTCCTTGTTAGGGCTGCTTCCATAATCCAGCCAGCTTTTTGTCAAGCAACATTACTGAATAGAGCTGGTAGCTTCTTGAAGCATCTGATTCACAAATTTTAACACACGTTTACAAATACTAACTTCACTCTTTTCACTCTAGCGCTTCAACTAAGTTCTAAGCACAAAGTATTAAGATAAATACTCCTTCAATCTAATCATTGCCTCACAAATATGAATGATTGATTGAAGAGGTTCTTACCAGGGAAAAGCAGAGGTTCAAGTCCCAGTTACAGAGATTCTAAGACTGGAACATGCTACTCAATGTTAACTGAAGTATTTTAATCACACCTGTGTATCAGTCCTCAGGTGCAGTCTCAAAGTACAAGCACAAATGCAGTCCTTACTGGAATATTTCTTGCCACATTAACTTCACAGCACAGACAAGTAAATGAAAATAGCTACTTCAGAGGAACACATAACTTCAGTAATAGCTTAAGCTCAGACTGATGAATAAATATGTCATTGAAAACCAATAATGTAACTTTGTTCTCTCCCTTTCATTCTTACCTGCAGTGATCGAATGATAAACGTCTAAAATTAGTTCGTGGAAAATCTGTTCATGAAAAAGAAAACACACAATTTTAATAAATACTGCTAAAACAAAGCATGAATTCATATAAGTTACAAAAAAAAAAAAAAAAAAAAAAAAAAAAAAAAGACAAAAACATAATTCTGACAGATTTACAGCACTGAACTTAAAATAGACGGGTAATACTGCTACTGTCTCCAAGCTTTCCACTGTCAGCACACACAGATCTGGCTGAGGGCAGGGATTATCTCCTCTGGGTATCACACTCTGCATTTCTCCAGTTTTCACTCCGAACAAGATGAGCGTTCCCGCTTTTAGAACTCCCCTTGCAAAGTCCAGCACCTCAGACCAATGAGCAGCAATAAGAGGCTGCTCCACTCAAGAGGCCACTTCAGCAGCCATCCTGTGTCAAACCAACCCACTTGCCCCAAGAGCCTCAATGTTCCCAGGTGAGGGAACCAAAAGACAGGACAAGCAGAACAAACCCCAAAGGCCTCCAATAAAGAAAAAAGGAGACTTTAGTTATGTGAATGGAAAGAACGGAAACCAAGAAAGCTGCAGCCAATAGCAGCAGGATGTCTGCCAATATCTGGGCCATAAGGGAGGAGGACAGCACCCAGAGCACGAGATTTTTCCAGTAGGGAGAAACATCACAGCACCCCTAAGAGCGGCTGCAAGGGACCCAGCACCAAAAGCTGGGCAAGGACAGGGCTGCAACAGCACCAATGTCCAACAACCGCGCAGCGAGTGCCCAGGCGGAGGGGCCGGGGCAGAGCTGGACGCCACTCACCCGCTCTCTTCCCTCCGTAGAACTGCGTGTACTCGTTGCACGTGATGTACCTGGCGAGACAGGGCTGTCACGCGCGGGGCCGCAGCACCGGCCAGGCCCGAGGCTGCCCCGGGCACCCGCGCGCGCCCGGCTGTCCAGCCCCGCGGGGACTCACAGACACCCGCGGCGCTCGCGCGACTCCTCG
>VZSV01000122.1:1762002-1788448 GCA_013398735.1 Nothocercus julius | reverse complement strand
TAAGTAACAAGCAAGCTGCAGCTGTCCATGCTCTGATATAAACTCTAACCCAAGCAATTCTTTCACTTCATAGCATGCAGTGATCACAACTTGACTGAGGAACACTACATATTTCACAAGCTATTGCTGCTTCCCCAAATACGTCAAGTGTTGCTGCCAGATAATTAATCTGGATATAATATTGTTTGACAGACAGATCACTGGCCTCTTCCACAATGTAATTCCTATTATTGAAGTCCATAGGTGGCACTGCTTCTCCAAAGTGTTCTCAGTTCACAGCCAGCATAAAATTCAGGAGCACTGAGCACTACAGAAGGCAAACACACTTCAGCCTTTTTTGTTTTTAATTAAACACTGAATCCAGAAGGCAAGTGGTAAATGGAAGAACGTTAAGTACAATCATAAATAAACATCGCACAAATAGAGGGTTTCTTAAAAGCACGTCAGAGCTGCAAAGAAGTAACTCAGGAGGTCAGGTCTCACCTTCATTAACTAGGTACCGTGCATAGATAAGGAGCCAGTGGCGATATTCGTGACTGGACTGTAACATAAGTGCTGCTGCTATCTGATTCTCCAGGTATGCAAGTGTTGTTTCTTGTTGTACTAAATGTGGCATAGAGAACAATCTGGCAGCTTGCCTTCCTGAACTACAAAATCAAAAGAAAAGTCAGCATGACAGTCATAAATTCAGAGGTTAATTTAAGGAATATATATTCTAGTAATACAGGAGAGACTACACGCATGCAAAGGTTTGAGGGTAGGGCAGGAAACCGCTTTAGGTGCTACCAATAGATTAATTTTTAGTGTCAACATCAAGAATTGACTCATTGATTCAAGAACCTAAGTAATGGGCGGGGGGGGGAAGTAAAACAAAGTATTTAGCCACATACTTTGATGTTCGTCCCTGTATTACAGCTAAGGGCCCAGAACACAGCATGGCTTCTTGGGACGGTAAACTATTCCTGAAGTCTGCGCATTGCGCTAAGGAGTCCTGCTTGTCAGAAACAAGATTCCTGCAAAAAAGCAAACCAAAAAACAAATTTGAAGATAGTAAGCAGTGAGGTTCATCAGTTCTGCTCTGTCCTGCCTTGCATTTTCAGAGATTATTAGGAAAAAAAAGCAAACGAACAAAAAACAGGAAATACACATACATACATACAGACACATATAAATACCCACGCTCACACCTCAGGGGCACTTAAGAATTCCACTGACAAAAATTATTCTGATTCAACATCCAAATTTTGCATGTGCTTTCACAAAAATATCCCTCTCATGTCAAAGTTGACAGGATTTATGGCATAATATAATTCAGCATTAATTTTGAAAAGCACAAGGAAATACACACTCAACATGTTATTTTTCTGTCTATCAAACAGTCAATCCCCAAAAGGAAGGCTGGAGGGAACACACGTAATGACTTTCTCATTATGAACCTAATTTTACCTCAGATCAGGTCCCTTCACCTGCAGACAAGCCATCATGGATCATACATTTTGACAGCCTTTTCCATACACTACAACTTTTCCTTCATATTGAGGGGGGTTGACAGTTACAGCTGACATATCCACACCTAATCAAGGGTATCATTTTCACTGGTCTGAGATGCCAAGGGAATCAGTGGCTCAAATGAATGCTAAGTTTAGACCTCCAGACAGATCAGAGGTAAGATAGTATAAATACCTAAAATAACTGCCACTGCTTTATCACAGTTTAAATCTGTGTTGATGACTAAAAGAAATGCTCTTTCATACAATTCCAAAGCTGTGATACAAGCCACACACCTTTTTTGAAAAAAGGTTCTGAATTGTGGCTGAGAGCCTGTCCTCTGGTCCATATTGACTGTGAGATACTGTACAACTTACCACGTAGAAAGAGGAGGATTAAAACAATATGCCTTTCCATCAGACATACTCATTACAGGTATACCATGTTGAGTCAGCAAGATCTGAGACACAGTTGCATCACTTCCTACAAATCAAAACAAAATATTTATTTTGGAGTTTTGCATAACATTCATAATGGTATTAAGTGCTATCCACCATTATTTATAATTCGTAGCAACTAACAGGAAAAGGTTGAGTGTTATTCTCAAATACCAACAGGAAAACCAAGACACCAAATAGCGGTGTCAGCAGGCTCACTGCGGTAGCATCAGTATCATTCTACTTCAAGTTACATTATTAATATTGATATTGCAATTTATTCAGAACATTGGCTTCAGTCAAAACACGTTCCCTAACTCGAGAAAATCTTCAGTGTTCCTGTGGTGTCTTCTGTAACCTGAAAATCCTTTAGCTTCTTTCTCTCATTAAGCCAAAATTCTAGAAACAATCATACTTAGCAGTGCATACTCTCCAGCAAAAAAAGATAGTCCAAGTGGGATAGCTAGAGTCTCTCATTTCCTGGCATTTCCGCTTCCAAGGGCTTGTACACATTAGTACAGGACTAATTGATTATGCCCTGAAAATTCCAGTGAAGACATCAGCACACTGCTGGTACAAGTACTGCTCTAGCTAGCTTTGATGCTGTATGGATTCAAGCTAAAATAAAGCCATGTGCTCTAAGACACTGCTTTTCCAATCACTTCTTTGCCCAAACATTTGCAATTAGACATTGAAGGGTCTATAATAATGAACATGAGATAATCAGAAGTTGCTCATAGTTAAGACAACATACGTGCAAAGTACAGGCAAGCTGATGCAGTAGATTTATAAAGCATGTCTTGTGTTCTTTACAACACTGCATTTTCACATTCAAAAGTAAGCAGGGATATTGCAAGTGACAGCATCAGGTACGAGACTGTTACCAGTTCATGTTTTCATTTCAGTTATTTATGATGTTAATGTTGTCAATTACTTCTACTTAATACACAATAACAAAGAAGAAAAGTTATTTGTTTAGGCTTTCAGGTTTTGTAAATTGTCAGCACATTCATATAATGCACTACATAGTACTGGTGTGCTCAAAGGCTGGTAAATAACTCTTTTTATTACCTGATAATATTGTTTGTAAAGACTCATCTCTAACAATGACTGTCTGTTTGTGCACATCCCTGAAAAATAGACGAAAGGAAAGATCTTCAGTTTACAAACAACTGATGCTTCAAAATCATTTAATACTCATATATTTACTATGACATAACATTTTATTATTTTCTTCATTGCTTTAACAAAACAATTTTGGCAAATCCCTAGAGATAAGGCAGGAGTTAATAGCACAGAACAACTTTAAAGAGACCTTCTTATTGGGGAACCTCATTACAGACAGGCAAGCATTGACCATTGCCAACAATTCCTTCAGGGATTCTGTGACTCTTGCTTACATTAAGCATTAAAGTATATGACTGAAAACAGGTACTTCTGCATCACCTCACCCTTTTGCTAAAGATTTCTGTCCCTGTAACAAGATGACCTCACAATTTGTTGAAACACTGCAATTTTTATCTTAGCATCTTAAAGTTGATTGGAGTACTTTCAACAGTGAAACCCATGCACTTCCTAAATAATTTTTGTCTAGAAGTTGAAAATTGGAAGTTGGAAATCCATATTTCTCCTTCCAGCCTCCCCTTCCTCCCCTGCCCTGAAGATCATTCCATATGTATGACAAGCCTAACCTAGGGAGGCTGTTTAAACCAGTAATTTCTAGCTGATCAGCTATCTTCTTTCTACCATCAAATTCAAACTTATGTACCCTCCTAGAATTGAGAGAAAAAGGGATTCATCCTGCACTCATTTCACAGAGGTGCATATTATATCCAAGAAAGGACTTGTGTTCAGATCTGACTTGGTTTAAGCCTCAATTTCAACAGCAGTGCATGAGCACAGCCACTGAACAAAGTAATGCAGAGAAACCAGCCCAGCCAACCCAGCCTGGTACTTACCAAACAGAGAGCGTAGCTGCAGTGGTGAGAGCCATGACGTAAGAACCTGTGCAATGTAGGGTGGAGATGGGGGTGTTCAACACTATAGGGGGAAGAAGGCGACGACCACACGAGGAAAATACTGACAATGTTCTTTTTTCACAGGCTACACTTACAATCTCACTAAAAAAAAAAANTAGTATTAATTATATATTTTTTTTTTACATAAGTGCATAAAGTTACCTTTAGAGCCTCTACCTATTTGTAAAATGTGCTTACACTTTTTAATGTAGTTGATGGTCCCCAAAACTTGAAAAACTCTATTTTATAATGATCATATGCAACTTAAAAACATTTTCTGGCCTTCCAGGATACTTATCTTCTGCAGGCTTCACTTTCCTCAAAATCCATATTAACTTACCAGCTTCCTGCTGCAGTAAGAATTCGACTGGTGAGGACAGTCTCCCATTCCTTTCCTTCTCGATTACACTTTAACCTACTCAACTTCAAACCTCCCACTGTGGTCATTTCATTCTCCACTTCAAGGTACATTGATGGATCTGTACTTATCTGAAGGACAAGAAAACAAAATACTTTTCTGAAGAGGAAAGTGCCTACTCAACAACTAAATGAAAAAGGAGACTGATCCTCCAAGGATCAGTTTTGGCTAGAGCGTATGAGTCATTTCTGCTTATTCTGAGTACAAGAATGGAGGAAGGGTTTGTACTACTCAAAGTTATGCTTCCTATTTAATGGCCTCAAACCAAGCCTAGATACTTTTGGTCTTCCTGCATTCTTGCAATTAGATTGCCAATGACTAAGCACACAGTCAAATATGTTTTTTCATGAATAAATAAATTAATACTATTTCCCAGTCTCCTCAGATGGACAGGACCTCTCAGAAACTATTTTTTTCCTCTTTATCAGTGTACTACCAACACAACTATAGTAACAGCACAGCTTTTATTATAGAAAGCATTAAATTCGCAACATACTTTGACTAATATATAATATACATGCGCACACACACACACGCACACACAAATACACGCACATTTTTGTAGAAGTTGAAGAATACACCCTGCATGCTTGAACAAGTACATCTATATTTGTAAAAATAAGCAAGATTTGACCTTTATTTTTTTAAATAATCTACTTACTTGCAAAGTAAATATTTTCTGTGGGATTGGGGTTGGCAGTTTAAGTGCTAATGCTGGTGCAGCAGCATCTTTCTCAGAGGCCAGTGTAGCGGGGGACTGGAGAGAAAGAAAAAGGGAGGGAAATAGAAAGAGAGAGAAAATGGTTATTATTTTCCTTTAAAATAGTTAACAACAAAAATACTCTATGCTATAGATTTCCTGGAAAGGGGGAAACCTTGTAAAAATTCCAAGTAACACCTGTTGCAAATGTCTATTTTATTCCCCGTTTTCATAAATGCAAGTGTTTTTAACCAAAAGTCTAAGAATTAAAACAAACAAAAAAACCCAAAAACTAGATGTGGCCACTACTTTCTGCAATGGACTTTCTTTTTCAACTGGAACCAATTAATGAAAATTCTGGTATATTTCATGAAAAAGGCAAGCTCAAAACACTGAAAATAGAGAACTCAATATACGCCCAAACGATGGAAACTCTTGATTTAATTTACTACTTGACAAGTCCTAGGCAAGTCATAACCATTCAAATCCAAGTCACTCTCTGTGCTTGTGCCATGCCCCAAAGAATACCAAGCCAGTGGATTTTTTTTTAATTCCATACAGATATTTGGCACAGTTACCACCCAGCACGCTGGTGCCAGTTAGTAAGGAGCTGTATTTGCATTTATCTACGCACACAGGTTTGCCACCATGTCCATCCTCTATTTAAAATCTTAAAGTTATAAAAGAATAATGTTAAAAGGAAGACAAATGGGTAAAAGTTATGAGGGACCTTAAACTATTGCTCTTTCCTTGACTTGATCACGGCTAAAGCTAAGACACATAAACACAGGACTTTATCATATGAATTCAAAACTTTGAATGAATGTTATCCATCAACTTATTTTACCTGAACAGTTAAAGTCACCGGTACAAGTCTGGAGTCTTTTCGAGGCCTTCCCTTTTTCTTCTTTTCTACTATTTCTCCCTCAAGGTCCAGTTTACGTTTAGGTGCACTGAGTGGTTTAGCAGCAGGAATCTTCTCTTCACTGTCACTGCTGCTTTCCAGAATATCCTTGGGCTTATTGTCTTTAATTAAATTCTGATCCTTCAGTCTGAGCAAGTGAAAAACCCACATATTTCATGATTCAGTTGGTTTCAACAGCTGCCAAATATCCTACCCACTGCATGCTTCTAGGTAAGAAAGTACATTCTTAGGTTTGTTTGCGTGTTTTGAAAAGGCACAAAGGTAAGAGGGGGAAGCCAAACAAGTACAGAAAATACTTTGCACAAGTACAAGTTAACATTTATAATGTAGGTTGCTAAGATGTAGTCTCACCTTAAAAAACAAACAAAACCAAGAAAGCACACCACCCACACACAAGCATTTAACTGCAGTTACAAGCGGATCCCTTCCCTGATTTGATAACTCTGAACTCTAAGGAGCAAGAATCTTTTTTTCGCCTCCAATGGACATTATGCTTTCTGCTTGCTCATACAGAACTTGATTTGTCATTTTGTTTTCTACCCACAAAATTTGTCCTATTTAGCTTTGACTACTGTAAGCTGTGTATTTGAAACCATACAAATGGCCTCACTATTTTGTTTTCCATTTCAGGAATACAACAGAGCTTGCGATGACCAAGTACAATCCCTGATGAACTTTCTGATAACTGTTCTACTCTAAGACAGATCACTTAAATCTTACATTTCACCTTCCTTTCAAAAGCCAATTAACAACTTATGGCAATGTTTTGCCACTTATTCCATAACCACTCCATTTCCTGGGAATATCCTGCATAAGTCAACCCCCCACCCCCACCCTGTTTTAGGGCATATGAATTATGCCAAACAATTCTCTTTTATCCATAACTTTACTGACACACTAGAAAGTTATAACGGAAGTCTAATACAACTTTCCTCTGTATCATACACTATTTCATAAAAATATTGAGATATTTAGGAAAAAATATTTTACTTTTTTTTTTTTAAATCCTATAGATCCAAACCTCTAAAATAGAATCAAACATGGAGCCAAAAAAAACTTAAAAATCAAATGTCTTTTCCACATGCCTTCACAGAAAAATCTGCAGGTGCTATAACAGGCCTCTGCAGACATGTATGGAAACATGTCTTGAAGTGAACCTCACTCTCGCAGAGAGATGCAGGCTGGGTACTTGTGTGCTCTAAGCAGCACACACATGCATGCAGCCGCACATAAAGGCATGCACACACACATACATAAACAGCCTCTGGTAACAGGAATTTAGAGTCTGCTTGGTATCACACACACTAGAGACAAACACACAAAGGCATAATGGCAGCAAAGAGCTTTACCTATTCGCAGCTCTCCTTCCTTCCATCTGTGGAAGAGACCTAGGACAATTTCCAGAATACCAGCACCATGACATCCATACTACAGAGAACCAAGCGTTTAACTCTCTATGCTACTCTCCTTTTTCTGGTCTTTGTGCTATATCTTACCTGTCCACAACAGTCTGATTTGTATTTGTTACAACAGCAGTCCCTGAGGTGGCTTTAGATCGTTCTGTAAATCTAGAATCAAAGGCTTTCATAGGTTCAATCTTGGATGGAGTTGTCAGCACAGAGGCAGATGATGCAAGAGGAACAGCTAAAGCAGAGGTAGCATTTACACTGTCAATAAAACGGACAGAAAAATATATTAAAAGAAATGTTTATAACCTCTATAATTCACACTAACGAGCCAAAATTCATTACACTGACCAGAAATCCTGTTTTAAGTCTTTCACTCTACATACATGAATTATGATATGCTTTTTTTCACCTTTCATTACATACTAATGAAAGCGTTATCTACTCTGAAAAGCTGTGTATCTTTAAGACCTTGATGCTGTTGCATAGGTCCTTTTAATCAAGATACACAAAAAGGAATCAGTTAAGTATATTTTTAATTCAGAAATGTTTTCAGATTATGCTTAAGTATTCAGAGAGGATCATTACTTTAATTGAGTAACATTTCCAGTTCTATCTACTATCCAGGTCACCAAATACTTCCCATTATAAGATTATATTCCTTCGTTTAACCAATCAAACAATCTGAGCTGAAACATTTCATGCCAGGTTTTAAATCTGTTGTCCTTGTTGAAGAATCCAAAGCAATTCTTAGGCCTTTTCCAAGTATAACTCTAAGGCAAAGGATTATGTTTTCCCCATACTAAAACATTCCAGAGATCTTTTTTTTTTTTTTTTGAATAACTGTTTACTTTTGAGATTTTTCAGTTCGTTCAGAGCAAAGAACAGCTCTAAGACTACTGGTGTTAAAAAGCAGTTCGAAGCCCAATTTCTAAAGGTAGGGAGATTTAATTGTTTTGTCTGTCAATCATCCCTCACAGTCTACTCACTTTTTAATCTGGCCAATCTCAACTAAATTGGAAAGACAGAGGTTCCAACAACACTATACTCTTGCAAATCTTATAAAAATGGTGGTGGTATTGAGGAGCAGAAGCCAAATTAGTGTTACCACACAAGTAAAACTGGAAGAAAACCTGCCCAACCAGCACATGTGCACTGACAAGACAGTCACTTTTCTCTCTCTCATCTGATTGTACAAAAGTAGCATCACATTTGAGGAAAGGAGATTTAAGGGATACAGGATAGAATTTGATGAAAACTTCCAGTACTGGGAAAAGCTTTTATGATTTACTGATAGCAAGCCAGTATGCTATAAGCAAGCCAGTTTGTTAGAGCATTAGCATACAATCAGCTGTAGAGCTCATTGCACCAAAGTTCGCTTTCAGTACTAAGCATGAGAACTTAATCACTCTTCAGAGTGTAAACAAATACTAATAAAACCTTCATGTTTGCAGGAATGTTAGATTCTTGAAGTTTTGGGATAGGGAAACCACTTTAATAATTACTTGCTTGCAAAACTGTAAAGGAGAATTAAAACTCACAGGAAGTCATATAAACGAGAAACAACATTTCTGCAAATACTGACCCATCTTTATTTGCTGTATCATCTGTTGGTTTTATACTGGCTGCTGTTGGCTCTACAGAAGGCTTTGAAGTATTAAGGGAATTGGCTGCATTAGAATCTAATGACAAGAGTTGCTGGTTACTTTGAGAAGACATCATTGAGCCAGCCAGAGATCCAGATATTGGGATGCTATTGAAAAACGCTGTAGAAAAATCCCTAAGCAAAAAGACAGACAAAACAACAAATACATTTTCTCTGAAATACTTCAAAAGAGAAAATCCCTAAGCAAAAAGACAGAAAAAAACAACAAATATTTTCTCTGAAAGACCTCAAAAACAATCTTTTTAACGACAATATTCATGCCATTATTCCCTTTTCCACAAATGATACACATACTCAACCTTTAAAAATTCCTCTTATTGTCATTCCTCTTATTTAAAATCAAGCTAAGGCCAGTAGGTAGTAATGCAGATAGGAAGATGAAGTACCTTAGAATAGTTTTCACTCATCTATAGTGATAGATCATAGGAATTAACCTTATCCATTAGGAGTTTAAAAATGGCAGCCATTCTTTCAGTTCTAACAACTTACAAATTATTCTCAGATTTTACAAGTAGCAGAACACAGATGAATCACATTCATAGGTAGATACTTGCAGGATATTCCCAGAAAATGTTTTAAGACACCATGAGATTAAAACAGGTTCAAGTTCTTAGTGTGCATCAGGAAAAGAAAAAAAAAGAAAAAAAAAAAAAACAAAACAAAAAACAAAAAACACATAAGAAGTTAGGAATGATTTTTAAAAACTACTTCCAAATGTACCCAGTGTCCAGCTGAGCTATGCAGAGAGGCGTGATTCTTCTCCGACCATCTGCTGTCCGTGTTTCAACTTGCTTTTTTAAGAGATTCTGTTGGGAAATACGTTTCATTATTATTTCTGATAAATAGAAAAGTTTGGGTTTTTAACCTCAACTAACCGATAATTTTGGAACATCTTTCATCTAACTCACCTAGATTTGTTAACAGATTTTTTTTTTCTGCATAGTGTTTTTGGGTTGCACTGTTATTGTGTAAATGCTGGTTCAATTTATATTCCTATTTATGCAAGTATATTTTAGTACTGCAACTTTTTTTTGACCAATAATAGATGTTTATTTTTTGAACAGAAGTTTTTATAGCACAAAGTACAACAGAACTCTAATTCTGAGTACTGCTCTCAGGCCGTACCATAATACAAATGATTTTTGCCCTAAAAACATGTATTTTTAATTCCACAGTTATTCAACTTTAGACCTGGCATTTTTGGAGAATGTAATTTGCTTTCACCTTACAAAGAGAAGCCTGAAACATTCTCATCTGTGTGCACTGTATCCTTCATTAAAGTTGTTGACCTGTGTTTGGGAAGGAATTAATGCTCCCAACCTCTCCCATAGAGAAATTAAAGCACAGTTCTATAGCTAGACTACTTTTAGCCATCTTTGATTTCCTTTCTGTACATCCAGAACCTAGCACACATTATAGAAAGATCCACAAGCCTCTTCCTACATGATCTTAATTCAACTTAGAGCATTTTAAATCTTCAGCAAATACTAGGATTGGCAGCTGGCCACTCACAGACTGAAAGCAGCCCTACAATGTGAATACGGATACAGAAATTGTTTTTGTAACAACCAGTTTGATACTTACTGACTTAGCACTTGACACAGTAAAGTAACCATCCGAGAGCACCTACCTTTCTAATGTCCTCCAAACTCTCCCCATTCACCATGCTTGCCACTTTGGGAGCCGCTGTCGCCGTCCCAGCTGCTTCCCTTATCGATGCATTCTTCTGTTCCACCTGCTGCTGTTGCTGTCTCTGCTGATACTTGAGCATCTCTGGATTCTCAATAATGGTAGTAGACAACTGAGCTTCAGTCATTATTGCCAGGCTTTTACCATAGGTGGACTGATGGATATTGCTCTGTGGGTGATAAAAATGTGCCACAGCAAAAGAGTGACTATAACTGCTAGCATGACATCACTGATAACGCTGTAAAGGAGTTACACAAATCTACTGGAATCAATAAAATGAAAATCCTCTGTATAATTTATATCTGAAGGAGTTTTATTTATTTTTATTTTCAGCTAACACTAAATAAATACCTAAATTAATTGGGATACAAAACTTTAGTTGCTAATAGCAATAAGAGAGAAGGAGAAACAGCAAAGAACCCCACCCAAAACAGCCAACAGCAAACCAGCTTAAAGAGAGACTTGCATATAAACAAGTCAAAGAGTAATTTCAAAATGTTTTGAAGCACCCACTCCTTGTTCTCTTGGCCAAATGATTACTTAAAACGTATAATGATGTGTAAGCAAATGGATGTCTTCCAAGTAGACTTTCTTTCCGGAGTAGAAACTAATATTACTAATTATTTTTCTTAGCTTGACTACTCTTTTTTAATTCTGTTTTGAAAGTAGACAAGAATACATTTTTTCTTTCATATAAAAGTCACTACATACTTCTATAAATAGTCAGATATTCTAATGAATCAACACATTGTATACGGACTATCACAGAATCTTTGAGCGATGATTGTACCTTTTCCTCCTCACTGAGTGGATCTCCAAGTTCATCCTGTGAAAAGTCCAAAAATGCCACTGATCCATCCATGGAACACACTAAGATACCAAGTCCATTAAGGGTCCTAAAGGAAATAAAGAATTTTTTTTTAATCGATGCCAAAGGGCAATCCAATAAATAATAAAAAAATAAAAAACTGAAGCATAAGATTTATTAACACAGCAACTACTGATGGAACCAGAGAAATGGGACAGCAGGGGCTTGGGTTCCAGACGTAGCAAATCTGAGAGGGCACTCAGAAAAGCAGCTTGAGAACAACATACCTACCCCAACACGATCAGTACTACGAAAATCTTTCTGTAGAGGTGGAACAGAATATAAACCAAACTGTTCACCATGAACAAGGAAAGATTATAAATAAGCTTGTTGTAGAAGCCGTTTGAAAAATTAGTGTTTTAAAGGAACTATGTAAAGAAAAAGGCCTTCAGCAGCTAAGTGATGGATACACACTTTGTTAAACCTTAGAATTACAGTACTGGGACAGTAGCTAGAGGCCCATGGAAGATGAAGCTTCATCATGCATGAGAAACAAATAACAGATAGCCCATTCATATAAGGAGCTTAGTATTTAAAATAAACAAGACAGTAAAAAAGAGGGGAGGAGACTAGGAGAGAAGCTGTATGTTGGCTGAAGTAACTCTATCATCATTATCTGAAATGACAGCAATGAAAAGAAAGCAAGACTTGATTGTGTTGTTTGGGAGTTTTAGGCAAAATGCCTGTGCTTTTGCATTTGGAGATACGTTATAACCACTCTTCTGAAGATCTCAAAGGTTTTCGTGGAAAGAAATGGGAGAAACTATACATCGCAGCCTTAACAGAACACTAAAACAAACAAACAAATGCACACACTCTCCCAAAAAAACAAAACTATTGGATGAGGAGTTTTTGACTGTTAAGCCAGTAGCTGCCCATCACAGAGCTTGGAGAGACAGGGAGAGGGTTGGTTAACCAATGACTTATTCCAGTAAGGATTAGCAATATATTATAAACATTTGTCTGGAGCTGTTCAAAAACAGCTTTTTATGTGTGTGTGTGTGTGTGTGTGTGTGTGGTGGTAGTTGTCCTGACTGTATCACATCCAGAGGAATTAGCCTCAACATTCTGTAACTAGGTTAACCACCATTACTCCCAATTAGAAAACGATAAAATCTTGTTGAGGAGTTTTTTTGCTCGCTTTGCATGCAGAACTGCAAAGATCTCAATGACCTCTGGATCCAAGCAATTATTATATGACAACATAAAGGTGAGCAGGAACTTTAATGATAGATGCAAGTCTGAAACTAAAATAGAAACTGACAGCTATAAACTATTTTAAGTATTAAGTTTCTCCAAATTTATTCAGTCCACTTTTAGAATTGGGGAAGGACTGGAATATGTTTCTGGAACACTGCATATTCCTTTAGCCATATATTTGAACTTGTAAACAGTATATAAAATAACAAGTTTCCTGAAGATCCCTTGTCTCTCTGAAATATCCCACAAAACCTCTTACACATAAATTGTTAATCAGCTATTACTCCCAATGACTTTATGACATGAAAAGTGTGCAATTTGCAGATTGGGAATTAAGGAAAACTACAGGAAAAAAACTACTCAAAGCTATTGTACTACAACAATAACAGTTCTCATGAAATATTCCATTTGCTGACTTTTAAGCCTTAATTTATTAATGACAGCAAAATGTTTTGAAAAGCTCTTAAAAGTACTCTTAAAACTGAGCTCCACAGCAAAAATCTCTAGGGCGCACAGAAAACAAGAAGCTACACATCTGTAAGCTTTAACATTTACAGCATAAAATCCCAAGACAGTAATAGCTGTGTAGGTACTGTTTCAAAAGTTAAAAAGTGCTAGAATTAAGACCAACTGTGCAACCAACTGTGTGCATATTATGAGAAAGTTATTACTCTTTTCCTCAGAACCCTTAGCTCTAAATTACCTGATGTATGGACACAAAATATTTCTCTTTAGTATCATTTATTGGGTGAGCGGTTTCATGTATTTGTCTCTTTTTATTCAAAGCTCACAGGGAATCAAGAACTACTGCGGTTTTTTTTTGTTATTATTTTTATTTTTTTTTAAGACCAGGTGTTTTTGTTTTACCCCTACAGCAAAGCAACCCCCACGAACTGGAAGCTTATTCTCTAGTGTAGTTCCCTTATATCTTGTCCCAAATGAGCCTATTCTTCTTCTGTCAGCACTTCTTATGCTGAGCTGTATTCCCTCCATATCCTAGTCCCTCTATCTTGCTCCAGTCTTGGTTTATCTTTGGCATGTGTGGCTTTTTTGTTTGTTTGGCTGATTTTGTTCTTTTGTTTGTTTGTGGGACAGAAGGCAGGCTTAAATTCAGGCTTTACACTCTGGAGAGAGAAAGGAGTGCAGTCCTTGAGGAAGGAAGAAGGAAAGTGCATCTCGACAGACAGGAAAACCTGGAGAATATAAACTAGAAAAGCTAATTGGAAACACAGTCATGGAGAGCCCAAGACTTGAGCAAGACCTGGGCCGTGGTCCTGGCTGCTGTGTTCTTTCTGAAGCAGACAGCAAGAGGTGGGTTTCAGTACAGTCAGGTAGCACAGCAAGTAGAGAAGGGATATCCCACTCCACCGGGGCACCAAAGGGGCCAGCTCAAGGCAGACAGCGTGACCTAATAATACACTGGAAATATACACTAGGGCTGTGTTCAAAGAATGACTTGAGCAGGCCTGCATATACAGCTAAACTCTAAACCTCCCCCATGCTTTTTGTTAGCATTTGGCACTGCCCTGTTTGTGCTACAACAGGCTTTAGGAAGCAGGAAAGGAAGCAGCAACACTTACAATGAAAAGAGAAAATAGGATTTGGGATAGTAGACTACTGGGAAAAGGGGCTGTCCTGTTCAACCCAGGTCATTACAGACATGTCCTGCAGCCTCCTAAGAAAGCTCAGCACTTGCCATTTTGCTACTTTCTGTGTAGTGTTTGGTAGAAGGAGCATAGCTGGGTGTGAAGGTCTCATTATCCCTTCTCTGAGACTTGCTACCTGATCAACCTCAGCTACTCTTTACCACAGTGCAATCTGCATCCTTCATGAGGCACTGCATGAGGCATTACCACTGTGTAAATATATTCTTCTCAACTGATCAGAGAAATTACATTTACTTTTTTTTTTTTTCTCCTACATGGAAAGCCTCCAGCAAATTCTCCATGTTTTTGTGCTTGCATGACAGCAGAGGAAAAAAAAAAAAAAAAAAAAAAACTTTTCTCTTTGGATACAAGAAGATAACTTGTATGGTTAGGCAGGAAAGAAAGCTTGGCCTTGAAAGCTTAGTCTGAATTGCCATAACTCTGCAATGTAATAACTTTTCAAAGACATAATGCACATAAAAACTCAGGCCCACAGTGTCATGTTATCAGATACATATTCCATAACAATTTTCTTTTTATATAGTCTTAAACAGGAGTCCTTCCACAGATATCTTATTGTATCACATGTTAAATACATTAGCTTTGATTTAGCTCTAATGCTAAACAAGCTCAGTGGAAGTGATTGCATGTTAGTAATTAATGTCACTACAAAAGATGTTGCAGCAAAATCAGAAACTGCAGAAGTATTTGGGTTCAAGCAGCTATAATCTGTACCATTTAAGGAATTTCCAGTTAATTTATATAACTAAAGCTGACAATAACATTTTGGCTTTTGTTTAACACACACACACACAGCAGCACTTACCAGGAGATGTCCATAATAGACTTGTCAAAGAGTTCATGTATGACAACTAAAGGTCGTTTCAAACATGTGAGCTTAAAATAGAAGAAACAGAACTCAGAAATGTAGAAGAGTTAGCAATTCCATGATTATCACAGAAAGGCTTTGAAGAAGCACGGCTGACATTCAACCTTTGCCTCCTTCTGAAACACAGACTGCATTTATTAACAAACCTAGCCTTTTACACTGTATTCATACAACTCTACCAGTCAAGTAGTAATTCCATAAATGCTAAAGGCAGCTTCTATTCTAAGCTTTATTGAGTTAAGGATGTTGCAAACTGCCAGAACAAGAGAAAGATGGAACACTGCTTTGGATTCCACACCCTCATTTAGGCTACTCCTTCACTCTATCGAAGCCAGTCAACAGCAAAAGGAAATTAACTCACTCTTATTCTTTAAAATTACTCCTCCAAATTTACAGATCATTTTAGTAATAGAGAACTGAATATGGAAATTCTGAATAATTTGCTCTAAATGTGAAGTTATAAGCTAATGTTAAAGCAAAGGACCTCATAGCTGCAGTGCTATTAAGTACAGTACAAGTAAAATGGAATAGGAGAGGTCAATGTGATCAGGGATTTTGCATGTTCATGGGTACACAGATGAAGGGCATGATTTTCCATTGTTATTTCTTTTATGTTTCAGTCACAAAACTGTGTTACATACTTATATTTTTAGTTCTAAAGGACAAAGACTGCCTTGATTTGCATCTCCATAATAACTAGTCTAACCTCAACAGGCACTCTGCATAAAATCATAGTATAAATAGAAAGCAAAAAATACTTAGAATGATACTTTGATATGAGCATGCACTGGTAGCATTGCCAGAAACAGATTTAGTGTTATGCATTTAGTGATTGATGGATAAATACCACACTTCAACCTATAAATAGCAGACTGTAGTTAGCAATTGGTGTGTTTCAGCATATGTTCTCATCACAAAGCCTTACAAACAGTCCAACTGATTTCCCACTCTTTGTGATCAGCAAACAGCCAATATTGCAACTGTAAATGCAAGAATAGCTAATCTTCCCCCAGACAAAATACAATTTTAGTGTAGATTAAAAAATACGTGTATACTGAAAACCTGAAAGCGTATTTTAAAAGTTCATCCTCTTTCACACTCATTTCCAAAGTGAAGGCAGAAGCCAAGTAAAGCAGGCAGAGGAGGCATATATATATATATATATATATACACACACACACACACACACACACACACACACACACATAGAAAGAGCTAAGTCATGCCTGCTGTATTATCCTCCTACCTATAAGAAGGGTAACAAAGCTCATTTCTAGGAGTTATAGTATAGGTGGGCTAAACATGGAACAACAATAAAACCTTTTTGTTTTAGACTCATATGGAGAATGGGTAAAAGACAGGGGAATAAAATAGGGCTAAACTATGTTTGTTAGCTTCAGTAATGCATTAAACTATGTTTATTAGCTGCAGTAATGCATTATTCTCCTTAACCAGGGCAGCATACTTTGCCATCACTTTCTAGCTGCTCTTTGCCTCTAGAACGCCAAATTCCTGAAATGAACTATACCAACCCACTTCCTCCAGCTAATCCTCTAACAACAGAGAGAATAAAAAACTAAATGTGAATCTATTCATAAGACTCTAATGCTGTACACATGACCTTTGTGCTAAACATTCAAGTTATCCAAATGACCACATTGGTCAAAGAAAGCAGGAGAAAAAAAAAAAAGAAAAAAGTTTACCCAGACAGAGAGAGATCGATCCTTGCTACCAACAGCACAACAGCAGTAAGGACAACTTGACTTCGTGGAACTCCCATTCTTTTGTTTCTTCTTGAAGATTTTTGGATTGAATTTCTGAATGAGCAAGATAACACAAGAGGTATTATAGTAATTACATTAGAGTAGCTACTTTAAAATAAAGTTTTACACTCTAAAGTGAAAATATTAGCATTGCATGGAAGCAAAGTCTATAACCAGCCTTTATAACGGACATAAGGCATTCAGAAGGACATATGAAAGCCTAACAGGAATACTACTAAAGCTATTAGGAAAAGCTAAAGAATACTCTTTAACTAGCAAATAGGAACACACCAGAAACCCAAGTCACTAAACTGAGTTAGTTTTTGGTGTTGCTAATGTTTTCGTCTACATCTGGTTCTCTTACCTCAAGAGCAGGCTGATTAATTGATTCCGACATTAAAGATGATGTTTTTAAACACCACCATATGTTATCTTTACTAATACTATACCTACCTCTAGTTATTGTCCATTTATGCATAAGATTACCAGAAAGCACATATTAAAAATTTTGCTTCAGGAATAAATTACTATTGCTCGCTCACCACTACTGTAACTGCCTTCCGATGCCCTACAAAGTCCATGTTGGTTTTCCATCCATCTCTCTCAATGATCTGAGCAGTAGGTCCAGAATTATTCATGGCATGAGCAGAAACAAGATAGTGACCATCAGGTGACCAGCTGAGACGCAACACGTGCGTTGTCCCTCCACACTGGAGAACAAGACAGAAGCATAGTAGAGCTTTAGTATTGGAAAAACAAATGATCTTAATTATAAACAAATCAGGAATTTAATCTCTTATTAAAAGCAATTCCAGTAATCACAGTATCAAAAGGCTATTGTAAAATGCTCATACCTCATCAAAAGGTTTTGTGATGCTTGTTTCCAACTGCCAGTCCATGGTCCGCCACACCTTCAAGCTTCGGTCATCAGCTTGAGAGGCAATATATTTTCCTACAGGATCCCAAGTCAGTCCTTTAACCAAGCCAGAATGTCCTTTCAAAGTGGCAAGAATTTCTGAGCACACAAACACAACAAAAAAACAAAACAACACACCTTGAAAATATGGAATGGATACTGTATTTCTTCCAGAATAGATTTTCTTTAAACAGAATATTAAATATAATCTCTTTTTAAATATACAAACACCAACACACCAACCAAACTGGAGTTTATATTTAAACTAAGAGTGATACATAAGCATAATAAAGACCGATACTCTCAGGTATTAAGGGAAGCAACTATAAAGCAAGTCACAGTGTCTACACATCATGCAATGGGAGCCTGAGTCTGCATCGGGCCACGTGAAGAGAACCAGCCAAATAAAGGCACATGCTCCCCACTTGCTGCAGATCCTGTGAGTCAAATAAACTGTCCCATGGACTGACTAGCTGCACCTGGCCTTGGGACTGTATGAACTGCCAGCACTGCAGAATAATAGAAGGAAAACAGCCAAAGGGAAGACTTGAGAACTGTTGTTTCTGTGAGAAAAGATGGAGTTAAAGACAAAGGCAATTTTGTTAGTTACACATCTATCCATCTAATAAGACTTCTCACCTGGAAATTTGACAGCGTTCCAGATGACAACAGTGTTATCCACACTGCATGATGCCAGCCAGGCATCGTGAGGAGACCATGCTACATCCATGACATCTGTATAAAAACCCAAATGTTTCCATATAAGACATTGTTGGCAGGCAGAGAATCAATATTCTACCAAAAAAAAAAAAAAAAAAAAAAAAAAAAAAAAAAAAAAAAACCTGTGACAATGCTTTTTTCCCCAATCACTGAGAAAGGGTTAGAGCCTCACTATAGAAGGAGAAAGAACATGACAGTCCAGGAGGGCAAGACACTCCCATTTTTAATGTTCAACAGGGGACATCAAAAAAATTAAAAAAAAAAGTCAAGGGAGAGAATGCAATGTTTAGAGATTATAGAAAGCACTAATATACCTGTATTAGGTAGATTTTTTGCTCTGTTTTAAAAGTGAAAGCAACAGCAGCTATTGCAATGCACTTATTTCCATCAGTTCATGCATGCTGGAAAAAAGTCTTGGTTTTAATCATAGTAAACATTAACAAGTGGGAGTTGTTTTTGTTTTTCATCTTTTGCATTGCACTTACACTATTTTTTTCTAAATAAAACTAATATTTCTTGGTTTACACAACTGTTTTTGGTCAACCAGGGGACTCTCCACTATAACTATGGACATATATTTAAAAACAACACAAAAACACTCCACAACAGTTTCCCTTATTCAGATTCATTTTTACTTAACAAATAATGAATGATTCTTTAGTTACTCATTTTTCAAGTACACAGTTTTCCATAAATTACTTGTAGGAAAACAAAATTTGACTGAAAATAACATTTTCTGATAGATTTCCATAGTTACTCTTAAAAGCGATTATCAACTTGCCACCAAAACTATAGGTTAAGAACTATGCAACAAATACATTCAGATCAGCTTCATGCTGCACCTTTTAACTTACCTCCCGAATGGCTTCTGAGAATTGATACACACCTCCACTGCTCAACATTAGTAAGTTTGCTACTAGAACCAAACACAGTGCTAGGTCCAATATACCTACATAAAACAGGAACAAGAGAATTAACAGAACCACACCAACTTCTTCAACAAGCTGTTTCTTCCCAAAGAAGGCACACTCCTATTTTCATGGCAAAAATAACTGAGTAGAAAATTGATTGTAAAAATTTAATTCTTTTTATAGAAAGTAATTTCTGTTATTAAAATTAGTCTACAGATAATAAGAAAATGCTAATACTTAAGATAACTCCTTAAATCTCTTTGGGAAGCTTTATTCAAGGACAGAAGAAAGTGCCTCAACTTGACCTGCCATGCAGAGAGACACTGCAGGCCAAGAGACAGGATAAGAGAACAAATCTCCAATATCAGTAATGCGATCTCATGGATTTCAGCTTTATGTGCATAATGTGAATCAGAGAACTTGCAAAAGGCTGGCAAAGGGAAGAAACGGTAACAGATTTGACAGAGTAACCTGCTTGGAATAAAATACAGAACTGCAAAGGAAAAATATGCTTACGCAGCTCTTTTCCACACCATAATCAGCTTGTCATCTCCCCCTGAAGCCAAGTAAACACCATTGTTGGACCATCGCACACAGTTCACACAAGCTGAAATGTAGAAAAGAAAGTTTGTAAGAAACAGGAATAAAAGAATTATAGGTGAATTATTAATTATTTTGTGGCCATAACTGAAAAGGTTCCTAAGGAAGAGATTCCCGAAAGTACTTCTATATTTCTCTAAATATTTTTCCATAGCTTAACAACATGTTCTGCTGAATACTTACAAAAAATACATAGTCAAAGTCTGAGAGTGCTCTGCTGTATTTTATTGACTTTCACCACTGGAGAGGGCATTATTTTTTGTAATTACAAACACATGTAGTGCTTCATTTTTGGCAAATTACGTACAGTCAGTACAAAGAACCTATGTTACCTAAGTGATTGTCCATCTGACAAAGCATCTTCGGAATATTTTCATTCTTTTCATCTTCCTCTTTCAGGACAGGAGCCATATTCCAGATCACAACTTTCCCAGAATCCTGGCCTGCAGATGAACAAAAAGCCATGTAAAAAGCAAAAGAGATTTTCAAACTACTCTCTGTTTCAGAACAGACAGTAGCACTTAGGCACTACTACAGTGGGAGTTTTGGAAATACTTAATAATAGATGGCATTCTGATTCAATTATGTGTACTGGGAAGTGTTTTTCTTGAAGCTATTAAAAACTAAGTTATACAGCCAACTTCAAGGAGAAAACAAACAAACAAACAACAAAAAAAAACCAAAAAACACACACAATATACCTAACAGCAATGCCAACTATAAGAATGTACTACTTAAAATCAAATTGTGTTTAAAGAGAGACATTCAAAAAACCTAACTGAACTACTTCTATCCAATACAAAAATCATTCACTATAGTAATCCAAACAATATTTTGGCTCAAATTTCTTGAACAATTCAATTTACATAACTGGATTTTTTTTTGTCCGATTAATTCCACTAGGCAGTTTTTCAAAAACCCGACCTCACATTCCATTCCTCTTCAGATATAAAAGCAACGTGGCCAGTATATTGACAACTCAACTATCTTAACTACTCAGCTACTATGTCAACTGACGCTCAAGAGGATAAGTACATTAGAAACAATGACTCTGCCTACTCTAGCAACAGCAGCACTTTTCAAGATATATTAATGACTTAAGTAATTATCCGCTTCTTGGCGATTTAAGAAATGTATTTTAAAAGGGTCAAGAAGATTAAAGTGAAGTGAGGACACAAGATTATTACAGTCCAAAATTCTGCCTTCAGGTTACAGCCAAAATTATGTCAGTACGCAGGCATACCTTGTCCTCCTGTTGCAAACTTGGTCCCATCTGGATGAATGTCCACGGAAAATATTGGCTTTCCTGCAACCAGAGAACCAGAAGAAACATACTGAATTGTTTTAAAATTGAGAGAATGCAGTGTACCAAAGGAACCATAAATGTTCTGGCTAACAAATAATGATTTTCTCCTAAAACATAAGAAATACAGCTGCCTAAGAGGTTAAAGCAACTTTCTTGTCTATTAAAGTTGTCATGGCGTAACAAAATAGTGAAAAATCAAGGACGTTTAGCACAACAAGATATCTCAAATGCTGCAAAACAAAATAAACTCACAATGCATATGCCAGCTAGATAGAACGGTATTGTTGTAAGTGATTTCTTTCAGGTTTCTAGCAGAATCTAGCTGATGATTTGGCGCAAGGTTTTTTGTTTTGTTTTGTTTTTGTGGTTCTTTGTGCACTTTTTACACTCTCCTCAATCTCAGACTGCATCTGTTGGCCACAGAATTATCCATCTCAACCTTGAATTCTGTTGTTATGAAATACTTTCACCAAAAGCCTAGCCTTTTCTTTTATGGCTTCCATACAAAGGAAGACTAAGTTTAAGTCTTTCAGCTCTCAACAGGCCATACCTTCCAGAAGAAAAGTCATCATTTTATAATAACTTAAACCATCCAACAAATAACTAGCATAGTGAGTGAACATCTTTTGAAACCACACATTCTCCACTCTCCGAGTCTGTTCTGCTCTGACCCTTAGATCACGCACTCTCCCCTTTATGCTCACAGTTGTTTCAGCCTTTGCAGGAGCAGGTGGAAAGTAGCTCACAGAAGAAACTTTCTGCCTTTCAACAACTCTGCAAAAGTTAATGCTAAAGATAACTTGAAATAAGCCATATTTTCGAGCAGCAAAAACTAAGCAAAAATTAAAACATATATGATTCTACATTCAAATGATTTTTGGCAGCAGCCCAAGCTCTTTACAAACAAGATTGCTTCTGCAAGCAAGATCGCAAGCCTGACAGTATGAAAGATGGCAGTTTGTCTTAGTGGCCAAAGGAACCACAACTCACTTGCCAAGATTATTTGATAAATTTTCCATGTACATTTATACTTGCATTGTTTTGTCATGGTGTGTTAAGATGTAAGAGCTAAAAACTTGGAGAACTTACCCAGTTTATCCAATCATACATTTTATGCTGTCACTATGGCATCTGAATTCCTTGACATTAAATTAACAAAAAAGACCACAATAAACATCAGTATTTCTTACTTGCTGAGGGATATGCATTTTGTTTGTGCAGCTTCTAATTTATGTTGATTTTTTTAACCTTTATTTTATTTGGATTCTTATTGCAACCCTGACATGTGATTTCCCTTAAAATTTTAACAGCAGCCAAGCAAAGACGTTAAGTACAGAAAGATGGCCCTCTATCTGGATTCCTTCCATGTCCTTTAAACCACATAAAACACACAAGCTGGTGTTTAGCTATGACTTCTCTTTGTGTTGTTGAGCCTGCATCTATCCTTTACTATACTACCTTCATTGTAACACACAGGGAGAAACTGAGTATTTTGAGAAGCACTGACAGAAAATAAACATTTATTTTACCCTTTCCAAGACAAAGAAGTTCCCTTAAATAACGTCTGTAGATCATTTAAACTAGTTGAAAAAAAACTAACACTTATGGAAAGAGACCATTGCATAAAACTTGTGGTGGGAAAGGCTACTTTTTCCATCTGTGCCAACAGTCCCAAGCAAGGGGACCATACTCAGCCCTGTCCTTCCACAGGATCAGGCAAGTGCTCCCTCCGCTTACCAAAAACTTTTACTTGAAGGAGCCTGGTTTATTTTGCTTATAGTAGATTAGGTATCACCCGCAAAACTGGAGAACCGATGTCCAGCAAGTCAGAAGGGACAGTAACCGCTAGCAGAAGGGCACCAATAAGCAGAGGGCTCTGTAATTTTCACAGCTTAAAATTACACCTAGGAATATGACAACTTTTCATTTGGTAGACAATTTTTCTTCACATTATTTGGGCAAAATAGACACACTGTACATCCTGAATAACTGAAATAACTATGTCTGTTGCTCTGCAGAAATTGAAATTGAAATGACTGTGTGTCACTTACAAGATAATGTTAATCTCTTCCAAGTTACTTTTATGAGTGTACATGCTCATTTGTTCCAATTTTTAAGTAATAAACTGAAGAAATCTACATTTGAATCTAAAAGCTGGAGACCTAGTACCTACAATATGTGACATTATTAAAGCCAAAAGACAACAGGCTTTAAAAATATTAGATTATCTTTTATAAGAAAATAGGAGCTCCTAAGATGCGATTATGTTTTTCTTTGCTATATCTTAAAGCTATCCTAGTACCTCCAATTTCTGCCTTATCCCAAGAGCACAATTCCCCAAGAGAAGCTAGCTTCCTCTTTCTGAAGAATGTTTTCATGCAGCTCCACAAATGGGGTTGATGAAATTTAGCAAATTTAAGTAAGGTTAACACTTTCTCTGACAGCTATGCTTTCCCTGCTGGAAACATTAGCTTATTAAGTCAAGGTAGAGACTCTGAGTTTCTACAGATAAGTCTTCCATTTTTCAAATACAGGAAATCTGTCAAACTACACCCAGTCTTTAAAAAAAAAAAAACTTTCAATCTGTTACACCTTATCCTACATGAACATCTTGCTATATTTAAAACACAAACAGTAACTACAAAATGCCAAGTTAGATAGGCAGCAAAATATTTCTAAGTTAACCTGGATAAAATATTATTTCCAAGCGAATCCAGATTTTATTTCAAATTTCTTTGGACACTGCTCTAAGATCTGTGGGTAATGTGATTAATCATGCACTACACAGCTGTTCTTGTGCTCTACTTCAACCACAAATGTCATCAGTGGAGGAACACAGAAGCACATCTTGAGAGGACCAGCTCACACAAGACCACGGGCTGTCAGGATCCCGCTGTTGCCTCTAGCCACATACAACTTACCTGCAGGTTAAGAGAAGAGCCAAGCACAGCAGCTGCCCTACTTAGATGTCTGCAGGAAACAACTACCTACTGGATCTACAAGCTGAGCTAGATTGTTCACACTTGTGGGGTTTTTTTTGTTTGTTTTGTTTTATTTTTGCATTTGTTCCCTGCTCTGCTGGTACAGGGTTTTATTATCTTTAAAACAGGTGAACACTATCAACTTATGCATTGCTTAAAAAGGAGATATTCTCCAGAAAAGTCAGTAGAGGAGCTCCAATTATAGCCCTAAACACTCTCAGGTCTGCTCTGTATTTCCATAAAAGTGGTGCAGTTTCATAAGAGAGGCAAAAGAGAACACAGCTCATGCACATGATGCCCAAGGGAAACCAGACGGCACCGCATGGGCAAGCGGTACTCACTCATACACACAGAGGTCAAGGACTTTACCACCTGGACAGAACGAAGGAATGAGGTTTCACAGGTAGAATGTCTGCACACAGCCACTGCTGAGTATGTGCTACCTGAGCGCACTTCCAAAGCGCTCCCTTCCAAACTCCCTGCTGATCACCACATCATGAAAAGCTGCATCTCAGTTTTTCACAGAATAGCACTTTTGCTTATGTTATGAAATACAGTCACTTAGTAACAACAGACTGGTTTTTGGACAACAAAATGGTACAGGTGGTATTTGTATTTGTAAAAAGGCAGAAAATCAGTGTGATAAATGTTCAAGGCAGGAGACCTTGTAACTTTATGTATTTAAAGTAGAACAAATTAAAATATTCAGAGTGCTCAGAAAGGACTCGTACAGCACTTCCAGAGATAGGCAAGGCAGCTCCTGGTGCAGGGTCATTTTCTTTTTCTTTTCCTTGACATGCAAACTAATCCCCATTAAAAACATCTAAGCTTGAAAGCTGCTCATTTTCAGAGGGAGTTAGACCTTTACTATTTATCAGAAAGCAGCGCATCAAAGTCTCAAACAAATTCAGTTCCCATTTAGCACAAATGCCACATGAACTTTCAAATCAGCTCTGTTACAGTCACACGCATGAGTAGAGATAGGCCAAATACACGTGGACTTCCCAGAGGCACTTCAAAGTCTCCAAGCTAGCGGTGAGAGGTGCGAATATTGATACACACCTCCCCTGATAAGGAAAATCTTTCCACTGTCTTGTTCCAAGACCTGCATGTGTTCCCAGTTTTTTGGCAATTGAGCATCAGAGCTTATCTTGATTAAATTAGACATTTAGATTTAAAACAAGGAATCTGTAATGAAAAAGTGCATACTTGTGAGAGTATATTAATTCTTTTACAATCTAAAAGGAAATCTTGATGGTTCTTAAGCACTGTTTGCTTAAAACACTTCAACGTTTTCTGTAACTCTTAAAACACAGAATAAAATAAAATAAAACCTTCAATAATCATTAGATTAGTTGCCAAAGTAAACAAGACATATAGATCTAGAGATGTAATATGATTGGAGAGAGAAAGAGTATAGGAGAACTGATTACAGAACAGAAATCCAATATGACAAAACGTCATTTTGGGGGGTGATTCTTCTTGGCTGGTACCATTATCAGGGTAACATCATTTACAGTGGTAGATAACTGTCACAGGTTAAAGTTATTAGAGTTTGTTACAGAGTACTTCTGGTTTACAAACTGATCACAGATACAGGATTTTTCCTCACTTCTGTCATTTTCACAAAATAGAGGAAAGGAGCCATTATTTGATAGTAACCACTTCCTCCTCTAGGTCTGTTTCTTCCTTTATCTGATTACACTGCTCAATCCTGTTGAAATGAGCCGAAGGGCACAAGGACCCTCTTTTAAATTGAATAAATGCTTTCCTATTCTTTGGATACTCAGGTCAATGGAGAACAAGTAACTACAAGTAACTGTAAGTAAATGTAACTAACTTGAACGCTAACACTACAACTTAACTCACTGCATTGTAAAACACTCCTTACTCTTGTAA
>VZSV01000122.1:1716051-1738234 GCA_013398735.1 Nothocercus julius | reverse complement strand
TGTTTAGGGATGCTTGACTTTGTGTGTGTCTGTGTGTGTGTGTAAAGGTTTATGTAAAATTGTTTCTTTTGTCTTCGGTAGGAGTAACCTGGACAAACTGCATCAAGGCCTGGACCTAGCCAAAAAGCAGTTGCGGGCCATTCAGCAGACAGTAGCCAGCTGTATTTGTACCAACCTTGTAATTTCTCAAGGGCCTTTTCTCTATTGTTCTCTCATGGAGGTTAGAGTCCTAATTTTTGACTTTCTTGTATTTGACTAACTATTCTATAACACTGTCTGCCTAACTGCTTGACTCCATCAGGAATTCAGAAAGAATTTTTTTTTTTTTTTTTGTACTCTTTTCTCTGATGTGTCAATGCTGACACCTACTTTGAACTTCTTGAAGAAAGAATCAGTTCTGTTAAAGGGAGAGTTTTGTATTGAGTCTAACTGGTGAGAAAAATTCAGTGTTATAATGGTTCTTGTTAGTTTGAGTGACGCAGAACTTTTAATGTGCTACCTGATTTTAAGATTAAACGAGTAAATGGAAGAATTTAATTATAGCGGAAATAATTCTTTTCTCAGGGCACGCCTGATGTGAAACTGTTTTCCAAACCAGTATCTCTGTGCCTGCTCAGTAAATACTTACTCAAGTCCTTTGTTTGTTCTGTAAGTAAATCAGAAACTTATAACTAGTTAGCTTTTGGGTTGTGTTGCTTTGATGGGTACTTGGAATTGATTATTAAAAACATTATATGAAGATCTTAATGTTTTACAGTTAAGTGGTTGGAAAGTGGTTAGTATGGCTTTAGGAAAGATATCTGTCTAGGAAACTTCTAGCACTAGAAAGAGTTTTCATTACCAAGAGGCTAACAATCTAGAATCTTTGTGTAATTTTGTAAGATTTGAGGGAGCTTGTCACAAAATAGGTATTCACAAGGTTAATCTGACACAGAAAATGGGAACGTTGCAGGATTGGTTACTGTTATCTAAAGACTTCTCTATTTAGTTAAATAACAAAAACTCTAATCTTGACAAATGCAATTTAGTTTCAGTTATAACATATTAATAAATTAAGATTTTTTTTTTTTTTCACAGTGCACATCTATAATTTATAAAAGAAACTTTTGTAGTCCATCCTCATTAGATGCATATGTCAGTCCTCATTTTGAAGCTAGAGGGCCAAATGTGAATGACCAGCCTGGCCTTAGGAAAAGAACAACATTTTAAAATTGGCCGCATCTACCTGAAGACTCTTTTTTTAAGATATGATTCAATTAAATCCAAGAATACCAATTATGAATACATTCTTAAAATATTTTAGTAAACAAAAGGGAAGGTTGTTTAACGTTACATCTTCCTGTTGCAAGACAATATGGCAGGGGAAAATGATGTGTAGCAAAGACTTTTGCATTTGTGAGTTTTATCTGTTGTGTTTCATGATAAAATAATTAGTGCAAGCCTTGTGCTAAGTGCATGTTTTTAGATACTCATGCATACAGTTATTTCAAATTAATTTTCTCTTTATTATAAATTGTATATTGCCTCTCAATCATTTTCATGTTAAAATGGAACAGAAATTGGTGAGGAATTGAAATTTATTAAGATGACTTCTTTCAAATAGAAAGGGGATTAAGACATCATGTAAAGAAACTGCTTTCTGTTGGTCTCAATTATAGGTGTTTCTTTATGTGAATATTTGTAATACCAGGTTACATATGGGCCTGACACTAATTTGTTACTTGAGTTTCATGTAACGAATCCTTTCTGACTTCCAGACAAAAAACAAACGCTGTAAATTGCTGCCCCTGGTAATGGCTGCACCAATGGATGTTGAACAAGGAACTGTAATCATGGTGGGAATTCCTCCAGAGACAGAAAGCTCTGACAAAAAGAAGTAAGGATGCTGTTTAAGTGTTCTTCCTATAGATTATCTTTTTTTTTTCTTGTCTAGACAAGAAATAATCTTACCTGTGCCTACTTATTAGTGAATATGTTGACTTGAACTGTGTCATTAAAAACATGTATTTTGCGTGTGGTTTGCGTGAGATACTTTGACAGATGTTTCTCAACTTCCTCTTACTTATATTCCGCTCTCTCAACTATTTCTTTCTTAAAAGGAGGATATAGTTCCATGTGTTCTTAACTTTCATAAAGCCTGCAAATTATGTTGAATATATGGCAAACAAAATATCTGAAAAATATTTCCAGATCTCAGCAAGTTTTCACGTTTTGTACTCTTGTCCTAGAACACTGTATCTATTTTTTTCTGTAATATTCATTATAATATTTGTCCTTTATAATAGCAAAGTTAGTGACTGAAATCCTTACTTTTCTCAGATTGTGATTGTGTTTGATCACATTCTACAGAAAAAAAAGTAGGTAGTTATACAAAAAGCATTGTAGGATTGAATGTTCAGTTCAAGTTAAATTAGGAAGTATAATCTTACTTATTCTTATGTGAAGTTCTTTAGACAAGTGACCTATATACACTCTGAGCATGATGTATGTTGGGAAGGAAAAGATCTCTTCCTGGATTGTATGTTTGAAAAATATCTAATCCTTTGATTTAATGAACTGTACCTTCCAGTATCTGCTTAACATGTATTTCTGTTCATCCTGTAGCTTTTTTGGGAGAGCATTTGAGAAAGCTGCAGAGAGTACCAACTCTAGGACATTACACAACCATTTTGACATGTCAAGTGAGTAATTCTATCTTTGGCATCACTTATTTCTTTCTCCCAGTAGTCCTTTAGGTGTCAGTGTTACACAGCCTCTATGAAGTATGACTGTGCATCGTGTATGGATTTGAGTATGTGTTAGATGTGAACATCAGATGTTGACGTAAAGATTTTGACCAGCGCATTTCAATTAAAATCTGTTATCTATGACACTTTGTAGATTTATTAGTATCAATGCCGTATTTGAAAAATACTTGGTTTGAATATGAGATGCATTCTTTATTGTCCTTTTGAAAGAAAGAGGTACTTGAGCAACAAGATTTGCCTGCCTTCATATGGATGCACCAAAAAGGCAGTTTTTAACTTTAGATGATTCTATTATGTGTGCATGTTGAGCGTAAAAGGAAAGGTTCCTAGCTTAAGGAGTAGTGAGCACTTAGAACTTGAGTTTGCTGAGATCTAAGAAATCTAAGAAATTGTGTGAAATACACAATGCACTTCATATTTGTTTCAAGTAACTAGTTTTTCTAATTCTTTAGTAAAGTTGGATAGGAATGTGAATGAGTATACTAGGAACTATTATATAATTTTATGTAACTTTTATATAATTTCATGTTTTAGTAATTGAGCTGAAAACAGAAGACCGGAGCAAATTTTTGGATGCCCTAATTTCTCTCCTCTCCTAATGGTAAGACAATGTAACTAGTACAGCATTTGCAGAACATGATAAAAATATACAGGGAAATCCAACAAACAGGTTAATTAAAGAAAAAAGTTTCTTGCAAAGAAAGAGATAGTCTATATAGGAACAGCATCTGTTTTTCCTGCCACTACCTACAAATATTGATTTATTGTTTTTGTCTATTTTTAACTTTTTTTTTTAATTTCAACTGGAAAATATTGTTTGTCTTGTGACAGAAATAGAAACATTAAATAAATTGTATCTGATGATTTCATTGATTTATTCTTTTAATTATGATGATTTGTTAGAACTTGAATACTTTTTACCATAGCAGTGTCTTTCTTGACTTTGAAGTTAATGTAGAGTTTGCATTTTTATTTCACAATGTAATTCTATATAGTCTGTGTTTAAATGTGTAGTTTTTATTTGGTATAAAGACACAGCTGCAAAGCAGGATTTATAGTTGTATAAAGCTGTTTGAAAAGAATATGTTAATGTATACTGTATAACTGGTGGGAATGTAAATTGCTTCACCTGGCTTCAGACATTGCTCCTCATTGTGAAATATTGTAGCTGAGGGATTATGTGTGCATATATTCTTTTGCAGTGATTGGGGTGGCAAGAAGGGATAACTTGATTTCTTCCAGAGGAGAAGCTGGTCTAGCTATATGCTAAACTGTTTTGTAATATCTGGCCATACAACCTGTAAGATGGTTTGTCTGAAAGTATACAAGTGATTCTTTTGTATTTAGACAAAAATTTGAATTTTCATATTCACATGTGAAGTTATCTAACAGTAGTATCTGTACAGTGTAGATATAAAAACAAAGAAGTAAGCTGAAAGCTTTGACAGAGTCTGTGAATGAAAAATCCTAGCTAACTGACAAAAAATGACTTATCTTCTTCCAATGATTATCAGTTTCTTCTCTTCTAGCTCAGAAGTCTGAGTCAGTAGGTCAATAGCTGTAGTTGCTTGCTCGAGCCTCTGTGCTTTCTGAGATGTCTGCATCAGTTTCATTCATTCTGTACATTCTTGGCTACAGATTGTTTCAGCTTGTCTTCTACCCTTGTTATGCAGTGATGCTATTTGGTGCCTTGTGCTGGAAGCCAAGAAATCGGATACTCTGAAAATATCCTGAATATTCCGAGGTTCTTGGAGCTGCAATTGTGACGGAGCATCTTGTTTTATTTTTGATTATTGCTAGAAACTTGGGCTGTTGTCTTTGTCCCTTGGGAAGGCAAAAGGATTTTAACCTTAACACGCACACACCGAACATTGCTACTTCCTAGAGAACCCATCCTCATAATAGCTCAAGGTGTTAACTGGGATTGTTTACAAACTGGATTTGTTTGTCAAACATGCTTTTCTAGTAGATGTGCTCTTGTGATGTCTAGATGTTGGATAATAAAAAAAAAAAAAAACTAGGTTTTGAGGAAGGTCCTATATTTAGTAATATTACCTTTCAAATGTTATTTTGAAAATACTATTGAATTCTATTTTTATTTTTAAGACACTCTTAGAAAACTCCCTGTGAATTTCTGTAGTGTTGGATTTCTTTAAGCATTACTAGGTTGAGGTCTTACAGTTTAATTGAAATAATTGTTTTATAAGGAAAGTTTTGAGATTTTAGGGCTTTTAAAATGTGGGTACTGAGTAGTTTCCAAATATAGAATGAAAAAATCCTATAAATACTATGAAATGATGATGCCATCTTAATAATATCTTCCAGTAGGGAGAATTCCATTGTTAGTAAAGTATCTTTAGTAGGACATTGTGATACTGTATTGTCACTAGTAGCTTCATTTTTGGAATAATTTTCCTAGAAACAATCTAAAATACTGTTATAATTGCATGTGACCTATAGTATTATAAATATTGACATGCTAGATTGATTGTGTTACCTAGCGAGATTCATTTCGTTTTGGTCATATGAAATAGTACTCCTTGTTAGACTTACCCTGCTGTGCATTGGGTGGGCATGTATATATGTATATTTGGAATTCTTTCTCTTCTTTTGGTATTTGCTTGAATTCTGTATGACTTTAATATTTTTGTGTATCATAATGAATATGCAAAGGTTTTGTACTGTTGTTGCATCACTCTGTACAGATTTTTAATACAGATTAACTTAATATCACTTGTGAATTAGATGTAGTCATCAGAAAAATCATTAAACTATATATTTTTTATTCAATTTTTATTATGCTCTCATTTCATCTGAGAAATATAATTCTGGTACCAAACTGCAACAGTCAAAACTTGTGGTTCTTAATATAAAATGCCATTTCTTTGTTTTACACGTTTATTAGGTAACATTGGCAATAAATAAGACCCACTTTTGCAAGAGTACTTTGAATTTTGCTGTGTATAGCATACAGTAATTTTATTGCATTTCTGAGTTATGAGGCAGATATCCTTACTTGAAACTTCTGGAAATGGAAGCCTACAGGTTGACTTGCTTTTGGCTACAGTTATCAGTGTTGAGCTCTGATTGCAGTGCAAAACCTCGAAGTCTATGTGCCACTTAAATGCATTTCTAAATATTTTGACTCTGTCTTTCACATGCAAGCAGCTGAGTGTTCTAAGTGAATTGCCCAAATTTATCTGAAACTTATTTATAACAAAAATATCAGTACCGTTTCCACAGCACTAAATGACTGTAACTCTGATTCAGCCCTGTGCTATATTGCAGCTCTTGTAGATGCGGGAGAAAATCATGGAAAAGTATGTAGTAAATGCAGCATTGTCTCAATGTGCAAGACCTCCTGCATACCTGAGGAATGAATAATGGGTGCTGCGTACAACTGAGTTGTCCTTTGCACAGTCTGCTTGTTCAGTGAATGCATGGAAAGTCTTGCACATCCTGAATCTCTGACTCATGGTTCAGTGACCATGTATCAGGAAGTACTAAACAAACAGTGAAATTCCTTATTTTATGCCTTTAGAAAATCTTTAGATAGGAGAAAATGCTGGGGGACATATAACAGCTCTAGCTATTTTATTGCTATCTCCATGTTTTGTTAAATTTAATACTATGTATTCTAAACCTCCTGTGACTTTGCAACAGGTGGGTATCTTGCAAAAGTTTTTACCATTATCTTCATGATAGGAATGTTGTTTTTTCCTGTTTTATGTTTTACTTCTAATGATGAAGTCCTGTGTGAACCCCTTCCTTTATTCTCGCGACATCTCTTGTTTGCCAGTGTATCCTCCATCCATCTCCTGGAGCTTTATGTATTTTGATTCCTTCCCGTACCAGGGTGTGTGCTCTTTCTACTTCTGCCATTTTTTCCTGCTATTGTGATAAGCAGAGATCTTGCCCAGTGAGGAAGAAGGAAGTTTGGTGCGTGTGTGTGTTTTTGTTTTTTAGTAAGTGACTGCCATGTTTTGAAAAATGACAAACAGACATGCGGGCCCTTTAGTATCAACACATTGCATTGTGCTGGAGGGATGAGAACTGAGAGTTAATTTTTGTGCTGGGATATGTGGGTAATTGCATTACTGGCGAGTTCTTTGATCTCCATGCAAATGTGTAAGCATTTCAAGCTGTGGATATGTTGCATAGAGAATAAGCTTCCCTTGTCTGTCTTCTGAAACCTTAAAGAAAGCACCAATATTTTTCCCTAGATGATGTGCCAAGAATGTTTTTGCAAATTTTAGAATTGGTCAACTATTGAACTGGAAAGACCCACAATATGTAAGGTCATCCAAATGTGGCCTGACAGGACAGTTGGCAATGCCAAATACAAAGTAAAAAGAGATTTCCCAAATCTGTATAAAAGCCTAAACATGCCTCTGACATGCAAAAGTTTTAGTTACTAGCAACATTTTAGAATATGCTAAATAGAATGAATGAAATGAATGTTAGATACTATGCTGTTGAGTTTGTAGATGAATGCATTAATATTACTTGAGAATCATTGTACAGGAAGATTCAAGCTTGTGGTGTTCTTGTTGAGCATATCTGTTCAGTGAGAATGAATTGGTGCCTTGAACTCCTGATTGAAACTGTCTGTTGCATAGGCCAGTTAAAAATACTAAAGCACATATTAGTTTTTTTTTTTTTTTAACTTAATCTATTACAATTAAGTGTTAGAGAATCTATGCTAAGAACATTACTCTTTATGGAGACATTATTATGACTCTGATTTCTTTGTCCAAACAGAAACATGGTCCTAAAAAGTCATTGCAAAATAAACAGAGCACTAAGAAATCAGCTTACCCTCTCAGATGTATGGTAACATTCCATCTAGCCATGTCTGAATGTAGATAAAAACATTCCCTAAGGATTATATTTGAGCTGCAGTAAATTTTTTTCCTCCAGTGTGTTTGTTTGCTGCAATAATAGATCTCAAAAATCAGCTCTTTAAGCTATTTTTGTTGCTAATCTGTTTTAGAGAATAATAACAATAGGAAACAAAATCTTATTTTTAAGACAACAAAATAATAAAAATCCTTAAATACTGAAATGGGCGAGTGAACTGACTAAACTATACCATTCCTGCAGGGTGACTCATGGCCATATTCTTTCTGCAGTGATACATAATTGAGCTTGTGCAGTGAGGATCTCATTTGATTGGAGTTAAAGTAACTTCCTTTCCCCAAAAAGATCACACTAAATTAATATACTTTTTGAGCATAAAGATTACATAGTGGTAAGAATAAATTCTTAACTTCCTTTATGACTTAAAATCCAAAAATAAAAAATGTTGCAACTTTCTTCTATGAATAAAATACTTGGTCTGTACCACTTAAAGTCTAAAACCAGCCATCATGTAGTAGACCAACGGCGCTCATACTCAGTATCTTGTCCTTTGTAATTTCAAAAACAGGTGCCAGGGAAGAGTGTAGAAACAATGTATGATGCTTCCTTCCAAGTACAAGCACAAGTGTTCTCCCAGCCCTTGTGCTCAAGGACGTCCTGAACCACATGTGGTTTCTGTGTATTTAGCAACTATCAATAGATGTCTGTGAATCTGGATACCCTCTTGAATCCTTGTAAAATCCTGGTCTGTGCTATATTTTTAGTGAACAGATCAGAATCCTAGCTATATATTGTATGGTCCACAGCTGTGACATCTGTGCACTCGTATTTTTATAAACCTTTTCATATTTTCGTAGCTCATATTATATGGCAAAAGAGTGAAAGAACCTAATAGTAAAATAAAGTTAACTAAGCTGACTAAGGAAATTTAGGATTTTTTTTTTTAAGATTACTGTTTATTTTCTGCAATTTTGTGAATGAATGTAAAAGCCTCTACAATATTTAAAGTTTGAGTGAACTCTTGCAAATATTCATTCTCTTTGTTTGCTTCTGTTAAAAATTTTACCGCACATAAATGAGAGTGTTCCTGGACTGAACATCTTGATATAGTAGCTTTTAAACAATTTTGCCTTGATCTAAGAAGGCGTCTGTCTATCCTTATTCTAGCCACACTATCTGCTGCTATTTTCCGCTGCTCAGCCATTATCAGCCTTATTCATAGTTTTGATTCCCCTGTAGGAAGGAATCCCTGTTAAATTTTGGAAAATAGAGCAGTGATTTCAGAATGGAACTGTAATCTTCTCTAATGCAAACTTGTCCCACAAACTTTTGCAAAGAGATCTCAAAGAAACTTTTTTTCTATATGCTGATTTGGGTAAGATACTGGATTGGCAATTCTTGACAAAATTCCTTTGAAAGTTGCTTGTGGCTAAGTGGTTTGTGTAAGGGAAAGAAAACAGCAAAGTAATTGTTTTATTAAATGGAAAAACTGAAGTTCTTCTTGGCTCTTATGTACCATTGTTGGCTTCAAGGTGGTGAACTGAAAGTTCCCTTTGGCTCAGATTCAAGGACTAAAGAAAAAGTGCTGCCCAGGGTGGAGCTCTAAATACAGTGCCACCTCTGCATGGGTGTTTGGCTTAAACAATTTATTAGCAGGAAATGTTACAAAACGTTCACTAGGGGAAAGAAAATGTGAGCTTTTATTTCAGAGACTCCTGTTCTCTTCAATTACTTGTGTTTTGTTATTTGTCAGTCAGAAGTTGACAGATGGGGAGGAGAAGGGCAAAAATCCACCATGTTCATTCTGGGCCAACATGTTCCTTGCTTAGCACTACACAACTTGGACTGACACAACATCCAAGCATGAAGATACTTGGACTGATAGCAAATACAAAACTTTATTGGTTACTTTTGTTGCTTGAGAAAGAAATTTCTATTTCCTCTGTCCCCTCCAGGAGGTGCTACCACTCCTCAAAGGCAGTAGTGTCTGCTGGATAGCTGCTGCAGCACGAATTACTCTGACGCTCTTACTTAGTGTCACGTGTATGTGGGCAGTATATCTAGATCCTGATAAAAAGAGGTGAAGATAAAGAAGTTGTCTGGGAACTTGGTATTGCAAACAAGCATGTAGCTGAATCGTTGCTGCAGGCCATTCATAATAAACTGAAGGCCCAGAAAACATCCTTAAATCATAATCACGTTCCCTGCAGAGAGCTTCCAGATAGGAATTCAGTGGCAAGCCTAATCATAGCCTCGTGAACTAAAGATTAACTACATGCAAGTATATGTGAGCCAAGTCGCAACATAACCCCTTCCACTGCTGGATATGTGTCTATTTTATTTTTATTAAAAGGCTGGGGTTGGCGAGGGCGGGTTGTACTCCATAGGTTAACAGTGTTGCTCTCTGAAGTCCAAAAACTTTGGAACTTCTTCATGAACCGCAGACAATTTCTCTCTGAGTATTCCTAGATGCTAACTAGGTTACCTGCTTTACATAAATGCTGAGCCTTTTGCCTTTTTTTGTTGTTGTTGTTCTAACAAGTGTTAACTGAGGTGATACCTTTCTAGCACTTGCACAAAGGTGATATCCTATTAACTAAGGGAGGTGCTGTCTTTTTAACTGAGTAAAGAAATCACTTGAGCCACCTCTCCTCATTGATAGAGCTTGTCTGGTTTTTTCAGTCCCTGTGGTGCTGGTGTCTCTTTCCACTGTTTAGCTCAGAGGAATTTACTTTCATTTAATCCTTCATTTGCAGCATGCCAGTGGAAAATCGGAGACACCTGCCATTGAATTGGAAAAATTCACAGGAATGTTCAGCACTTTGGTATTTTTCTTTATTTGCTGAAACAAAGTCACTGAGGAGCTTATGAAATAAGGATTCCTCCAATAATTATCTCCCATTTGAGATGAAATCTGGATAGCTGGATGACTATAAGGAACTGGCATGTGAAACGTTATTTTCTTAAATTACTCTTGGGATCACCTTAGTAAATCAGGACTGAAATAATAGGATTGTAGAATACACCTGTTTGAGTTCTTATTCTGTTTTATGGCAACCTTTTTGCTGTTAGCAATTTGCCTGTGAGTTTGAAGCCATGGCTCTTTTTAAATGATTGTTGCTTTCTTAAATATTTTCACAGTACATTAGGCAATGCAGACCTGGAGTAAGCAATGAGTTTTGGCTCCAAATAAGGCCATTTTCAAGTTCCTACAGGCTAGAATAAAAAGAGGTGGAGAGAGGGGCACAGCTCCCTTTTGTGCCTGGGAAAATCTCCCTTTAGGTGGAGTGAGGCTGTCACAATAAAGCATTTCAGGAAAGTGGGAAATAAACAGGACTTTCTTTACTTTTCAAGAAGCAAACAAAGACCTTGTTCTAGTCATATCTTTAAGAGACCTGTTTGTATTTTTGAACTGCTGCCTAAATAAGTTTGTCAACGCTGAGATTTTTTTGTTGTTGTTATTATTAGAAGCTAGTGACTTAAGATGTTTTCCTGCTCTGTGGACATTTTTTATTTTTCTGCTTCAAAGGATGATATTAAGTAACTTAATATTTTTAAGATATTGTTTTTCTGTTCCTACATTTGCATTTGTCAGAAATACCTAGGCTAACTTGAAGAACAGCTCTGATGGTAAATATTCTTCCTTTAAAAAAATATATTGTTGATGATCTTTCTTTAGGGATGTGTATGAGTTATGCCTGCAAGACAGATTTTGTGAATAGCAGTATGCACTGCAGCTTTATCTACCTCGAGCATGATCTACAGCAAGGGTCTTCCAGGCCCCTCTTGTGAACAATCCACAGTTCCTTTTTTTTTTTTTTTTTTTTTTTTTTTTTTTTTTTTTTTTGGTAGCAAATTTCTAACAAAAATGTACAGTTACTAGCTGAGCTTCTTGCACCTCTGCTCTACACAGGCGCATACCTTCCAAAATTCCAGTACAGGGTGGCAGGCATCTTCCCCACACCCTGCTCTGCCACCGCGGCCCCCACCATCCCCACACCCCTGCCCACCCCCCAAAAAAAAAAAAAAAAAAAGTGTTTTTACCACAGGTTGTCACATTGGCCTCAGAAAATTTTGTCATGAACTGGAATTGGCCTTGGTAGATGGCTCTTCTGGAAAGTTGCTTGTGCATATTCATTGTTTCCTCTTTGCATCAGCTAAATTTCCAGATTAGTGTTCCCTGATCCAATGAATGATCATTGCTGTCATCAAGTCTGAATAGTCTCTCCCCATCCCTCAGATCAGCCATATTTTCTTCTACAGATTCCAGCTCAGCCCTGATGTGCGTTTTACCTCACACCTCAATCAAACCTTGGGTGCTGTGGCTTCATCTTCTCCAGCTCCAACCCAAAGACTAGCTGGCTTGCCTTATTTTTAAGAGGTTATCTCCACAGGTTTCTCCAGTGGTTTTCCAGTGATCTAATTCAAAGAAGTGCAAAAGAGCTGTTTCCTACTTCTCCAGTTGATCACTGCTTACTGTAAGGATAGAGCACATCTTGAGAGCTTTTGTTTGTGTGATGTCAAATTTGGAAAAATATTTTCCCTCAGTTTTATGATGCCAACTCACCCTCCAGGCCGTTCAGGGCATCGTGTATATCTTGGAGCACTTCAAAGAGTTGATAATTTAAATGAAACAGGATCTCAACCTTAGCAGTTGCAGAACTTGTGCTGTAATATAATTCTGCACCTTGATACCTCAGGTGAGAACTCTAGTGTTTCAGAGCATGCAGTTTGAGTGTGACATATTCTACTGTCTTAAAACATGATGCCTTCTAACTCTATCTCATGGTTATTGGGTACATTTATACTGTCCTGCATTTGACTGTTTCATTTAAATGTTTACTGCTTGCTAGATTAAATCAATATTTAGGTTTAATCTTATCTATAAGTGAGGATTCAGATAACTAGTACTAGATCAGTACTGATCTTGATATCCTGCTCAGATATTGATATCCTGCTCAGGAAGTTTTATAAACTTTACAGGTAGTGTGTTTTTGGGTTTTTTTTGTTTGTTTGTTTGTTTTTGTTTGTTTGTTTGTTTTGTTTTGTTTTTCCTAACTTTGTTTTCTCACTCACCAAAGACTTCTGGGTAGAAAACATTTTCTACTTTATAAAATAAAATCCAGTGGGTGGTTCTTTATTTATACTTACTGTCAGTGAAATCCTTTAGCCCTCAGAGCTATTGGCACTGCAAGCTTATGCTTTCTGGATTGTGTAAAACTGACATTTTAAAAATCAGGCATGGATATGTAAAGTCCTCTATGCATGTATCATAAAGCAATTCTGGAATCTTCCGGAGATGTCTGTTCCGAGGACTTTCAGTTTTCCTGTGATAGAGGAAATAGTCTTCATATAACAGTCTAAGGAAGAAAAAAAACAAACCCATTCTGCAGTTTTCCTCTTTGCCCACCTGCTCAGTTCTCTTGTGAAGTTTGTCTACCTGTATGTTATCTGTCTCAAATGCTAAGCCAAACTGCCTCATGCTCTTGCATTTAGAGGTCTGACTCGCCTTCAGGATAAGTGTTTGTGTGTGCGTGTGTGTGTGTGTGGTTTTTTTATCGTGTTATTTGTCTGTGGTTTGTTAGTTCACACCCACAATACTGCTGCTCATGCACTGGCGCAGATGTACGGTTACCTGCTTTGCAGATCCAGTGTGTGCTGTTTCATGAACATGAAGAAGGGGAAGAGTATTGTTGTTTCAGCTGGTTCCGTTTGCAATGCAGCCATGTGAGTGGATTAACTGATATCGCTGTTAAGGATAGAGTAGATAGAATAATAACTAAATGACAATATTCTCCGTAAGACATTTTTTTCCTTGCTAAAGCTACTGGATTCTGACCCAGTCCTGCAGCCTCCTATTGTAGGACATGCCCTCGGCAAACTCCCTGAGTGCTCCCACTCTGTGGAAGGGAAGCCTTCCAACTGCTGCATACAAAGCTGAGAAGGGAACCTGAAAAGGACTGAAAATGACAGGGTGAAGGACAAAAATAGAAAATAAAGAATTAACAGGAAAAGAGAGACTAAGTAACAACAGAGGGTGAGCAGTAAATCCGGTTTGCCTTTCTAGTATAGGGATATGTCTTGGAATCTCTATTTCAGGGCACCCACTGGGTGGTCACCAGAGCTCTTTTGAGTGTGTGAAATGAAATGGAAAACAATAGCTCAGCAGCAATTGCTTTTTTTTTTTTTTTTTTCTCTCCTCTCTCTCTTTCCCTGATGAGGTGTTTCTTGAATTGCCAGCACGGCGCCTGCTTGATTTAGCTGTGAATGCGTCCAGGCATTTCCTGAAACAACAGCACTACATGACACTATTAGAAATGCTAAGTGAAAGGTTCTGCTGTGAATAATGAAGGAAAGGGAACGGGATATGGGACTGTCACACTGAACTGTCTCTGCAACAAAAGGGAGAATGAAATGTAACACAGCTGCACACACCATCTACGCAGCCTGAAAATCCCCAGCTGTTCTGTGCACGGATGGACAATAGGGGCCAAGATCTGCTTGGAAGCGATGGTTCATTTTGGAATGGTTAGAGTCTCTTGCCAGCACTGTTTGCCTTCATCGTTCGTCTCCTGTCTCATACTATCCGTTAAACCCTTAACTCTATATTTCTTTATGTAGGCTTTTTGACAGTAAATGTAGATATTGTTCATATTCCTGGCCAATGCCCCATTCTGACTAACCTCCTTGTGTGTGTGTGTGTATCTGCTCACTCATTGGTTTCACTATCTCCAAATAACTAAGTGCTTTCTTTTTTAGAAAGGGCATGTTGTCTGAACCTTTCAAAGACCACAGAACAGTACATGGCACCAAGGGTACTGCATGGACTTGGCAGCAACTACTTCTGCATCGCTATGTCTTCTCCTCCCTGATTACAGCCCAGCCCATAGGAAAAAAATGTGATGATCCTTCTTTTTTTTGGTTATTCAGCACATTTTTGTGGTCTTTTTTCCTTTAAGTCTGAAGCTGTTTTTATTTCTTCCTTGCTCCACCTTCCTCTTCAACAGAGTGGATGTTAGAGGAAGTGCCTCTGATTCAAATGGAGTAAAAGACTCAAGAAGACATTACTGTGACGTGTTAGCTGTTACATGAGCTATGTCAAGGGAGTCGGATACAATTTACATTCAGTAGCTGGTGCTTGATTTTATCCAGTGTCCATTTTCATAAGTTGCTGAACCCTGTAGTTGTCCAAATCACTTGTCATCTTATGTATACAGATATTGTCTGCTACTTTCTAGTTGATTATTTAAATGAGAAATTCACTCTTTTACCTTCATCTTTGGATTGACTGGATTTTCCAATTCTGGAGTTTTTGATGCAAAGAATATTTTTGGTTAGCTGAGTTCTTTAATTTTTGTTTCTGTCCTGGACGTGCTCATTTCCGTTTCCAGTCTCTTGTTTCGCTTAACCATTTATCAGTCTACGACATCTTTATTCTTTCTGACATCTCAGGCAAAGGATTTGCTCAGCTTGGTGCCTCCAACTAGGTAGTGTCTAACTCGCCTTTGCTCGTTATAGATGCTTGCACTGTGTTTTTCCTTTCTCTCTTTTTATTTATGTGAGTTAAGACCCTTCCGTCTGATCTAACCTCACTTGCAAAGTCAAAGACTGTTGCTCTGCAGCAGCTTTAATCTCCCTGTGTCCTGCCTGCTAATAGAGCTGTGCAGCGGTGCAATATTGTCCAGGCAAGAAAAATCATTGCTTATTTTTTTGTTGGGCTGTTTCTCAGGCTGCTCAGTCCCCCAGCCAGTCCCGTCCCTCCTTATCATGTGTCCCCGTGCAAGGGAGGGCACTGGATCATTCGACTGCTGCTGGGTGGAGAGGACCTCCCTGCAGCTCCCTTGCTGAAGGTGTTGTGCAGTTGCATCATGCTCCATCAGCCTGATGCCTGGTTCTCACCTTCTGAAAGGCTGTAGTTTAGAGATCAGATAGGATTTTTGTACCACTGCGTTTCATCCTTCATAGGTTCTTTGCTCAGTGATCTGTCTTTTCTGAGGCAGCTCTGTTCTGTCTGGAACCCTCCCTATATTTTTTTACCCTTGTGATTCTAGTTGTTTGCAGGGCTGTTGAGGTGCCAGGTCTGCACCCGTCTGATGTTCCTAGCTCAGGCTTTCCTTGCAAGAGGGGCAAGAGGGACAACACTCTGTGTCAGAGAGTCCCTATTGATCAGGGTAGGTCTAAGACATTTTGGTTCTGGAGGAGAACTCCTTTATAATACAAAGTTCTGTGTAGCAACAGGTATTAAAACTGATGTCCTCAATTCCATATTGTGATATTGCTTGTACTTCAGTAACTGTACTGAGTGGGTAATTTTACCTTCCTGTCCCATTCTACCTTTGCTGTCCACGAGTCCCTAGCTGAGTTCAAACCTAGCATTTCAAACCACTGAAGGGGCGTTTCTACATAATCTTGTAAGGAAGATTGGTGGCAAAGTCTGTTCTTCCCATTACTTATATCCAACAACTTTTGGGATAGATGGCAGTAACTGTCTCCGAGCATGAAAGGAACCCATATAGCAATCCAGGTATAGAGTGAAGATTGCTGGACTGAAGTGCAGGTTATACAGAAGGCAATCAGAGCTGGAGGAATGTGAGCACGATACCATAGACAGCAGCTTTCCTTTTGGCGGGGGGCACTGCAAGGGTGATAGGGATGTCTTTAATAGTTCTGGTCATTAATAACCCAAGTAGACACGATGTCTATCTTCTGTCTTACAGGCAACAGCACTGTACTCCTATACTCTCAATATGATACTGACTTACAGGAAATATTTTGGAACCATACAAGTTCCTCTTCCACAGCACATGCTAAAATGAGAGCTGTGGGCATTAAGACTTTTCTAAAATTGGAGACGTGAAAAATAATTTGGGTGCCCAAGATCAAAAACATTCAGAGATGTTAAATTTTAAAAAGTTCTGTCTTGTATATCAGCATTTTGAAATGTCATCAGTATAACAAAAAATAAAATAGATGTAAACATTTTCAAAAGCAAACACAGTGACATATATTTTGTTGCCTGAATCTTGGCAGTCATCTCCAGTGAAATAATAGCAGGAAATTATAGGGGGAAAAAAATGGTGAAATCTTTCAGCAGTCATTGAGTATTCATGTGAGTCTTCTGTGTTGAGATAACACTTGGGTTTATTTGTATTGTAGAATGAAAGATTGCTGTTATAATTGGAAACTGGGAAAGGTTCTGTAGCTGAGGCTAAAGGTTATCCAGGCTGCTGCAACAGATATCCTAATTCTAACAAAAGATACACAGTAAGAACATTGTAACTGGAAGAGTAATCTAAAAATATACATAGAGCAAGAATTTTGCCGTGCTAGGCACTTGTTAGAGCTGATAAGAGTTGTTTGCTGTGGGTTTTTTTTTTTTTGTCCATTCCTTCCCTTCGTATGCGAAGCTATATTGAAACAGCCTCATACTATTTTGAGATTTCACATATGCTCTTTTCAAGAAGTGCTCGTTTTTCTTTCCTCGGTGAGCTCTCTTCTGTCCAACTCTGAATTCACCTAAGATTTAACCTTCTTTTGAACTATTCTGATTGTAAATTGGTGTTCATGTTAATGAGTCATGTGTAAGTGTAAAAGGCTGTATGAGCTTGCTCTCAAAACAAGTAGCTAAAGCCAGTGCTCCCGTTAATGTATCAGCTAATTACATTTAGGTTGCTTGAGCTCCACACTCCTTGGTATGTATCACACACATATTTTTCTTGAGAAATTTTAAACCAGCCTTTTACTGTACATTTTCAACATTTTCCCCCTTTTCATATTACAAATGGTAAGGTTTGGAGGATGGGATCCCATGTTATCCTGGGCTTGGTATTTACCTGGAATTGGTGACATACCCAGTTCAGGTATCTCTCAGAAGGTGGGTGTACAACACTGTTCATTTTAGAGAGGTATAAGGGACTAAATAACATCCACCTATACAGCAGATGAACAAGAGAGGATGTGAATAGGTGGCTCTGCTTTCAAATAATCAACCCCAGAACAGGGATATTTGGGTGGGATGATTCCTGTGCAGCCTTGCCACACTTTCTAGGTCCCAAATGTTTCTGGGTGATCTGCAACCCAAACAGCGGGTGCCAGTTCCAGAAAGGCAAAGCTCCTCTCCTGGGCAATACGAGGGTGGCTGGGGTGCAGCTGGAGTGGTGAGAAGATTGGCATGGAGGCCTGGGCAGATGCCTTCGACATCGCTCGCCCCCTTCCCTTGCCACAATTTGGTCTGAAGCGATGTGGTGATCTTCGGAAGGAGGGGAAACTCAGCGTCACGAGCAAAATCCTGAAATGCCGCACACAAAGGACGCTGTTAAATTGATTCACAGCACAATGTTTCAATGCGTGCTTAAGAAAAAGGGAAGGTGAAGCAAGGCTTGTGTATCCAAGCAACTCTCAAGTCTTCACTGTTGCCAGGGGAAGTTTCATCAGTGACGTAGTGGTCAAAATTGTCCTTTTCTTATAACTGAAGGTTGTGGCAGGAAGAAGAGGGTTTTTTTCCAGGCAGACAGACCCCTCCGCAGAGAAGCTGTAAGGAACAGGCTGGTGCTAAATCATGCACACAAAAAAACACACACAAATGTCTGATAAAAAGAGGTCTAATGGAATCAAATTACTTCTAAAATACAGATACTAGGTCCCCTTAAGGTGCTGCTTTTAAACAATTTGTCCTCCTACTATCAGTCTGCAGAGTAAAACGATGCACTTTTTGACCTGAAGACAGCATGCACCTGCTGCCTCCCAATTCATTTAATTTGGTAGAAATGTTTGCTGTGCCTTACCAAGCAGACTTAAAAAAGCAAATCTTCAAACAGAGGAGTTCTAATCACTGATTTTCTTTTTTAGCATGCAAAACAAATGGATGCATTTTATCATCAATGATGAATACTGCATGAATATATTGCCATATATACATGAATATGACACTCTATGCACAGTGTGGCTCCAGCAGGCAGGATACTCATTTATCATTATGGATATATTGATAGATTTAGTCTGAGGAAATTAGATTTAAGATAATATTTCCCTGCATTTTCCATGTGAAAGGTAGACAAGGAGAAACAACACATGGCATAATATTGGGTCAGGGAATAGATTTATAAGGAAAATCTGGAGTTAAACTGTTTTCTGACTCTGTAAGCAACGTATTTCAGTATGCTCCTAAGAGCAGATGCCCAGTAAATACATCTTTGAGCAGGAAAGGGAAATATTTCCTTAAACATCCTGCAGTAAACGTGACTGATTGAGTTTCCCTTTCCGTCTGCCTGGTGCATTTCCCTTCTTTGCGCAGACAGGATCTAACTAGATTTGCGGGGTATGAACTGCAGCTTACTTTCAAATTCATAACTATGAAATGGTTCGTTTAGCAGGACAAAGGCCAAGCCAGCAGACACCCTTTTTCCAGCTCAGCATGTGCATAGCAATGGGAGGGTGGCAAGGAGCTTTTGTTAATCTCAACCGAGCTGGCAAGAATGCTGCAAAATGAAGTCTTTGAAGATGTTTTTTCTTCATTTTTAAAGCAACAGTTTGTCCAGGGGAGGAGAAAAAAAAAAAAAAAAAGGCAGAAAAAAATTCTGCGAAATATTGAAAGCCCTCCCTGTCAGCTTTTACAATTAAAGGGAATTGCTCCACTAGCAATTAGACTCTACAGTTCCCTTTAACAAACATTTTTTCACAGATTCTGTTCTGATGCAAACGTAAAAACTTTTTTCCTCCAGCTTGAATGCACTTTTTAAAAAAGCAGGGTGGTGGAAAGGATTAGGGGTATCAGGTCAGGCTGGGGCTGATCCAAGCTGCAGTTGGATTTTTTCCTTTTAGTTTAAACTTGTAGGAATTGAAGGCTTTAAGAGCCTCATGCCTAGAGTTGTTCCCAGAACAGCCGGGCACTCGCAGTTCTCTTCCTAATGTGCTCCCATCACACCAGCAACGCTCACTCCTTGCCCTTGTGTCAGAGGCTGCAGCTCAGCTGCCCTTCTGGCTGCTCCACAAGGGAAAATCCCCTTTCCTGGAGCAGCCGCCGGCTCTCCCAGCACAGCTGCCTGGCTCCCATGTTGCCCCGTGGCACCGATGTCGTACCCCGTCTTCGTGAGCCCGAGCAGCCGCTGCCCGTCCCAAAAACCAGTGACCCAGTGTGCGGATGGGTTTAGATGTTTTTATTTTTACGTGAAATCATAAATACAAAACAAAAATAGTAAACCAGTGCTGCAGATTTCTGGTTTTCGGTGGGATCAGGTTCAGGCCTGATCCTGAGCGCTTCCAGTTCTTAAAATACAAGACTAAGTCTTTGTTCTTGGAAAGCAAAACAAAGCAAAACCAATTTAGATTTTTACCCTGAAGCCAGTGGTGTCAGAAACAACATTCTCTCAGGTTATTCTTTAAAGCACAACAATAAGTGTACTGAAGGATGGAGATTAAATACAAAAATATTTTTAAAAATGGACCTGCTTCCTGTTCGTGTTGTTGGGCACTACCCCAGTGACCACAGAGAAGCTGCACCGCGTCAGCAGCGAGTGCTGTTTTTGGTAGGTGATGCTGTGTTTGTTACTACACTCACAGCTAGTCCTGGGTAGTTTTTATAGATTTTGGTTACAGGTGGACCCAGCCTCGCTGATACAAAGTTAAAAATTACAAAGTTTGGCTTGTTAAATAAATTTCCCTTGTAAGATGGGAGTTTCCCTCCCTCATCCAAAGACACCAGCTCTGATTTGATTCAGGACTTGGGCTAATTCCCCCATGCTCTCCTCCAAGAGGGCTGAAGGACAAGCAGTGTATCCATATCTGTGGACTGGGTGATGGTTGAACATTTTCATTTAAAATAAAATGAGCATGAAACAAATAAAGGCACCTAGTCACATAGTAAGTCAGCTTTGGTAGATTCCTTGCAAAATATATGCATTTAAATACATTTACAGTTTACAAGGTTATGTTGTTTTTAAAAAGTTGATGAAATACAAAATATTTCACTCTTGTACCAAAACCACATATCACGCCGTAACAGTATTATAGCTTTTACTAAAATGCAGCTGATACAAGAACTGCACCTCTTTACAGGAGAGAAAAAAAAAAAAAAAGTTCTAATCATACTGCTCTGTATCTGTGTTGCCTGAAGGGCTCAGACCCTGCAACGTAAGTTTTTAAAAGTGGAAACCGTTGTCTTTAAAGGGGTAAATCATCTGCTCAGTGTTCAACAGCAGTTTTTACTGGGACAAGGCTTTAATCTTTCCCACGGATCTGCGTACATATCAATGCCTCTGTTTTTTGTTCAGTTTGCTAAGCAAAGCAAGAGCCGAGTAGATGTAAACCTATCCCAGAACCACAGTTATGGTTACTCCTTACATCTCAGCATTATCAGAAACTCCTAAGAGTTAAACCAGAGGAACACAGGTTAGATGTGCCCTGTACTGCTGTGTGCCTGTGAGGCTCTCCCGACGCCGCGGTGTTGCACTCGGAGCCACGCTCGGGCTCTCTTATTAGCTGGTTTCCTTGCTGGCAGGAAACTCCTTACGGCAATACAGATCCTGCCATGGTCTGGCGCAGAAATCAGGGTTGATTTAAAGGTACAAGTAGGATCTTCTTTTTCTCTTGATAATTCACATGAGACAGTATCCCTTAAACTTTCCTTTCTTTTTTTTTTTTAAAAAAAAAAAGTTCTGAAGCAAAAGGAAGGTGTATGTCCACGTTGCAGGCTGCGGTGAAGTTCAGCTGTTGTTGAGCTCAGAAACTGAGAGTTACGCAGTCTGGAGGATCTTCTTTTCAGTCTGCACGGCGTTACCAGGGCAATACGGCAGAGCTAAGAGGGCTCTGAGAGCCAGTGGGGCTTTGCATCCCTTGACTAGCCTGTATACAGTCTCGGACAAAACGCCGGGAAAAAGTCTTTTCACACTGAATTTCTTTGCCTGGTTTGGTAAGTGAAGTGCACATTAAGAGAATTACGTCGGGGAGCCAAGCAGCTGCTCATGCAACCAAACACGCGTTTCAGGATTGGCAGTCGGAGGGGCTCGGCAAGAAGCCGTCCATACCCCAGAATCGATATCCAGGCAATATTTACACTTCCAGTCTCCTGCAGTGCGGATGGGAGGACACGGAGAGGTGCCGTGTGGGAGCCAGGGCATGCAGGGATCTCCTGCCACTCTGAATCTAGTCCTCCATAATTCTGGCAACCTTCATGTTCAAGTAAACCTAGAAGAGAAGCTGATGAAGGAGGGAAGGGGCAGCCTAGGATAACCTGTTTGTACTCCACTAAATGGCAGCAACTCTGAAACTGCATCCGAGAGGCTTGAAGGCACCGGTGCAGGGGTGCAGCAACCGAAGGGGCTCAAATACCTTGGTCCAAACAGTCGCTTGCCGGCAGGATTAAGGACCGAGGTCAGTGTCACACTTCAGACAGAAACAGTTATTTGCTCAAAAAGAAGTAAATGAAAAAAACTCAATGAGTGACGGCCGCGGACGCCAGACGCAGGTTTTCAGGAGCGAGGGCAGTTCCCACCGGCCAGGGCAGCGCCCAAGGAGGCTCCAGCAGCGAGCGCGGATGGCGAGGGCCCCGCAGCGCTCCGGGGACGAGGCCGGGCCCTGCG
>VZSV01000122.1:1693511-1705210 GCA_013398735.1 Nothocercus julius | reverse complement strand
GCCCGGGTCCCGCGGCAGCTCCCGCCGCTGCTCTGCCGGCCTTGCCCCTCTGCGCTCCCGGCGGCCTCTCGCTCCGGTGGGCCCGGGAGGGACTGTGACCTCCTGGCTGAGGGGGACGAAGCCTCCCCGAGCTCCCAGAGGAGCTGAGCGCTGCTCGTTCTCCCGCCTGCTGTGGGAGCGGGGCAGGCCCTGCCGCCCTGCCGGCTCTGCCGCGTAGCTCAGCCAGAGGCGCGGCGTGTGGAGGGAAGCAGGAAGCTCTTCATCCCAGTGGCATTCCTCGCATGCTTTCCAAATCACAACACCCCCTGCAACTAGCACCCGCTGCAACGGACAGGGGGATGCAGGACAAGAAACTCTTCAGTCTACAGCTACACAAAACCTCCTAGGGGTGATCTGGCAGCAGATGCAACAGGCGCTTTACTTCTTTTGTTATCAGTTGCTTGCAGGATGCAGCAAACATGGTATTAGAAAAACTCTAGTTTGCTGTTCTGTGCTTGCCTTGCACGAAATCAAATAACTTTATTTATTTATTTTTAATTCCTACGCTTGTGCTTTTAATATGTGCACAATTATAGTTAAGTTTTATGACCCTGGGATAGAGTTGCTTATTTCCTGATGAGTAGTTATGGCCAATACATTTAGATTTTTCACTTAAAAAAATCCTGCTTTTCTTATTCAATATTTATAAGAATGTTCTGTGATATTTTTCTGTGATAGAGCAATTCTGAGAAAATACTGTGAAAATCTGCTTTTGTAGGAAGTGCAAAACTGATCATGTGAGTTTGATAAGAGTTGTATCACTACCTCTATTATGGTCTTTCTGTGACTTCTTCATTGAAAATGGTTAGCAATTTAGCTATATAAGAAACATGTGAACAGTTAAATGGACATTTACAATCAGAACCCCAGACTCATTCCATTTCCTTTAAGGAACAACATTTACACATGGTTCAAGTACATTATCAAAAACAAAAATCTGGAAAATCTATGAACACTGAATGAGAATTTTTGAGATAGAGCAGGTGGTAAACACATTAGTCTGTCTGTGAGTGCTGTAGCTTACCTTTCTGTGTTTGCTGCTGCATTCTGAATTCTGGGTTGGTGAGGGCTGTGCCTTTTTCCTCAAGCAAGGCACTGCAGAGATGCATTAAACTGGTAATGTGTAGAAGAGGATTAATTCAGTGGGTAACAGCTGTTTCTGATAGAAGCAAATGGAAGCAACCCCAGCCTTTGGTATGGGTGGAGTTGGCCCTTCTCATTAAGAACCTCCGTGAGGGGGTTTCTAATTAGAGAGGTAGAGACATCTGTAATGAAGCTTGATGTGGAGAAAAGCTCTGCTGGACCTGCTGTTTCTTCATCAAATTGCTCATGTCAGCTGCAAAAAATATCCTTGAATTAACTGCTTGGTATTTTAATATGTCCATTTCTAGTTTGTAATACTGTGAGATGATTTTTTTTCATTGGACTTCTGTATTTTTTTTGATACATTTTGAGAAGTTCTATTTTTTTATTTTTTAATTTCATGCCCTGATACTTGAGTTGGATGCTATTTTCATAGGGTTTTGTGACAACGAGGAAATCAGGCTGAGATACTTTGAGATATTCTTGGTTTTGCTCTTGTCTGATATAAGTCTGAAAATGTGACTGCACAGTGCTGGTGTTGTTGAGGCTGATTCCAGCCTGCAGAAACCTGCTTACTTGGCTGTTTTCTTGTGTAGCTGCTTTTTCACTTAGCATGCACTTTAAGAATAGAGCAGTATAATATCAGATGAAAAGAAGAATGAAAAGAAGGACTAATCTGCTTGCAGAGATGGTTGTTTTGATTACTCTCAAGTCATTGTTTTAAAAGCTTAAGTACTTAATATCCTTATATGGAAACCGTCTGTCCATTTTTCACAGTACTGTCTTTGTGCTAGTTACTATTAAGAAACTCTCAGACTGCCTGTTACTAATAGTTTACTTCTTACATCCTGCAGGAACAGAGGAAATGACCTCTTTTCCTTCCCCTCTCTTTCTGTCTTGGTGGAATATGTTTTCCTAGCAGGAGGTGATAGGATGGTGTGTTCCAGGCCTCTCTCTCTGTTCAGGAGGCCACTGCAACTGAAGTTAGTGATTCTCTGGTCCCTTTGATTGTAGAACAGCACAATATTTACGACAAGAATCCACTGAGATCCAAAATTAAACTTGCTAATATATTCAAGTCCAAGACTTGAATTTGTTGGACATTCCTATGTCATAACTTAACTGTCTCTTTTCTGCTGGATGTACAAAAATGTGGGCCATAATTATTTACACAGTTTGACTGCTAATGCACTTGTTTATGCAGTTGCATTTTATCAACTCCTTTCCTTTTGAAACACTTCATAGATGCTGCTTTGCTCATCTCCTGGTGACTGAGATGATCCTTTCAAAGTACAAGGAAGGTAGAACAGCTGTGACTCGTTCTGTTTCACACTCCCCAGCTTTATTATGGAGAATTGATAAATTCAAACATTTCATTTCTCTGTCCAAAGTATTGCCAGACACTGAACTTCACATTATTTCAATGTATGAATCAGTTGGATGCAGTGAGATTTCAGGAGTCTAATATTTAGTGTAGTATTGCCTATAGATAAGGGGCATATACTATGTATAAACAGTTCCCTGTGCTGCTGTGATTTGATGCTGTAAGATGATGTAAAATTATGTATTCTCTCCATGTCTACTTTTGGTAATTTGTAAGTTTTGGGGGTTTTTTTGGGTGTGCGCGTGTGATGTGATAAAGCTTCAGGAGGACAGCTCATGATCATGATTGTCTAGGAACCTCAGTTCACTGAATCGTTTTCTAGAAAGCCTCATGAGGGCAGTGTTAGGAATTGCATAAGGTGTTGAGGCTAAACACTGAGGATTCTTTTGAACGACAGCATCATATTTAAGCGTTTTGGAAAAACTTTTTTTTCTAAGAGTGTGTTAGCCATAGCCTACTCTTTGATATTACTATGTTAATTTTAGAAATAATAAATAATGCCGTAATGATTATTAGTAGCAATTATTAGTAGTAAAATTTTACCTATGCTAAATTATTCTCAGTGGCTACGGTATCTTTCATAGTCATTAAAAAACATATTTAACCTTGATGTGTATAAAATTTCTATAAATTTTATCTATAAAATCTATATCCATCTATAAAATTTCAGGTGTGCTTGGATTTATGAACTGAAGAAAAAAAATCTACTTGATTGTTCAATTTTTGTTCACCTGGAACTTTCCTACTCTCTCTACCTAGAAAGGTAGAGAGAAATGAGAGAAATGGAAAAGACTTTTTTTCTTGTTGAAATTAATTTTGTGACGTTACAGGTTGAGGTCGCTTGACCTTTAGCTGTGTTCATTAAAGTAACATTCTCTGCATGCAGTAATCACTGGGAAATGTATCTTATGTCCTGACTTACTGTTCAGGAAGTCTGTCCAGTGCAGCAGATAAGAATCTCACAGAAGATTGAGGCTCGCGACGTGATCGGTTTCAAGTCTTAACACCTTCGTGCATAAGAAGCAGGCACGGGTCACCTGTCCCTTTTTCAGGGTACCTACTTTGAAACTGCGCAAGTTTTCCTAAACTAATAGATACATCATGTTTGTGTTAAGTTGACTTTTAATACTAGAACTGTGTGAAACAGAAGTTGAGAGCCTTTGAAGGACCTTAATGCGTTGTTTATCTCTAGCTTACTGGTATTTTTTTGATCCATGGTATTTTGTTGGTGTTTTAAAAATACTTGTAAATGATTTTTTAATTTTCATAAATTCAATATGTTCATTGAGCTGTGATACCTTAATGTTAGGAAGTAATCATCAGCAGCTACAAATGCCCAAGCTCAGGAGCAGCTTTATTCAAAGCTTTTATCTTTATCAGATATGGGGTAATTCAATCAAGACTCAGTACCACAGAGAACTGGCTTTGTAAATCCTTCTTGTGGAATGACTTGTAAATTGTTTCTTTATAAGATGACAGACTAATTTTTGAAGATGTGTCATATGCAGTTGGAAATTCTCACTCGCTTTCTAGTTGAGGGCTTTGGTGTAGTACCTCGGTAGGTGTACATGCATTGTTGTTTTAAAGCAGAAATAGTTACAGAAATAACATAAACATTTAAGTTGCAATTGTTTCTCCCTTTTTCCAGAACAGGTATATTTGTGTTGACACTTGGTGATGTTTTCTGTGCTCTTTTCAGCCCTGAATTCTGTTACTACTTTTGTAGACCAAGATGACAACAGTAGTTTCCAAAGATAGAAACAAAACCTGGACAAAATAATGAATTATACCTGTCAGTTAGATTGTGGCAAAGGTGGGCACTGTCTTTGGGTGTTTGTAACAGGGGTTGGCAGGAAGCCTGTATGAGCTCTTAAGTATTGGCCAAAGAAAAATAAACTTGCTTTTTCAAACCATGCTTATGGGGTGTTTCCCAGACTGTTTTGAGGGACTCCTAACTATGGTCAGAAGATTTTTTTTTTTCTTTTTTTTTTTTCTTTAGGCAATGGCTGTAGTAGACTTTCATTAACAAGTAGATTAACTGGGTATATGGAAAAGTGGTTGGTGGAGGGGAAAAAAAATTTTTTTTTTCCTTATGGAGTGTCTCTAGAGGTCCCTTCCAACCTTAAGCATTCTATGGTTCTATGGTCTGGTGCCTATGCAACTGACAGGATTTGAAAAGTCTAATTCAGGGCAAATAAAGTAGCATGTGAGCTGAAGATATTTGCTTATTAAAAATCCAAGTAGCAATTAAGTTAACTTTACATTTTTCTTTAGTCCAAAGCTTAATATTTCTGTGCTAGGATTTGACTGTCAAACTGCAGTTTTCAGAAACAGTGCAGTATCCTGCTAGAAACAGGAAAGCATCTGTGGCTGGACATGCAGGTGCCTGCATAGGTCACTTCCCCCTGTTTCCCAGGCCAAGAGCTGTGTTGTCAACAACCAAGCTGTGAAGGATCCCTTCCACTTTTTCATTTCCTGACAGTGTTGTATAGCTACTCTAAATAAAGCACTTCAATCTAATGTATAGCATGACTAACACACTTGAGTAAAAAGATAAGAGCTTGCCAAGATGCAGCTTTTCTGCATATCTGAACTTGGCTCCAGACACTTGTAAAAGAGTGTTGCCAATCATGGTGAATTTTTTTGTCCAGGGTGGTTTAGCCAAACCCCAAGAATCTGCAACTATCAGTGTAATGCTAATGTTTAGGGATAGTACTTTGAAGTTGCTGAAAATAATGCTATACCTTTTACTTGGAAAGCCCATAGATATCCTGTTCTCTGAAGAATTTTTATAAACAGTCAAAATTCTTAAATTTCATTTTTTGGACAACTGTTATGTTGAACTCTATCTATAAACAATCTGTAAGGAAAGTATAATTCATCTTTGAAAGGGGTGAAAGTGGACGAAGAAAAATCTGCTTCTTCTTTTCTGCAGAGAGGTTTAGAGTCAGAGTCTTTGATAATACCATGTAATTTCTTTTATGTGAATAGCTTCACAGAAGTAGGGAATTTAATTATGGCTAGTTTATTCTGCAGCATACAGATAATCTTTTAATATGTGACATTTTGTTATTCTAAAGTGTGGTTATTACATGCACTTCAGTTCATCAGCTCAAGATACAATTTAAGTAATCTTCAAGTCAGCTAACACATACACTGTGGATTTTATTTTACAGTGTCTGAAACTTGGAGTGACCAAACATGTCTCAATCAGGTGAAAAAGTAAAGGTAAATAGATATCTTCATAACCAACATTTTTTTTTTTTTGAATTTGTTCACTTCTCAATTTTTTTTTTTTTGTTTTGTTTTTTTTTGTTTTGTTCAAGTGTTAAAACTGAATAAATAATACATTATTGCTTCAGGTATATTTTTTAGAAGGAACTTTTTAGCAAAAACACAACTAGTATGTAATTCATTTCCAGTGATGTATTCACCTCCTGAGACTTCTGTTGCCAGATATTCATTTCTAATACTATTACCCATGTAGGTAGGTTTAACAATGTTAAGATAGATGAACTGTCCAACAAGCAGAAGATCTTTGTTTTGTTGGCATCTTTGGTATCTCTGCATTAGTGTATGGTGTTCCTGTTTTCCTACATGCAAGCATGCACATTATTTATTTTTAGAGAAGATGGTGATGGCAAATACTAATTTTTAATGCACGCTTTTGTTGTCTAGGTAGGAACTTTTTTAGCAGAATTTGCAGCTTTAGATTAATGACAGCATGTTCTTGTAAGCTTGCAGAATTTGTTATCCAAGGAAAGCTTTTGTTTGTAGCCAAAGGTACTTACTAAATCTCTACTTTCATCAGTCTCATTAGCAAATGGACCTGTTTCAAGTTCTGCCTTGCTGCAGTGGCAAAAAAACAAAAAAACTCATTCTCTATTTTTTCATGTCTGTTGTGTGCTTTAGTGCTTTAGGCTATAAGATCAAGTGAACCCTGTTTCAACTTTTTTGGGAGGGAAGAGGATCTCATATTTTACTCAGCTTTGTTTTTCTTGTCAGTTCTCTGACTCAGCAGGCTACGTGGGATTTGCTAATCTGCCTAACCAGGTCCACAGGAAGTCTGTAAAGAAGGGCTTTGAATTCACGCTAATGGTGGTTGGTATGTGACTTAAATATTTTTGACTAATAAAACAATGAAAACTTTTATTTCACGTTAGCCATATATGTGTTTCTAGTTAAAAATTGTCTGATAAAGAGAAGAAAACCTTTGAACTTCTAAACATGTTAATTCTCTTACTGCTTGTTCATGGTTTTTTAGGAGGGGATATTTGTAGTTATTAAAGATGATGACTTTGAGCTAACAGGACGTTCTTGTCTTCTAGACTCATCATCAGATGTTAGAAATAGTTGCTTAATCTTTCTTTTGACTCTATTCTCCAAAGACCTTATTGTACAAAGTAAATATCTTGCTGTTGAAATTGTGATACTATTTTTGTAGTTTCTGCTGTTCTAAACTGACTTGCCCTGATGTTATGAGTAAACTGAGTTTCTGTTATGTGAGAAGTGCGTGTATGTGCATTTGATGGAAGAAGGTGTAAGGCCATTTTAAGTGATGCACTGAATTATACTTTCATTAAGCAATATACTGTTACGGAATTGCATTGGGAGTCCAAATCAGTATCATCTTTTTGTAACAGTTACTCTGGAGTTGTGTTATTGAATGTAAAAAGAGATACATAACTCTTACTGTGCTCTATAGTACTGTTTGGGATTATTTGATAACAGCATTTAACAAAGTCTGTACAATAAAAAAGTAATTTTTGTAAGTAAAATTTATTTCCTGTAGTTCATGATGATAAATACAGATTATTTCTCCACTTTTAGATTAATAACATCTAAAATAACTTGGACAAATTTTTCTAAATGCTGAGTCTTATGAGCACTTGGATTAGAATAAAACTTTTTTTCTGAAATCTTTAGAAATTGCATTTACTGATTAACTTCGATATTTTTACATACACCAAAATTTTAAAATTTGTATAACTTGAAGTTTTAGGATGATGGAGCTTTTCAGGTGATTTTTCAATAGCTTTTTATTATTTTCCTTGTTACATGTTTTGTAGGGTCTGTGTACCCTAAATGCAATAATGCCAAGCTGGACTGTTGATTTGATGCTGCTTTATTCTTCCTCCCTCCTAACAACGTTTCAGCTTCAATTCCTAGGTAAAGAAAATTAAAGTTGACAAAAACTGACAAGAGAGTTGCAGCTTCTCACTTCATAAGTTAAAATGAAAAACAAACAAAACAAGAACTCTTCGTACATCCTTGAAGTAAATTATCTCTAGATCTAAAGTGCTGTATGACCTTTGAGCTTTTATTATGAAATCTATTACAGTAAACTTGCCATTTTCATGTAACACTTAAAAACAGTAAGGGCTAGTTTTTCCTGTGTTTTTTAAAAGCATCAAAGGTTCAGCTAAACAGCTTTATCTCAAAAGCTAGGGTGCATCCTGATGAACAAATTATTTTTCCTTCATAATATGGGTTTGGGAATAGAGGAGTGTGTGTTATTTTTACTTTAAGAGTGCAGAGGGAAAAAGGAATATGTGCTTAATTACTTGAATTGCTTTGTTTGCAGGTGAGTCTGGTCTGGGCAAATCTACTCTAATTAACAGCCTGTTCCTGACTGATCTTTATCCAGAACGTTATATTCCTGGAGCTGCAGGTAAATGTGGTCTCCCTATTCCTCCAGCACATACCTCTAACCATACTAAATTTATCGTTCTTCTGCTTTGTATTGTTTCATTCTAATAATAATTCCTCACTTTAAGCCTTTTTTCTTTTTTTTCTTGTCATCTGGCCATACTTCCAACCCTCCAAATTGTAGTTTCTATGTCATGTAGTTTTCAATACACCTCAAGCAGCATTTCCTCTTCTCCTTCTCTATCACACATTTTTTTTCTGCAGCGTTTATAAGAGTAATAACAATTAAAATGTTTATTTTTTTTAGAGAAAATAGAGAGAACAGTTCAAATTGAAGCTTCTACAGTAGAGATAGAGGAACGAGGGGTGAAACTACGTTTAACAGTAGTTGACACACCAGGATATGGAGATGCCATTAACAGCCAGGACTGGTATGTGTGTAAATCCTGCTTTGCTTTATAGAGGTTGTATTTCACATGCCCCTTAGAAAGGTTTTTTGGTCGTATTGATAGAGGGAATCTTAAGGCAAACAGTGTCATTGTGCAGAGAAAAGGAATGGGAGTTTGATATGGTTTGAGGTTTTCAATATACCTTAAAGACCTAGAAGGAAGCAAACGGATGATAAAATAAATATCTACAACGTTAATAATAAAATGTTTTGTAGTTTTTTTCTTGACAGGATACTGCATTATTTGGAGCATTCTGAAGAATCTAATTACCACACATCTTTGCTTTTCTTTCTGTGGGTTACTGTAGAAGCCCAGCAAAAATGAAGGGGGCAAAGGTGTTTTAGGATACATTGCGTTACTGTGAAATCTATTAAATAAAGGTTTGAAAGTGAAATTAGAGTGGGATTTTTATTTTCCTTCCACTTTTCCTATGTTAGTAAGTTAAGAATCATCGGACCTTTAGCATATTAGCCAGGCATCAACCTGGCCTGAGTCTGTGCAGTCTTGCTCCTTGCCTCTTGCTTGTTTCCCGTACTGTTGACTTGAGCTTCCTTCCGTCGGAGTCCAGAGCTCGGCAGCCGGTGTATTGTGTTACACAGGGCTTTTCCTGTTGATTGTGCTCTAATGCCCTTTGTTTATTCTGGTAAGATGTTTCTTAGAGACCTACGTGTTCATTGTTTTTTTCTTTTCTTTCCTTTCCTTTCTCTCTGCTGCTTTAGAAACCTCCTAAAGTCAATGTGTGATGATTCAGTAGAACATTTTAGTATGTTATGTTAGTTTTCTGTGGCAGTCCTTAGACATCAAAGTACATTTTAGGAACAAGCAATACTCGATGACTGCAATACAAAAATATATAATTGACTTTAAGTTTCTTTTTCCATACCTGTTTTCTTAAGTCACAGAAAAGTATTTGCTTCTCTGAGTCACAAGTGAGGTTCATTTTGACCAAGTCTGTTGGTCTTTATAGGATGTCACAGGAACCTGGATGGATAGACTCTTTGTTCTGAACGCTAGTCAAGACCAACCCAGTACAACTGCCTGCCTTCCTTGTTACTCCAAAGGAAGCAGGAAGTTCATGTTCATGAACTTTTGTTTGCGAGCATTTGTTGCAGTTACAGTTAACCAGTAGAGGGTGCTGGTCTAGGTTTAAGTTTGTAAAGTTTTTTTTATTATTTATTTTTTGATAAGTTGCAACTTATGCAGAGTATCTGCTGCTGATGGTGATGGATTTTATTGACATTGGTTTTTGAAGAGAGAGAGAGAAAGTCTGGCACAACACTTCTAGGAGATGGCAATCATTGCTACTGCCTCAAGGAATCTTTCTTGAGTACCTTTCCTAGTTGTATTTGGTTTCTGTTCCTTGGGCTCATTAGTTGGTTTCCTTTTAAAATCTGAATTTTAAGGATTGGATTTGGGGTCAATTTTTATGTGCTTTGCTTGCATCACAGAAGAATTACTAGTAATAATGATAATTTGGCAGGAGATTATCCAATGGATAGCTTGGATTGGAGAAAAAAAAAGACAATATTAGATTGTCAAATGAGTTAGTAGAGAATGTGTTACTAAATCTATAATGTAGGTTATGTTTTGGCAAAGTTCTCTATAGTGGGAGGTTGGAAGTACACAAAGGGTCTGCCACGCGCAAGCCCATTGGGATTATGGGGAAAAAATATAACCTTAAAGTAACATTATGATTAGGCAGAAGAGAATAACAATAAAAAGAAAGAAAAAAGATTGAATCCCACCCCTGTGCATGAAGTAGTCATTAAGAGGATGACTGACAAAACAGGCTACAGAATTAGGTTGTTAGATGTTGCTGATTGTACCTGTTGTTTCATCTTCACTGCAGTGTCACAGGTCACTCTTTGATATGACTTTCTGGCTCTTTCTGGCTGCTGCTAACTTTCTTTTTTTACTGGCTTGTGTTAGGTTGGGTTTGTGTTCTTTGGCAGCTTGGTAATATTGTTCATTTTCCCCCAATGGGCTTCTTAAATGCATTGGTTGTGTTGTTTGCTGTTACAATACAGGATGTGCTATCTCCTAAGCAGTGGTTGCACAGTGGTATAAGCCAGGTGTTTCCCGGAAGTCAGGAGGTACAGAACACTAACGCCATATTTATAAGGAAAATCATAGCCATTAGTGCTAGAGAACTGCACGTAAACTAATTACATTGCCAGAGAAATGTGTGATAGTTGCTTTCCCATTGTTTGTGCTTGGTTTCTGTCCTAATATTTGTACCTCTTTGGTCTTGTTACCTTTCACCAGCTAAGAGGAGGGTATCTAAAGATCCACAGGAATATAAAGCATCTCCTTTTTTATATATTTAGGTATTAAGGTGCTAGTTCTTAAAAAGATTTAAGCAACACTCAGGCAGAAAAACATTTAGTTAGTTAGAATTGCTTTTGCAGTGTCTTCTCTGTAGTATGACTTAGAATGGTGTAAATTCTGCAGAATTTACTTACTTTTACTTATTCTGTTATGGATTTAGGCTTCGCAGATCCAAAAGCTTACTTGACTTCGGAAAATTAAATTCCCTCCAGGGTCCATTCCATCATCCCTGTTAGTTTCTCTCGTTATCTTTGTTAGAGCAACGTACCTCAGTGATGAACTTGGGTGCCTGGCATGATTTTTGCAGTGATTGTGTGTTCATTTTTCTGGTAATTAAGTATTTCTGTACTCTCATTTGTTCTTCCTTTAAGTTTCTTTAATCAAATTTGCACTTTCTCAACAAAGGATACTATTTTTTCATGTAAGCTTTCTGTTCACATTTTTTCCCCCAAGTAGTTTAAGATATGTCCCTGACACATAATTATCTGTCTAATCTTATCTGTATCAGTGTTTTCATTTTCCTTCCTCTGCAATATAAAGTGTCCTTTTATAGTAATGTTGTTTGTAGGTGTCTACGTGCTTTGGAATATGTTAAGCAACTTCTTAGTAATGCACAATGTTTTCATTTCTTTAATTATTACTATTCTAATTAATCCATGTGATCAAACTTTAGATACCTTTATGTCCTTGCGATGCACCTTTTAAAATGTCTTGAACTAAGTAGCATTTTTGTTTTCCTTTGTCAATAGAAAAGGATTCTGTAAGGT
>VZSV01000122.1:1669296-1688458 GCA_013398735.1 Nothocercus julius | reverse complement strand
GTCTCTCTCGGTCTCTCTCGGTCTCTCTCGGTCTCTCTCTGTCTCTCAACACTCAGGTTCTGGATGAGATTTCCGAACATGGCATTAGGATTTACCAGCTCCCTGATGCAGATTCTGATGAAGATGAGGAATTTAAAGAACAAACCAGGGTTCTGAAGGCAAGTTTCACTCTTTCTGAATTATTTTAATGCAATAGTTTAAGTTTGCAGTATGTTTGCGGATGTTTTGAACTGTTATAATATGTATGGAAAATTTGAATTTCCTTTAGGAAAATACTCTTGGCTCTAAGTTGGTCTTCTCAGTTCTGGTCCATGCTTCACTGGAGTTCTGGCTGTAGAGTATCTTGTGGCTTTCTTCTCAGTCTCCTTCCCCCCACCCTTTGAATGTAAGGAGCCGTTCCCCAGGAACAGTGGTTTGTTGCGCGCTTCACGTGCAAGCAAAGGGAGAGTGTGTGTGTGTGTGCGCTTACTGGTTCCTATACTAATTAATGATTTTCCTCTTGTTAGACCAGATAATAAAGGTTTTACTGAAGTCATTTCCTCCTTATGCTCTGAAACTAGAGGCAGAGATATGTGGAAAATATATCTGAAATTCTCGGTCTCCAGCTACTTAATCTGTATCTGAAGCATGTTTCTGTTGGCTGCCTTCCATGCATGATGTTATGTCAGATGACACATTATGCCCAAACTACTGCAACAACAGTCGAGTGTTCCTACAGCCCAGCGTCATTTCCCTTTGTGCCATTAACACAAATCGACCCTAACGAAACTGCAGATGTTAATAGTGAGAGGTTGCAGTGTTCAGAATAGGATTTATTGGTCTGGCTGATGTAGAAGGATTTTAGTTAATGCATTTGTCAACACTTTTTCTTCTTCTCCATTCTATTACCTAAATGTGTTTCTGCACTTTCTTAAAAAGACACAAAAAAAACCCCTAACAGTAACTTGTTTTGTTCTCACAACTAGGCAAGCATCCCCTTTGCTGTTATTGGATCCAATCAACTTATTGAAGTGAAGGGGAAAAAAATCAGAGGCCGTCTGTATCCTTGGGGAGTTGTTGAAGTTGAAAATCCAGAGCACAATGATTTCCTTAAATTGCGCACAATGCTGGTGTGAGTAATGACAAACCTATCCCATTTCCTTCTGTGGTGGCAGAACTCCATTATCGAGCCAAGAGAGGACCAAGAGCCTCAGCCCCGTAACTCAGAACTGGCTCTGCCTCCAGTGTGGATCTGCTGCCCCCTTTCTTCCCTTCCTGGTCAACTTGGTTTTCTGCTGCCATCCTCTGAACTGTCACCATGGAAAATATTCTCAGTACTTTACACTGGCACATACTTGTGACACACGTTACCTGTACTGATTTTACGGCTTTACGTCTAAACTCAGGTTATTGCCTGTGGGACAGAGGGGTTTTTAAAATATCATTTAGGGCAACTAATCCATGAAGATTTTTTTTTAAATATGAGGGTGAGTTTTCTTGGGAGCCCAGGAAGCGCTATGTCTAAGACGACAGCCCTGCCCTACAGTTTTATCCAGCCTGGACATTCCCGGGTGGATGCGCCGGTGTTGCCCGGGCCGGGTCTGTGCTGGGCGCGCTCGCCCTCTGCTGGGCGCGCTCGCAGCCAGCGACCGCCTCTCCGGAGGGCGCCGGCAGTTGCCAGCGGTTGAGCAATGTTGGCTCTTGTGGTAGCCAGGGAGCTCCACCTAGTTCTTGGTTACAAATCGTACTAAATAACACTTGAAACACTCAAAAGTACTTTACAAATTGCAGCTTTTTTTAAAAAAAATAAGTCTTCGCATGGTTATTGCACTGCAAATACAGATGTAAACAGGTCCTGTGAAATAATGAGTGGACAAGAGGGTTACAGTTTTCTTTGGCTCTGAGGAATGTTGAAGGGAGGGACTTGGGTACAAATTAAGAATAATGAACATGATATCAGTGTTCTGGCTAGCTGGATGACGGACTTCGTCTGTGAAGAATAATTCTCCAATAAAAAAAAAAATCATCATAGGAAACAAAAATAGAAGATAAAAGGGTGTTTTTCTTCCCTTTGGCAAGAAGAATAAAGTGTTTAATAGCCCTTTGCATGTTCTAGAACGCACATGCAGGACCTGCAGGAGGTGACCCAAGATTTGCACTATGAGAACTTCCGTTCGGAGAGGCTAAAGCGGACGGGCAAGTGAGTACCTGGGCGTGAGCCTTTGGGCTCCTGCTTCTGCTCTTCCCCACTGTGAGATAGGACTTGCTCTTCCTCCTTACTAACCCCTCCTTTAACCCTGTTTCTGCCAAGATTTCACTCTGCAGGGATGCTGGAGATTTGCATGAAACTTTTTCTTAAAAAAGGAGTAATGACTAAGCAATATGATTGCAAACTGTGTTCTTGGTGTTATGTCTGCTCCCCTTTCTCTCTTTGTGCTTTTCAAATGGTATGTGTGTAATGAAGCAGAAAGCAGGTTAGCTTCCTATTTGCTGGTCTCCACTTGGAAAAAAAATAAATTTCACTGGGCATATGTGAATAGGCCTTATAGGTAGGATTCCTGGAAGCTAGAGAGAAAAGTTTAGCCCAGGCAATCTTTTTCTGTAGCATCTTTTTTTTATAAGGTTTCTGTCCTTGGCAGACCTAATGCTGCTAAATAAGGTGCAACACAAACTTGTGGGTTTTTTTTTTTCCACTTATTCTTTTCTCTATTTTAAAGCTTGATTTGTTTGTTTGTTTGGTTTTATTGTTATCCTAAGACTTAATGTCTTAAGTATTCGTACAAGCATTTTGATTTTAAAGAAGGAAAAAAATAGCTTTCACAGCTATTCCTCTGCTGCTTCTCTGACTGATTTTTGCACCATAGGTAGATGGCAGAGGAAGTCTCTTGGTTGAATGGTCAAAAATATGTATGTATAGATCTATTGGTGGAAAAATTACATTTTTATGGAATGGAGGAGGAAAATTAGAGGATGGGAGAAACAAACCTATCAAGGTACAGGATGATGTTTGACAAAAGGGAAAATTAACATTGAAGAATTTTTTTTTCTCTTTGCCTGCGAGAATGCGTGCAGACTCTTTTCAGTTGTATTACCTAAAATGCAAATCTTGAATCTGTTCTAGGAGCTTTTCTCTTCTGTATTTTATAGCATCAATGTGGTGTTCTGTTCAATAGGCCTGTTGAAGAAGAAGTTGTCGACAAGGATAGAATCCTCCAGCAGAAAGAGGCTGAGGTAAGAAAAAGCTTCTGAAATTGTTTTTTATATAACATGGCATGTTCTGATTTCAGTGTTCAACATCCACTACTGTATGTGGAGAGTGTAAAATGGGAGTTGTGAAAAATAGGGACTTAAAGGGACCATGCAAGTTGCCCCTACAGACTGCCAAAGCCAGATACTGTGGGTAGAAAGTAGCCTATAGACTCCTGGTTTTAGGTAGGTATCTATCTTTTCCAGTCTTGAAAGTAAGTACTTAAGTACTAAATCTGTTTGCCAGTTCCATGTGCTCCTTTAATCATAGCATCTTGGGGTAGACTGACCACAGTAAAGTTAAGTCTAATATTTCTATCATTTTTTAGTACAAGCACCTTTGCAGTAAAATTCTTCTTGTGTCTTTTTGCTCTGGAGTGGAAAATGTTAATCTTTAAGCATCCCATGCTATAATTAAGGTAAACGCTGTAATGTAAAAGGCATTTATCATAAGTACAGAAGAGAGGACTCTCTTTCAAGATTAGTTAATGGAGAATTATTTGTTAATAGGCCAGTTAATGACCAATTTCCATGATCCTGTGCTTTTTCTAATCTCTTAACCATTTTGTTAACTTAATGGCTGGCATGTTTTTCATCTTAAATTTTTATCTGCAAGATTAATATTTGTACTAGTCCTTTATAGATCTCATGTTTTCACTCTATTCTGGTTTCAAATTATTAGTAAGCTCTTCAGTTTATTATTTTTATGTTGAACTTTTAAGGATTCAGAGATTGTTAGCTCGGTATTTAAAGTACTGTATTGCCAGTGCTTATAAGTGCTTATATTTTTTGAAAAAAGTCAGACTTGCTGCCAGTTGGAGAGTAGCACTGTTTTTTCTTTTTATTCAACTGAACTTGGATTTGGGTCCATAAATGGAGGAAGGCATGGCTAAAAAGGTCAGTGCATGCAGAAATTGACCTAGAGTAAAAAGTAAAACATGAGAAAGATTGTGTGTGTTGGATAAAAGATACCATGTTTTAAAAGGTATATGAAATTTAAGTACCTCAGGCTATCCATTTCCTTTTTCCCTTATAACATCCAGTTCTAAAAATAGCTAATCCTGTCTACCTGCCATATTGGCATAATTAGCTGTTTCTGCATTTCCTTTCCGGAAAATTTTATGCTGTTTATTGCCATAAATAGTAGTTAATAGTGTGATTTACTGGTGGATGACACAGCTGCATTTTTATCATTGTATAACACCATTTCATCAACATAAGCACATGTAATTGCCATGCGTTTATGGCAGTGAAAATTCTGCAACTATTCTGCACACCAGTTAACTACCTCCATTACTGATATATTTACTAAACATCTGTAGACCTTCAGAATGCCAGGAACTTTTTGTTTTCTCTTAGTAATTATAAGACTCAAGCAATACATTTAGGCAACTTAAGTGATAACTGTTTCTCTCTGTTTTATTTAAACTCTGTGCATTGTACATGTGTAATAATTAAGTGGAAGTTTGATCCTTATAGAATTAATTGTTTTCAGGCTTATACCTGAAAACTTCGCTTGTAACTGGAGAGGGTTAATATGGCAGACATGTCATTATGTGCTTGTCTACTTTGGCCACTCTTTGCCAATCTGCATGTATAATGTCTGTGTGTCATGTAGTTTTTATGTAATGTAGCTAAGGGCGTGAAGTTCTTGGCGGACAATCTCTGGAAGTTCCCTCTGGGATTAATCAGCTCCGAGTAACTGCTGCTGAAGTTGCAAAGGATTATGTTGGAACTCAAAAAAACAAATAGTTTTTTTAACTTATGCCTTCTGTTGTCTCTAAGAGATGAAGAAGTTTTGCTCAATCTTCTGTAGATAAACTGGTCTGAAATCCCTTCATCTCCAAATCATCCTAAATTTCAGACTGGGGAGGAAAGAGGCACAGAGGAAATGGGCTTGCATTCCACAGCCTTTGCAGAGAAAACAAATATCCCTTTCCCCTCCTGTTTTGCATTCCCATCGGTAGCGGTGCTTGAAGTTCTATTTACAGTTTTGTGAGGTTTACATAACCTTGGAAGGAATGAATGCTTGGGTTAGTGCCAGGATCATCATTATCAAGGCATCACTTATGCTAAATGATCTTTTATTATGCCAAAGGATGTGGTCCCCAGTTCAACCATTTGGAACTACTAATCTGTCATTTTGGATTTATTGCTCGGTGTGGTTGTGCTCTCTGTTTATCTGCAAGTGATGACCCTTTTCTGTATTGGGAAGGGAAAAGTAATAGTAAAGGTGTCCATGTTCCTTACTGTAAATATGCTACATTTCTGTTGTGACACTGTTGTATAAATGGACCCATTTAATTCATGTTTAATGAAAAGTTCATAATGTTGTGTCGTGCTTTTCCTATTTTGGAATTGTAATATAAAATTTTCAAGAATTGGAAAGGTGCGGTTTCCAGAAAAATGCTATGGCCACGTTTACGTGAAAACAGCAAAGGACAAGGCTTTCCTTCCTTGTCAAGTGACCAACCCTGATGCTTTGAGCAAATCCCTTTATATCCCTGCCTTGCTCTCCCTTTATAATAAGGTTTAAATTGCCAGATTTCAGGAGAAAAGATGTGCCATTATATAGCAATTGCTGCCTTCAGTGAGGTTTGTGAGCAATGGGCCAAACAGTAAAGAATTAATCACAATCTTGAACTTGTTTTTTCTCAGGCCTTCTGCTTGCTGAATTTTTGTAACTCATTGATGGTATCAAGAACCTTTGTAATAGGTTTGATATCGGTGATTGGGGGAGGACAACCAAGTGCTCTCCAGCCCAGGGTCTAATGGCACGTGGTTGAGGATGTGAGGAATGCTCCCGTGGTAGGAGTAAGTGGCTGGAATTGCAGGTATTTGTGCAAGAATTTTCTTGAGGAGAGGAGGAGGAAAAAAAAAAAAGAGAGATGAAAAGTATTAGTAGAGAGAGAGCATGACTTCTGACCAAGGCCTGCAGACCAGAGGGAAATAAGAACATCTATAAAGTTTAATTTGTTTTTTTGGAATGTTATTTTCCACTGTAGGGGGAGGAGATGTATTCTGTGAAGGCCCCTACAAGTTTCTTGTGTAAAATGATCTAGTCCTGGGAGAACACTATGAAAGGAAAAACCCTGGTAAATAATTAGAAATGGCAATCTTTTGGAGGCTGGAATAAAGGTGATTTTTTGAGTAATTGTTTTTTTCTTTTGAGTCTTCCTTCAAAGGAGCAATACTTGCTGCCGGTGTAGCACAGTGCTACGACTGCAGCAGCTTCTGCTGTTTATAATGCCAATGTATTTTATGAAACTAGACATTTTTCTAGATTGTAACCGGTTTTCCTATATAATAACTTTGGGAGTGTTTCTCTTGTCCTCACTTAACAAGATTAGTTGTACTCTTCGGTATTAAAAATATTTCTGTCAAGCAACAAGTATCATGGGAACATCCTGATGTACTACAAAATCCACAGTCTGCAATTTCTTTTTTTCCATCTTGTTTTATACGTGCAACCTCTTCCCTTGTGAACTTTCTTCCTTAAAAAAAAGGGCAAAAAAAATCATACTTAGAGTGGGAATGAGAGGCTTGTTATTGGGAAGTGGATTTTTTAACATTCCTTTTCTTGTTACCTATGAAGTTGTTCCTGAAGAGCCACTTGCCTTGGTCAGACAAGAATCTGTACTGTGTAATGCTCTTCATAAAAATACATTATTTCAAATGCAGTCTCATAGATAAAGCAAAACTATATAGTTTGTGATTTCTGTCAATGGCATTGCAGATAGGAAGTAGTATGATTCACTTTTAATTCTAAATTTTTAACTTGCCTTTAAGATGTCTATTTTCTTTAAAATGTCCCATTTCTTTTCTGTGTAACTGCAGCACTGTTCAGTAGTTACTTGACATTTTGAACTGTGAAGAAGGTGGGGTTTGTATTAAGTTTAATATTACCACTTTGCCACTAGATTTCAAAACTACCAGAAAATAGAAAGGCAAAATCATCTTTCTACAAGCTTACTCGATATTGGAGCAGAGGAGATCTCCTAATTATTCCATCCTGTCTTATATTTGAGTCATAGGCAACGTAGGATTTCTTTCATAGTGTATTGGATGTATTTGAATTTATTAAAATTAAAAAAAAGTGAGATTCAGAGATAGATTTTAAAATGTGATGTTGCCTTGCAGTGGAATGCAGTGTTTGAGCAAATCACCATAATACATGCAGAGCAGTATCCTTCCCTGTGATTATTGAATAGTTTCTATTTCGGGAGTGTTTCATGGCTCAGCTTGGAGCACTCCTGGGAAAGCTCACACGGGCGAGCTTCCAGCAGGCTGGTTGGTGGTGAGCCTGCAGAGGGGCAGGTCAAAAGACCAGGTGTCTTACACTTTTGTAAGCTGATCTCTGAAACTGTTTTTTTCTTTTCTTGGGCCATGGAATCAGCTTGGTTTTCTCATTTCTGATATTTATTTGCTGCCTTTTTTTGTTCTTATGAAGTGATAGGCCATCCTTTTTGATCAGAAGTCTTACTACTTTAAGTGTTCAGCAGAAAGATGCAGATGGGTATATAATCATTATTACAGATTTTTGTGTGTGTGTCATCACTCTGTATGTTTCTGTGTAAATCTTTTGTCTGAATGTAGCTGACCCTACAGTTAGGGGAACCTGAATTAGCCTCTGCTGAACCCTGTGCGACTTCAGCAGGAGACAGATACCAGTATCCAAGCTGAATAGCATAGACAAGCTCTGGTATCTCCAGCTGCACTGCAGTTGCTGCAGTTCAGCTGCTGACTGTTCCCAAAAGCTGTATCTCAGACCAGGCAAGAGCAGTCTGTGGCTAATTTTCCCTGTTTGTGATGCTTTTTTGTAGACTGTTAAAGGAGTTATAGCTCGACACCAAGCGTATAGTGCAGACTCCTCTATGGAACCAGTGGCTGATACGATTGACTAAATGACAGTGCAGTATGACTTCTTAAGCATAGTGTAGCGTTTTGACTCAGAGGACTTTTGTCCTCTCCTCCAGCCCAAATAAATGAAACTCATTCTATGAGAAGTTATTCCTAAAGAAAAAAAAAAAGGGCTTGACAACAGTGTATTAGAACTACACAATTATTTTCTTGAAATATAATTAAAATTTATGATACTACAGCAGATTATTATGTGATCTTCCCTTTGAAAGGGACTCGTATTTTGTATGATGTTGATGCATATAAAATCGCAGCCGGTCCCTTTTCCAGTTTGTAAGATGTGCAGTTGAGTATGCACAGTTTCCTCAGCTGTGCCGGAAGGAAATACCAGCTTAATTGTGAACCAAATTAGATGTATTTGCATTTACATTTTGAATTTGTCTTACTGTTTCTTATTTTCTTTTATGAATGTATTTTTTAATTTAATGTGATTTTGAGGGGGGAAAAAAAGTTACATAACTAGGTTCTTTGAGAAGGAAATGAACCTACCAGTGTCTTAAAGTGCCTTAAGAAAAGCAGCAGCTATTTCCAAGAAAATATCATCATTTAGATTTAAAAATGTTGGGGCTTAATATGTTTAGTCTGCCTTTCAAAATTTTGTAAATGTCATTTTATTTTCCTTTTGAAGTAGCTTGTAAATTCTGTCAACAAGTTTGGCTGTTACTGTTGCTAAAAACTTGTGGAATTGTCTGGTTAGCCAGAGCAAAACAGAAGAGCCAGGAGAGCACTATTCATGCGTGGTATTATACTCCAAGCACTTGCATCAGAACAAAGTTGCTTCAACTCGCTTGAGCAATGTATCTCTGTAAACACATAAGGAAGGATATGTTTTTTCCAGAATAGATCTTAAGTTACAAGTCTGCAAACATAACTATCTTGAAAGTATTTGGATTTTATTACTGAATTCTTATTATCATTTTTTTTAATGAAGCTTCTGTGAAATGTAGATGTAATGCTGTAAAGAATCTGGCATGGGAAGAACAAAGTACTGAGTTACATGACTTAAATGAATATTTCCAGCTCGTAAAGAGTCATAGTCTGCCTTCTACCATGGAAGAAAAGTTTTTAAGGTTCCTGGGTTTTGGATATCTCCTGTTGAACACAGAGCAATTGTGTGACCTGTCCTGTACATGTGGGTGTGTTTTCTCTTGCAGCTCCGCCGCATGCAGGAGATGATTGCCCAGATGCAAGCCCAGATGAGGATGAAGCCTGGTGATGACTGAGATACTTAACATTTGGATGCACTAGGTATGACTTTCCTGACTTTTATAGTCCTCTTATGTAAGACTTTTGCAGTGATTGTTTTTAATTTCTTACTCTGGACTTGTGTTTACAGTAGTTTGAGAAAAATTAAGATTGGTGATGTTCTGGGTGGTCTAGAGGAGAGAGAAAAAAAAAAAAAAAAAAAAAGATGGTACCTTTCCAGCTGTGCTTAAGACCTGTAAATGCTTAGGTGTCTTATTTTGGGCTCCTCTGGCTTTGCAAACAGTGCTCAGAAACTTAATTTGCTTATATGGAAGCAAAAACAGAGTGTTTTAGGGTAGACTGCTGAGTTAATACACACTTTTTTATCCAAAAAAAAAAAAAATAGGCAAACTGGCTGCATTTTTTGAATACCGACTTCCCTGATTTTAAAATCTGTATATGATAGAATCAGAATGAATGAAGAAAAAAGTTAATAGTAAATATTCATGCTTTCTTCAAAAATGCAGCTTTTCTAGTATAGCCTTTTTTAAAAATGCAATAATAAAAAGTAGAAGGGTATGAGGATTCTTGTTATTATTGCTTAATACTTTAGTTTAGCAGTTTTGATTGCTGGTCTTCTGGAATGTAAAGCTTGAATAAAATGGATTATATTATCCCTTATGACCCTGTGGCAGCTGCCAACATTCCAAGCCTAAAATAAGGAGATTTTTGTTGCCTTTATTTGAACCTTCAGTCTTCCTGTTTATATTAAAAAAAAAAAAAAAAAAAGTCTCCTAGGGAATAAATTTACCCACTGGATTCCCTTCTAAACAGAAGTTGATAGTTTTACAGGTATATGTACTATGATCTTTGAGTGAAGTAGTTAAGGAAAAAAGAAATTCCAACTCTCATTTCCTACCATCACAAATTCTGCAAACAGAGGAGGCTTCAAATCATGTTTTCCAGCTTCCATGCTAACATACAAGTTCCCAGAGCTGGGTATCTAAGCACTGAGATAGTTCTTGTGGCTGACCAGGCAGTGTAGGCGACAGTGGTGTCTGACTTCAAGCTCTTGCTTCCTCAGAAAGGAGATGAGAGTTTGAGAGTCTTAGATGTCTTAGAACTGAAGATTGCCCTTACTATAGACCAGATTCTGTCCTGTTGTGAAAATAGCGGTTTGATATAGAAATCTTATGTACTGCTTTCAGTTTTTCTTAGAGGAGTTCTATTTGATTAAACTGATGCTGGGAGGAGAAGAAAAAAAAGGGGAGGGGGAGGGGGAAAAAAAAAAAAAAAAGAAACCTAAATCTAATAGTTGCCTGTAATTATGGCTTGCAGAGTAGGATGACTAAAGATTAAAAATACTTTCTAGCTCTTTTTTTTTTTTTCAGTTTTTAGATACTGATTTGCTATGAAATTCAGTAGCTTAGGGCTAACAGGATGTATTCCCAGTAATGACACCAGCTTCCATCCCCTTCACAAATAACCATATCCAGTATTGCCTGAATACTATGTAAAACAAATTTCAGCATGGTTTGTCCCAGTCTCAATTTACAGCTGTGGATACCTAACTAAACAAAGTACTGACCTTGATTAGCTGTATTGGAGTGAAATGTTACTTTGCAGGAACCTGAAGATTGGAGAGAAAGAAACAGTGGAATAAGAAGCTTACTAAAAGCTAAAGCAGATTTAGTTTTATTTGGTGGTTCCATTCTGAATTGCTTCCTTTTGGCTGTTAAAACAGGGTTGTGGTAACTCCAGCAGCATATTTACTAGTTTCTGGACTTATCTGAGATGAGCAACTGTTACAAAAGGATGGAATTTTTTTCAAATGAAATGGTTGTTTATGGAGGTTTCTTCCCTTTTCTGTTTCTGAAAGTAGCTTTGCAATCTGTTTTCCTCCTCTTGTTCTTACAAATTTGGATTGTCTCTTCCACTCAGCTTCGAGATCATATTGGGACACAATAGTAACAGAAGCCAGACTATGGAAAACAAATATAGCCAGCTGGAAATGTAGTTATGGTTAGGGAAATGCATTCAGAGGAAAAAAAAAATTGCACTTAAAATATCTGTAGGATGTTACTTCTTTTTGTGTAGCTCATAATTTCCATGAATATTTATAAGCATCTTGAGCTTGGTAATACTGCTCTGGTTCTTGATAAGACCAGTAGTAAAGGCACCAAATGGTTCTTTTTACCAGTGAATTGTGATCATTTAACAAAGCAACACAAAGCATTGGCATAGCAACCTGCCTTCTAAAGCCATGCTAGTGAGTGCTGAAATTATCTGATGAAAAACGTCATTTGAGAAAGTAAGGATTGTTTGTAGTTTTCAGCAGCTAAAATTCAAAGCCTAGAGAATGTGAAGCTAAAGTAAGTGTGTAGTGGTAGGCAGTGGCTGCTTCTCTAGCTAGAATAAATGGGCTTCATCATCCTGCAGCTCCTTTCAGCTCTCCTAGGTTTTGATTTATGCAAGCTGATCAACGCAGATTGAACAAGTTTCTGTTTCTCTGAGAACTGACATCTGATGGAAATCACTATTTCTCCTTTACTAAGGTGTGACTGAAGTGCTAAACCTAAAAATGGCTCTAGGGGCAGTGGGGCATGAAGTTGACTTATATGGGAGGATCTAGCAGGGACTGTTAGAGCCACCTCATAGCTGGTGTGTCCCTGCCTTGGTTATAATCAAGGACCTAAGGAGACTTCAGGTGACTTTTTCTGTCACCTGAGTGTTACAGGGCTGGGGAAGGGAAAGATGAGAGGTGGAAGAGTCCAGCATTAATTCATCCTGTAATTCTTTCAGCCTCTTTGTGAAGTGAAAATAGTTGCTCACTTTGCAAGGTTGTTACTTGAATAAATCTGAAACTTGGAATTCTTTGTATGAAAGTCACTGTGAAACTTCCACTCATTTTTGATCAGTGCTAGAGGATTGTAGTCTTCATTTTAAAGCTTTTAATAATCTTTGAGGTATAGAACAATAAAGCTTTCATTTGAGTTTGTTCATCCAAAAATAATCTTTTGCACATCCCTGTTAGTCCGCACTGCTCCCAATGGTAGAACAGTCATATTCCCTATAGTAAGTGGAACGTAATAATAGATGATGTTGTACTTGGATTATGATGTTGGCTGTTTCACAGCATCTGATTCTGGACTTTGACCGGGAGGGAAAAAATGAACTTAGCTCTCTTCCCAATCACTATCACTTTGTTAAGGTGATAGGCTTAAAAAGCTGTAGAGAAGAAATATTGCTTATTAATATGCTCCATAAGTCTGAAACATTAGCAGGGTGTGTAAACCTCCTCTTGCTAAATATTGTCCATCTGCTGGCTCTTAAAAAAAATGCTGCTTGAAGTTTTCTCCCTCCCCATTTCCTGTGCGCAAAATAACCAGGAGTTTGTTGGGGCCTGTTTTTGTAAGGAAAGCTTTCCCCTCGCACTGTGTTTTTTCTAGCTGTGTAGGATACATTCATGTTGAAAAGCTCACTCCCCTTCAGTCTGATTTCCAGAACTGTCATGTTACAGAAGGGAGGAGAGAGGAAATGCTCCCCTCTTCCCCAGGCCAAAACTCTTTTTACTTTACAGACTTTGAAGTTTTCTAGGGGAATGATGCAATGTTTGCAAAATGTAAAGCAGAGAAGATTGGACCACATGTAATCCTTTAGTGCAGCATAAATGGGGTAATGGATAAAATGGCATGGTTACGAGTTTTACAAATTAACCTGTAGCCCAGTGTATCACATATTGCTGTCTGAGTGTAAATAAACAATGTGATAGGTGATGTCTGGGTGGGGGGGGGGAGGAGAGAGAAAATGGTGGAATTAATTCCCAGTAGCAAAATTCTTTTCTTTGTAATTATCCAAACTGTACCTGAGTAGCAAATGTTTGTTCAGTTAACAAATTAAGCACAAATTGGCTTTTTTGTGGCGAAGGGGAGCAGGAGATGCTAAGTGATTCTGGAATAGAAAGAATATCAAATCCCTAAGGGATCACTGCAGAAATCCTGTTTTGTGGGGCGCTGTCACTGGGAAGTGGAATTATATTTGTTTGTTAGTAATGTGTAGATGCCTTGAGGAGAGAGGGATTTCTCTGTGCAGTGGCTGCAGTGACACTCAGTCCTTAGGAGTGCGTTCAGTGGTGCCTTGCGTTCCTGCCGCTGTCAGGCTCCATCGCCCTGGAGCAACACAGTTCAACTGCTTCCACTTTTGGCCGTATCCCAGGGAAGTGACACTCTGCCTCGTGCAGCTGTTGGGTGCCACAGAGGGTGAAGGGAGATATTTACTGCTAGAATTCCTGGTGGGAATGTGCTGGTTAGCCTGGGGGGGTGTAAAGGCCCATAAAGTTCATGCCAAAATTGCCATGGTTTTGTAGTGGGCTTCAGACAGCCCTTTGATAACTAAACATTTTCAGAGCAATTTTTATTTATTTATTTATTTATTTATTTTTCTGGAGCTCGGAGCCTGATATTAAGTGGATATTTAGTCAAGCATTGAAACAGGCTGCCCAGAGAAGTGGTGGAGTCACTGTCCCTGACAGTGTTCAAGAAATGTGTAGATGAGGCGCTTAGGGACCTGGTTTAGCAGGAGGTGATGGTGGGGATGGGTTTAGGTTGGACTCAATGATCTTGAAGGTCTTTTCCAACCATACTATTTCTATGATTCTATGATTAAGGCTGATTAGCATACTATATTTACTGATAAACCCTGAATGCTGTTCAAAGGCCAGTTGGTAACTCTGTGTACTTGGCTGATGACAGTTTCTATGGGGAAATAAGAGATTTTGCTAGAGTCGAGCAAAAGGAAATGGAATAAGCTTGAAGCAGTCAATAGCAAATGCCTGAAATAACAGTAACCCAAAATGAGGGGTGTGCGTGACAGTGAGTCAAAATTAGCTAGCAGAATGACGTGTGTGATATTCAGTACTCTTACTCTTTGTTATTCCAGGAGTTGCAGCAAAGTTTCCAAATGCTTTGTGTCTAATATGGAATCTGCATAATTTAAACATAAAACACAAGCCTTGTGAATACACTCCCTATTCTCAAAATTCCTGCTAGTGATTGGACAGCATAAATGCAGGAGCTGCAGCATAAAATGGAGCTATTTGGAAAAAAGAATTTGGGTCAGTGCAAAAATGTAACTGCTTATAAAGCAAATTTCTCTCACTGGAAATACAGAAGCGGATGGGGAGAGATGCGAAGTTGCTCTGTGATACAGTGATGTGCTGGGAAGCAGCTGTGAGGGACATAAGGAGACCTCCCCATCCTTTCCTAAATCTGTTGCAACCTGCACAGTCATGGGATTCCTACTTCCTGGAATGTGTGTGTCAGTGCAAGTGTTTGCTGTGTGTACTCTTCAAGCTTAGTGTAATAAAAGTGGGGAGAAAATCTGTAAAGAGTTATACCAACCTAATGCATCATAAAGTGTTCTCCTAAGATGATTAAGAAGAAAGAACGGTGAAATTAATCCAGGCTGGAAATGCGGTGAATGTGCAAGCGTATCTTGTCCAAGTATCTCTTCCAGATGTGGTTATTGGGTTGCCAGTGTTGGTAGGCGTCAGTCAATGGGTGCGCTTACAACTAGAGTCACGTTGTTTATTGGAAGCTTGAGTCTTTCTGTAGGTCTGAAACACGAGTCACCATCTCCTTTTGAGACATCTTCCATGGCAGAGAGGAGTCTTTGGGGCAGACAGGCAGCGGCAGAAACTCAGTTGCCCTTTGGCCCTTGGAGCCGCAGTAGCATGAAAATACTGCAGACGGTATTTTATAGGATGTTTCTTTTGTTCCATTCGGGTGAATATTGAAACTTAGCATTTTTTTTTTTTTTTTTCCCCCTATTCCGAATGAGTAGTTTTGTGATGGGAGAATGTGAGGTGTCTCCAAGTTCCAAATTTGTCACAGGTTTGAAGAGGGTACCAGGTTTTTGCAGACAGCTGGAATTTCACTGTCTACGTAGCAAACATTTTCAATTGACAGTTACCTTTGGGGACATCCAGGATAAGTGATTATTTTTGAAATTGTAGGATGCTAACTCTCTTGCCATATGAATACTGCTGTGTGAATGCTTGCTTTCCTGTTAGGTCTGAGCAGTGTTATAGGACAGTATGTCCATAGCATCAAGCTTGGTTACTTTTAGCCTGCTTTTTACAACTGCTTAGATGAGCAGTTGTGTTAAATTTAGCTTTTCTAACCAGAAGTAATGCTTCCTGCAACAGGCTGAGCTTGGTTTCTTGTGTGCATTATCGTGTAGCTGAGCCATAACACAGCTTGTGTGTTCTCACAGGCTGAAGGGAGAGTGGGTGCTTAAGAAAATATGCAACTAAAAATAGATTCTCATTTCTTCATTAGACATTTATGATAAATATTTGGGGCCAGACTTCATCAAGAAATTGCTACTATTGTCATCTTGCTGGGTTGATTCAAGTTCCAGTGCAGTTCCCTGCAGTCAAGACTTGAGTTTTCTGCTCTCTTATTTGGCTCCTTTGCTAGGAGAGGGCCTGATGCCTGAAAACACTGTGACACTGTTGGGAGCTTGTCTTTGCTAACGCTCTTTGTTTTCCGCTCTCATTCACAGCAGTGCACACTTCTCTAATGGATGGGTGCTCTCTTTTCTTTGACCGAATGGTAACGCTCAATTGCAAAAGCTGGATGCTACAGACCAAGACCTGCACTAAAACAAACACAGAGTCTGAAGATTGTGTTGTAAAACAACTTATTTTATATATTCAATGTTAATCAAGTTATACTGTATCTTTTTCATTCTTTTGGTAACACTGTCTTCATACTTCGAAATGTGGATATGCAATCCCTTCTTATACTTTTGATAAAGAAACTGATATATTACCTGTTTGGGCTAGTGATTGTGATGGGTTTAAGGAGTTAATCGTGTTTCTGCTAGGTTATTCTGAACAGTTTCGTGATTAATACTAAAAGATTTTGTGGCTTGTTTACAGTAAATGTATGTGTTTGCACAGTATCCTCACTTTCATTTGCCGTTTTAAACCATTATGTATCGTATTATTAGTTTATAACTCTTATTGTGCTTTGGTTACTTCTGTAGCTTCATCTCTGGTGATTTATATGTGTGTAATGTATGAGAAAGTGTACAAGACGGTGATTCACCAGTGGTGCAAAAAAGCTGAATTTTCTAAATCATTGTGCCTTAAAATATTATAAACACTATGCATGCCAAAAACTTTCATGGATGCCTCTGAAGATTTGTCTTCAGATTTTCAAGTATCGCTTGCAAAAATTTCTATCATAGGCATTTTTAATCTGTCAGCTGAGTGATGGCATGTACTGAACTTTCTCTATATCGTAACACTTATTTTCATTGAGGTTTTTGTAATAAATTGTATGAACGTGGGGGGAAAAAAGTTTTTTAGCGAACCCATGGAATGTCCTAGCTGCATCATGCATAGTGCATGCTCAAAGGATACATGGTATTTGTCCTGGGGAGTCAACTGCTTTGATATAATTTCAAAACAACTTTTAAAACTGCTTTAGTTGGAAGATAGGTAGCAAGTCTTTGTATCTACCTTTCTTCAGCAAAGTTCATTAGATTCATACTGACATCTTTTAGGAAAACTCTGATCTCACACCTTAGTTTGTAAAATCATAAGTGTTGGTATTTCCTTTATGTCATTACTGAGTATATGGCTACCTTTTGCATGCTTTTGTAATCTTATGTATACACATAAATGTAAATTATTTTGCAAATATGGATTGAGACACTTTGTCTTCTATATTAAACTGGGACATCTTTCATGTAATGATTAGCCCTAATGCTCTTGTCTGACAATGACCATTTAATCAGAACAGCATTAGCAAGTCACTTGCTTCACAGGGATGCATATTTGGCTTGTGTTTGGAGTTAAACTTCATAAAATGGACATTACGTGGTAATCTCAGAGGCTGCTGGAGTAAAGTTGAAAGAAGAAAGGTGGCTGATTTGTGTTTATATGAAGTGTCTTCAGATACTTATGAAGACTTGGATTAAAAGCATGTCTGAGAAGGCCAAGGTGGGAGAGGTTTAAATGTAAGCTTTTTTCCCATGAGATGAGGAAGATGTACTTCATGATGCATTCATTTTGTGTGCTTTTCTTTTCTTAAAAAGTCTGCACCATGCTTTGCAATTATCTTTAAAGGCAATGCTGTCCATTTGTGCTTGTGCAAGGTGGTGGAAGAGCTCTGCCCTTCCTCAGAAACTGAGATATTTTACTGATCTCTCCGGTTCTCTGTGCAAAGGTAACCTGAATGGTTCCCCTTCCATGTGAGTTAGTGGGAGAGCAGGCATTCAAAAACACCTAGTCTTCATATTAAAAATAGATCTTTTCTCTTTTTCAAAGGAAGGCATCTAAAATCACTGTCATGGTTCCTGCGTGGGAAGTCGTGCTGAATGCGTTGTCCCAAGCAGGTGCTGCTCAGTGAGTGATAGTCACTGCCTTCTCCTACCCTTGGATTCCATTTGGAGCATTTTGGCTCAAAACCTCAGCTCTAGTTGGATCCCAGATGGTGCTACACTACCCCAATACCTTTTGAGTGCTTTTCGTTCAAACTAGGCTTAATTTCTACGTGCTCTGTCTATTCTTTGATGGCAGATATTCCTCAGTTACAGTTGAACTTGATTTTGTTAAAAGACCTCACAGCTTATGGGGGGAACTTGTCCTTGTTGAGCTGGTCTTTGCTGCCCTGAAGCTCCCTGAAGAGAGGACTCTGTCCTCTTTTCTAATCTTGCTTTCCCATTCCTGGGTTGCCACTGCTGAAGTGGTGGAGGATGCCCTCGTTTTCCCTTGGAATTTCCACCCAGGTCTTCTCGGGCAGGAGTGCTGGGCTGGGGGCCGCGTGTGCCTGTTCGAAGGGCTCAGTGTGGCAGGATTGGGGCTGGGTGCCTACAGTCCCTTGGCTCTTCTTTGATTTCGAAAGGCTGTGGTGACTCCGAAAGGCTGATTGGGTTGTTGGTGTCCTTAAGTGTGGTTGGAGTCTCTCGTGGCCTGTGGCTCTCTAGCACTTGAACACAAGCAACTACGCTAACAACTGCCTAATTTTTGTTTCCCCTGATGCTTTGAATCAAGGAGTGAAAAAGCAGCTGCGCTGGCTGCATGGGGGTTTAAAGCGCATGTGCCTGGTGGGGCAGCCTGCTGCGCTGGGGTGAGGGGTGTCCTTGGTGAGGAGGTTGGAGGAGATGCCAGGGTCAGCGCATGGTGGCTCCACAACTTCAAAGAGCCTGTGCGATGGCACCAAGCGCGGCTGGTTCCAGGACAGGGGCCTCTTCCCACAGTTTGCGCAGCTGTTCCAGTTTCCTGCTTACGCTACCCGCTGTTGAGAAGGGGTTCAAGTCTGGTTAGTTACCAGTGTCTTTGAAACATAGAAGTGACCTTCCCTTTTCCCCAAAAACTGAACAAAAGGAGCTGGGGTTCATGAGGCTTCAGATGCCCCTTTTTACCATCCTTTGTGAGCTGTCTTTTCTAGGAGCTTCTTCAATCACCAGCCCGTAGTGCTTTTGCAGGATATTAAATTCATTGGGTGCTACTCCAGCCTCTCCTTAGCAGGCTCTACTGACACCTCTTACCTGAAATAGCCTGAAGCCCTTTTAAGAGGGGATATTTTCCAACCATAATGATTCTATGCAATGGAAACTCCTTATTGCTGTGTGATTCAGTGCTTCCCACTGTATTTTGAGGGGCTGCATCTGAGCATATTTCCTCTTTGGTTTAGTCGACTAAAATATATACGTGTGTGTATATGTAGTGGTTGTGTTTCTGCTGCAGTGTAAAGAGCCTCAGCACGTAGGTTTTGCCGGTCCCCTCCTCCCTGTCCGCACTGTTTAGCGGGCCGGGGGC
>VZSV01000122.1:1640477-1659964 GCA_013398735.1 Nothocercus julius | reverse complement strand
GTGCAGTCCCAGCTGGATCCCGCGTCTCTCGGGGTCCTTGTGTGCAGTCCTGACCGGATCCCGCGTCTCCCAGGGGCCGTGTGTGCAGTCCTGACTGGATCCCGCGTCTCCCAGGGGCCGCGTGTGCAGTCCCGGCCGGATCCCGTGTCTCCCGGGGCCATGCATGCAGTCCCGGCCGGATCCCACATCTCCCGGGGTCCTTGTGTGCAGTCCCAGCCGGATCCCGTGTCTCCCGGGGTCCTTGTGTGCAGTCCTGGCTGGATCCCGCCTCTCCCGGGGTCCTTGTGTGCAGTCCCGGCTGGATCCCGTGTCTCCGGGGCCATGTGTGCAGTCCCAGCTGGATCCTGTGTCTCCCGGGGTCCTTGTGTGCAGTCCCGGCTGGATCCTGTGTCTCCCAGGGTCCTTGTGTGCAATCCCGGCCGGGTGTGCAGCGTGGCGGAGCCGCTTGGGCCTCGCTCCCGAGCTGAATACTTCTGCTGTTCCTCTGCTCGCTTTAGAGAGCTCTCCTTCCCTTGAAAGGAGCGCTTGGCAGAGTGTGTCTTTATGAAGGAAGCGGGTGCAGGGGAGGACGGTTACTTAACAGGAGTTGGTGCTTTTTTCTAGGCAGTTAATCCAGGCACGTGCTTGGGACGGGCTCCAGCTCCGCTGAGCAGCCAAGCGCTCTGGATCCGCTCGTGGCTGCCAGGGCCCTGGGGCAGCCACTTAAGCTCAGACCAGGCCCGCGGAGGCAGGAAAGGCACAGGTGGGTTTTCTGTGTGCACTCCAGTGCTGTGACACCCGTCTGTTTGGGACCCCCCTAGTCATCGCTGCTGTGAGCAGGAGACGTTTCCCGTGCGGCTTGAGCGGCTCCTGTTGTCACTTGGTTGAGCTGTGTCTGGCCACCCTCTGCCCATACCAGCTCCACAGGACTGGACTTCACAGCTTTTCAAACAAACCAAAATGGGCTTTTCCTCAGTGCCTGTTCTGTTGAGGCCGCTGCTCCTCGAGCACAAGGCCGCGTGCCGCGGCGCCGCTCCGTGCTGGCGTTATTTTCCGCGGCCCTCATTAATGCTGTGAAAGCTTTGCTGTCTGCGGCGGCCGCGCCAGCTGCTCGGCGGCTCCGGGCAGTGCCAGGCGTCGAGCCGCCCCCTTTGAATGGCCCGTGTGACCTGAGCAGCTCCCTGCTCCTCCCGTGGTCGTGCTGTCATGGACAGGTGTCGCTCAATAGCCCAATTATTCTCCCAGTAAACAAGTGACGGCGGTTTTGGGGTGGCGCTTCGTGTAGCGGCAGCGCGGCGTGGGGACAGGGATGCCGATGGGGGCTGCCGTGGGGCCGGCTGGTCCGCAAGCTCATGAGCCGCCGTCTCGCGGGGGTCCGCAAAGCCCAAAGCAGGGGCTGTGCTGCGCGCCGCTCCCCGCGCCGCCCGAGGAGTCCGAGGCTGCCGAGAGCCCCAGGGCAGCCGTGCCGGGGCCCGAGCCGCCCCTCCGGGGCAGCACGCGGTGGCGCTGGGGCTGCTGCCGGCCTGGCCGGGGCGATGCCGTGGCCAGAGCCCGGCTTGAGGGAACGGCGCGTTCCCGACGGGCCTGCGATGGCCAGAGCCCGGCTTGAGGGAATGGCGCGTTCCCGACGGGCCTGCGAGGGGCTGCAAGGGGAGATCCCAAGCTAAACCATGACTGGAAAATAAATTCTGGAAGATAAATCCCCACAACTGCTGTTTGGCGTTGTGAGTCAGACCCCAGCCGAGAAACCCAAGACAATCCCTTTCCATTCTGCATGTTTGTTCCTGGGATTTCCATGGAGGTGTTTACTCTTGGATTCTTTAAAATAACTCGGGTTTTGTTTTTGTGCTGTTCGGTGGTCCCTGTTCCGATGCTGCCCCGTTCGCAGTGGAGGCAGCGGGGGACGCGTTAGCGCCTGGCCGGCTGTGGCCGTCGCCGCCCTGCGCGTGAGCGGCGCTGCCGCTCGGGTAACCCGCTCACCCAGCCTGGCTTCGTCCTGCCCTGCTCCTCCTCCTCACCCATGTGGCTGTTTTCTCTTCTTTTGGGTTGCCTCCTAGGAAAGCACAATTTAGCAAATGCAATTTTTCCACTACGCTGCTTCTGAGTTCTTTCTAATGTTGGGTACTGCTGTGCTTTGTGTGTCCAACAACCATAGCATTTACAGTCAAATGACTTTCTGTCTTGTCTAATATCTTCTTTAATCCAGTTTCACTTCTCTGACTTCCAGAAATCCATTATAATCATTTCAAAAGTGACATTTCTGTGAACTGTATCTTCCTGTTGCCTGCTCCATTAACATCCCCCTTCCCACCCTGCAAGTAGTTCCCAAAGCTTGTTATATTCTGGTAGAGCCTCAAAAGAAGAGGATGGTATCAGCAATCCTACTAAAAGAAATCCATGAGAATAAGGAATTTACAATTAGCTGTTTCATCAGAGCAGGGCTATATTAATCCCTGTCACTGTTAACATTTTGCTACAGGCACATAGAGGTTATATTGATGACTCCAACTGGATAAGCTGTAAATTATAGTGGAAATGAGGGCTGGAATAGCAATAAGACCAGCACCACAGTATTACTGTCTGCAAAGAACAGACATTCGCTCTGAATATTGTGACTTTTTTGGACAAGGAGAGGGGACAAATCCTTCTCTCAGTCTGGGAGAAAACACCATCCCTGAGATTTTTGTCAGGATGATCCCAGTATTCCAGGTCTGTCCTGGTCAAACCAGGTTGTCTGGTCTGGCTATGTTACTTCATACTGAACTATCACCAGTGAATTGTGCCAGAACGGTAGGTTGGGTTGCCAGCCCCGCGCCTTTATGGGAGGATCATAGAGCAGCTCTGATGTTCTTGCTCCTAGCACGAAGCTGAGCGGGGCCTTGGAGCACGAGGGCAGCGCTGCGAGGGCTCCGCGTGCCGACGGCAGCTCCGAAGCTCTCCCTGGTTGTGGCCAGGCACGACGCCAGCCCCGCTTGCCCTGCTGGCCTCTGAGCTCGTCCGCAGGTTCTGGATGGACCGAGGAGCCGATGCCTTTGTCTGGCCTGTGCTGCTGTTGTAGCGATGAAGGACCATAGAGGAGACATCAGCTTTTCCACAAAGGCTGTCATGGAATAGAGTCATTTTAAAGGCAAATCTTTCAGGCAGTTGATGTGCAGTAATACAATCTTAAGGCTAGCTTTTTTTTTTTTTTTTTTTTTTTAAATAGGGATGAAAGCACTTAGGTCTTTTGAAATTGAGAGGAGCTGAGCACCCTGTATGTTTACAGATCTCGCCCTGGGCAGGGAGCCTGCCCCATTCTCCACCACGGCAGCTCCGCAGTGCTGTGCAGCACGAGCTCACGCAGCTCGTACCAGGAGTGTTTGTGTGCTGCAGTCCGCCAATTATGTCCAGGAAAAGGATTGGCAGAGGAAAATAGCTAGGAAAATACTGCTGGAGGTAGATCCCAAGCTGCTCTGAATGACTCTTTCATCCTTGCTTTGGAATTCATCAAGAGCCATAGAAATAGAAACTGTGAAAGTGGCTTTGAAGGGATCATGTCCTCCATACATCTGGAGGAGGGAGGTGTATTTTGTGGTGGCTCTGTTATGCTGCTTGCAGAAGACTGCTTTTCTTTTCTGTTTGCTTTTCGTGGAATGCCTGTGTAAGTGTTTCCCAGGGCGGTCTCTGTGCTGGAGATGGGCTGCTGGCGCAGAGCGGGTCCCAGCGCTGCCTCCAGCCCCGCTGGGCGCCTCGGTGGCCGCAGGAGAGGAGGCTCAGGGGTCTGAACGGGAGGGCTGTGCGAAGGCCGCACGTTGTGTTCTTGTGGGGGACGCGGTGCAGATGCCGAGAGCTCGGGATCCTCTCTTCTCAACACCCTGGCATGCCTGGAGGGAAGGGCCCAGCTCCGTGAACCTCGGTCACACCTTGGTCTCTTTTTTTGGAACCGAAACTTTTACAGTGATCTTTGTTAGAGACCTTGCTTGGAGGAGATGCTTTGTTGTGAATTAGTTTTCTTTCATTTCCTCCCACCTTATTTATTTTGCAAACTGTCCTCTTTATCCTCCTCCAAACTCTTCCTTAAACCCTTCCTGTGCATACTTGGCATCACGCTAGCTGTGCTGCCTTCCAGCTAACCTGGTGCCTGCTCATTTTCTTGGGTACTTCTGCTCCCGAGTCCTTTGGGGCTGGGCTGTCCCTTGTGCTGTGGCTGGTTCAGCACCTTGCAGATGGGATGTGCTCCAGGGAACATGGAGCTGACCCAAGGCTGATGCTCCCGCATCCTGCTTCTCCTAGACTCGCCGCGGGACTGGAATCTCATGCAGGTTTTGCTATTGCAGATCTCTTGCCTTTCACAATGTTGATAGTTGTAGCCTTTTTTGCCTGGTTGAACCCTGCCTTTTCGACGTGTGCGCCTGACATCAAGGCTAGCGAGGCAAAGTGATGGAGAAGAGCAGCAGAACAGCTCTTTGCTGCAGCGAGGACGTCTGTGTTGACTGGGCTCCCTGCAGTTTGGGAATGGACACTTCTACCTTTAAAATCCAACTCAAAGGCTCCTGCATAAACAACGAAATAGGACTTGTCCCAAGGGGAACAGTCTGCATAGTTAAATCTTAATATTACTGGAATAGGAAAATACAACCTTCGTCATCCCCAGCTCTGCCAGGGCACGGATGGCATTATGTCTGCGGGATTCCTTTGCATGGAGCCAGCCTGCCTTGCCTGGGAAGCGGGATTTTTCTGGAATTAGGTTAGTGTCTTTCTGTGAGTTCATAGCGTCTCTTCCACACCCTCAGATCCTGCTGTCCATCACATTCAGCAGACCCTCAGTGGACCTTTCCAGCCTGTAGTTTTGGGAAATGCAGGGTGTGTTTACCTACATCTTTTCTGCGAGGTCCTCAAACATGGTACAGTCTGGTTCTTATTAGGCTGTGCTGAGCAAAGCATTTGCCTCCAGCCTGAGTGACTTTTGTCTGGAGCTGAGCAAGTGACAAAAAAAAAAAATAAAAAAGGAAGGAAATCAAAAAGCAAAAAGTAAATGTAAAGGCTCTGTGGGAGCACTGGGGAACGTCTGCCCTTGCATGCAGGATTACACCTGTACAGCGGTTCGGAGGATAAAATGGCTGCTCGTTTCTGCACACCCAGAGCAGCTGAGCACTGGGAACTTGGGAAGCTCATAGGAAGCAGAGGGTCTCCTGGACAGTGTTGGCGGGTTGCCTGGAACCGACGAGGGCTCCAGGAGGCACAGGGAGTCTGGGTGCAGGGAGAAGAGCACGTTTCTTCTGAACGCCTTCCAGCCAGGACCCTTGAGGACTGGAGCCAGGGCGGGCCCAGGAATTCTGTGAAATTCTCCTGGGTGCTGTTTTGGAGGTGGTGGAACTGGAGCCCAGGGCAAAACACTTCTGCCTTGCTGTCTGGAGGCTCTCAAGACTGTCACTGTGAGGGGCACGCGGCACCTCGCGGAGGTGGAGGAGCCGCTCGCATGTCTGTGCCTCGGTCACACGGAAACCGGAGCTGCCCAGAGGCCCTTGAGCCCCGGGAGCCCCTTTAGCCCCAGTGTTCAGCGCCAGCCTGCGCTTCCCTGATCACCTTGTCCCTGGCAGTGCCCTCCTGTCATGACCCAGCAGCGCTGCGTGGAGCACAACCACGGCTCCTTGTCTCCCGGCCGGGGTCACCTGTCTGCTGGACATTTGCTTCCTCGCAGGCTCCTGTGCATGTCGATGGCGTCTTAGCAAGGTACAGGTGTGAGGCCGCAAGTGGCAGGAAGAAGATGCTGGGAATGCAGCCAGGTGAGAGCAGCCTGCTGCTTCAGGCACCGAAACGTGTTAACCCCACCGAGTGTTTATCCCTAGTCTACGCTGAAAAGGACCCTCCTGTCCAGCTTGGCTGTCTGTGACTGGAGGCAGGATATGAGAGAGAGGCTTCTTTCTGGTACTCCTGCTGCTAGAAGGGCAGAAGCCCCCACCACTGGTTGCCATTGCAATGGGTGACTGGAAATTCTGGAAGAGACAGGCAAAGCCTCAGTGTTTCTTTTTTTTTTAACTTAGAGCAAAATCTGGGATGAGAGGAAAAATCCATGGCCATGCGGGAGGGAGCTGTGTGTCAATGATGTATCTTGGCCATTACTGCTTGAGACTCTTTTGGATGCTGTGGTCAGTTTAGAGCTTCCAGGAATGAGACACTGATTCATCCGTGGTCAGTGTATTTTTAAAATGATGCCACTAAGCTGTCAGTCTGGCTTCTCCTGGCCAAGCGTGGCTTTTGCAAGGCTCTTTTCCTCAGGACTCCCTTGTGCTGGTGACCTGAATTTCTATCCTCCGTGCTCAGTCCGGTTCCTGTGGCGCTGGGTTAGGTAAGTACCACCCGATCTGCATGTGAGGAGCAGATCCTGGTGTCATCTTGGCCAGAGGTGGAGGCCCCGCTCACACGGGTGCCGTCCTTCACCGCAGTCCCGACAGCAGCACAGACACCACTGCTGACTGTCCAGAGGCCTGTGGTAGTTTCACAACCTGCGTTACATCCTCAGCTGTTGGTGGCTCTTCTAAAGACTGTGCTGTGACAACAGATGAGTTGATCATCCCCTGCATTCGCAGCAGAGACCGGTTCTGGGGGCAGGATTGGCCGCACAGTCTGTGCACGGATGCTACAGAACAGGGCTGTGCTAGAGAGGCCACCGGGCTGTGCCCAGAGCTCCGTGCATGGGCTTAGTGGCCAGTGCAAATTGCTTCAAACACTGTGTGCGTGGGGAGGAGGAGAGCTGGGCTGCTGCCCTGCAGGGGTTCGAGGGCCAGCCGGGCGGCTGCGACAGCCGCAGGCTGCGGCTGCTGCCCCTGCTCGGCCCTGCTGGGATCAGGGGCTGTGGGCCGGCATGGCCCGTGCAGCTTGTGCCACACTGTGCAGCACCTGCCAGGCCCGTCCTGCAGGGAAGGCAGGAGCGGGAGCCTCGGATGGCAGTCAAAGGGGAGGCAGAGATTGATGAAGTGTTGAGCTCCTAATGGGGAACACGCTCTGTCGGTTTGGGTTTCCCTCCCCACCCATCCCACGCTTTTTCATGTGTGGCAGAGTCTTGCGAGCAGCTTGGGAACGGAAGTGATTTCAGACGGAGGGTGACCTCATCCGTCTACGGCTCCAAGTTGGAGCAGGGTCTGGCGCGTCGGTCACCGCTTTGCTGCCGTCGCAGTGGTGCAGGCGAGAGCTGAGGCGGGGGCAGAGCCCGGTGCTCCCTGCTCAGCAGGGCCCTCCTGGTGCGCAGGGGCAGGATCTCGCCCGGACACCTCTCGCAGTCAGCCAGGCCCTGGCTCTCCCAGCAGGGTTTTGATGAGACTCCGCTCCAGCCCTGCCGCTTCCTGGCATCCTGCCCTCACTGCTGCTTTTTAGGGCTTTTTGGCGACATCTGGGCTATTTCTGCTGCTCTCCCAAGGGCTGCTCGCCCTGCAGGGGTGCGATGTGGAGCCCTTGGTGCAGGCAGAGGGAATGGCCCTGCTGAAGAGCCCTGGTGCTGTAAAACATCCCTGTCTGCCCGAGCAGGGGCTCCCGGCGCGGGGAGCGCGGCGCAGCCCGCCCGAGTGCGAGTGGGCTCTGCTGCTGGGTTTTGTGTCTGTTCTCATCTTTCTAAATGCTGTGGGCAGTGAGGTGAGCGGCAAGGAAGACGAAGCGGCGTCCGAAAAAGACTAGAGGCTTTTCTAGAAATGTTAGCTAGTGCTTCCATGGATGGCAGGTCGGGCACGTTCTGCAGGGTGCTGAGCTCTGCCCAGCTGGAGGAATTGCTGAGTGCTCTCTGAGTCTGGTGCCCCAGGCCGGGAAGGTGCTGAGGTGTCTGTACGGAGGGATGGAAGAGTTCCTGCTGGGATCTTAATATCCCGGGACCCTGCGGATCCCTAGAGAGAGGCTCAGAGCCCTCTGAGGGAATCTCTAGGAGAGGAATGTGGCAGTGGGAGCACTGAGGACCTGGCAGTGTCAGCTCCAGGCCCAGGGCAGTGGTGAGGAGCTCAGGACAGCACAGCCAGCCACTGCTTGCAGAAAGTCACAGAGAACCATCTTGACATGGCAAAGGGCCCTTCCGCCTATTCCCTTGATGTCTGCTCCTCTGCAACGGCCAAGGTTTTCCCCTGTGCAGTTGGACTATGGAATCCTTGGATGTGCTGGTGTTTAGCAAGCCCAGCCCCACCCTGGCTGCCGGAGCTGGTCAGCCAAGCGCAGGCAGCTCTGAGCTTCAATAAACAGCATGTGCTTCAGTAGAAACCGCCTCCAAGCTCCATCCTGCAGCTCTTTGGCTGAGTCCAGGCACTTCCCTGAGCCAGTTTTCTGGCTGGAGCTCAAGCTGAAGAGATGCTGGGCTGGGGCAGGCTATTGCTGAGAATGTACAAGGAGCCTTTTCTAGTGCTCCGGGGGCTGTGTGGCTATGGGAGAAACTCCCTCTAGCTGGGCAGGCGGCTCTGAGATGGGGGATAACTTCACTGGGGCAATCTGCCCTTCTCTTGGCCTCATCCCAGGTTGTATCAAGACTTGTGTGTGGAGATAAACCTTCCCTATGCAGCAGTGGTGGGAGAGAATTTAACCCTTCTTGGGATCCAGCAAGACTTCGCCCTCCTAGCAATCCCCGTTCTACTGGGAACACATCCCACCACGTGTGTGTCACTGTGAGGGGGAGAGTTTGCAGCCCCATTCTGCTCCCTCAGGCCTGGCTCCTGTGTGTGATGGGGTAACCTGAGCGTGCCCGGGCGAGCGGGGGCTGTGCACTAAGTGTCCTCCTCGTCCCCTCCGCTCAGCATCCCGCAGACCTGCCGGCTGCGGTGCAGGGAAGCGGGGCTGGCCGGGCGGTGCGGGGGCCCTGCCCTGGCCGAGAAGGGCTCGGGGCAGCTGGGGAGGTTCCCGCTGCTGCCCGCACTGAAGGACGCGCGGGGCAGCGCTCGCTGCTTGGCAGGGCTCAGGCAGCCCCCTGCCGTCTGTGGTCTCCTCTGTTCGAGCTCCAGCAGCATCCCCGAAAGGAGCCATTGAGCCCAGGGCCCTGCCTGCTGCCACTGTCAGCAGGGCACAGTAAAGAAGATGTGTCTGTGCACAGCCTGGGGAGCTCTCGTGTCGGGAACAAATCAGCCTTTGTACCCGCTGGTGCCTTCGGTTTGTGAGCTCTGGAGCTGGGTGCTAATGCTGGGCCCCGTGCCCAGCCCGGCTGCTCCGTCCCCGCAGCGTGGGGCTGCCGGCAGCCTGGCGCACTCTCACCAGCCCCGGGGGCCCCGCGGCACGTCCCACGCATCCCTGTGCCTGGTGGGATGAGCAGGGGCAGGAGGCAGGAATCTCCTGGCCTCTCAAGTCCCGTCCTGGCGGCTGTGGCATTTGGCACGTGGCGTTCCTGTCTGCCTTGTGCCGCGCGTGGCCCTGAAGCACTGCATGTACGGGCTGCGTGTGGCTTATAATGCATAACATCCAGGAGCAGCTCCAGGGCGGCCGGGACCGGGATGGAAATGTCACTGTATCTGTGGCTTTGAAGAGAAGCATCTCTTGGGAAGAGTTCAGCAGAATGGGGCTGAGGGGGTTGCTTGGCGATATGTGGCTGCAAAGCAGCCTTCCTGGAGAGGTGTGGGACGTTCCTGTGCGCAGCAGGAGCCTGCGCTTTGGAGAACAGTCCTTTCTGGCTCTCGAGGATGCACCGAGGTCTGTCCCCTGAGTTCCTCTCTCTCCGGCTGCTCTCCCACCAGGGGCTGCAGCCCCAGTGCAGAGAGCCCAGCAGGGACGGCCCTGTCTGCCAGCAGATTCAGAGCTGCCCTTGTCCCAGCAGTGTGGTTGGTGCTGGGATTTGCCAGCCGGCCTGTGGGCAGAGCACCCAGCACTGGGGTTGGTGCAGTTAGACGAGATAGTGCTGGGGAAGATCCCCTCCTGCATCATGCAGCGTGTGCCAGGTTCTTGTTCTGTGGCCCTTGCGTCCTGCTGCACTATCACGGTTTGCTCTTCCTGCAACATTTCGTTTGAGGTATCTCCTGACATTCATTCTTTCTTACCAAAGAGCCCTGCCCTCCAGGAAGACTCTGCGCAACAGAACTCCTGCTCTTTGAGCTGCCTCCAAGCAAGGCTATGGGATGTTGCTGGGGAGGAAGGGAGGGCGTCGTGCGCGTGCTGCTGCGCTCTGCCACGACGGCCCGGCCGGCACAGGCACTCCCGGGGCTGCGTGTGTCTTTGCTTCACAGCTTTGCTCAAAGAGCTGCTGGTTTGTAATGAAGGAGCTCTCCTCAGAGAGGCTGTTGGATCCGTGCTTCCAAAAATCCAGATGTTTTCTTGAACAGGCATTTCCTTTTTGTGGCACTGGGAATTTCCTGATGCCCCTGTCTCCTGGCAGGACCACAGCCAGTAGAGATTGCCATTTTTAGATGGTTTTAAATGTTCATCCTAACCCAGAGTCTTTCTCAGTTTCCAGTGAGCCTCCCCCCGGTCAGTGTGCTGATAACCGCTGGGTGCAGAAATGGCATGGATGGTGGAAAAGTGGAGGCAAAGAGGGGTCAGAGATAAAGGAGGATGATCTGTGGGTCTGGCTGTCAGAGAGATCTTGTCTGTGAAGAGATCTTCAGCTTAACCAAAGGAAGGGATGACTGAGATGAATTTTAGGGCCTTGGAGGGCAGGTTTAGAAGAACTTAAGCTCTTTCCTGGCCTTGAAAAAACATTCTGTTCACTCAAAGAGGAAGCAGCAACTGTGGGGCAAGTGTAGTCACTGAACCCAGTCCACCAAAAATTAAGCAACTTTTTTTTCAAAGCATGAAATCTCCTGTTAAGCAAGAGAGCTGCTTTCCTTCCTGAAGGGAGTGCAACAGGTGAAGCGAGGAGGCAGAGTCCTCCTGCAGCTCCGCTGCCAGATGGAGGGGATAATTTCCTTCACCTGCTCCACACAGCATCTCCCATTTTTCTCTCCTCCTTTTTGCTGCTGCAGTTTTCAGAAACAGCCTAGACATCCCATGCTGCCGTTTTAACGTGCCGTGTGTGCTCTGTGCTCTCATGGTGGCTGGGCCGGGTGCAGACACCGCAGGCACCTTGCTTGCCCCTTCCTAGGGTGGCCCATACGTGGCTGGCCCAGGTAGAGTGCATAGAAACGAACAGGTGAGAAAGGAGCCACGGTAAAGATTGCTCTGCGCAGCGCGAGCGCTGAAGGACCCTGGTGTCGAAAGGGAGAGGCTCTGGTAGCTGTTAATTTGGGGATCCTGGCTCATGAGCAGCAGATTCCTTTTGGCTTTGCAGAAGGCAGACCCAAGTGAGGTGGGAGAGGTTTGCAGAAGTCTCTGTGCTGTGGTAGCCTGCAGATCAGCGAGAAATTCGACGCACTTGTGCTGTCTGCAGGGAGCACATTCTCCGTGCCCACGGGGAAGCGTCTTGTGGGTGGGTGTATGAAGGAGCTTGAAAGCAAAGCCAAGCGGGGAACGCTGTCTTGCCTCCCAGGTGCGCACTCTGCACAGAGGGGAGGTACTAGGTTGCTCTGGGAAGAGCAAATTGAGAGCAAGTCTGTCCCAGGCGGGTGCCTGTTCAGTCCCCATGTGCTCAGGAGAACAAAGTCTCCGCAGAGCCCTTTGCTCTGTGGCTGCTCCTGCGAGCCAGCACGTAAATGGAAACAGATGGCGTCACCTCGGCGGTTGGTAAGAGCTCCCTGTTGCAAGGCTGCTAATGAAGTCTTGGGGCTGCTAATGACGTTTGGGGCTGGACAGTGTGCGCTGAGGCCCCTGTGCCGACAGGCCCGGCCGCTTCCCGCCGGCTGCTGTTCCCAACTCGCGCTCGGCGGGTTGACCTGCCGCTGCAGCAAGCAGAGCCGCTTCCCTCGCCCCGGGTTTTGTCCTGGACACGGTGCCATGTGGCTGCCCTGAACCAGCTCGGCAGCGCGAGTGCAGGCCGGGATGTGCCGTATCCCACGTGCTCCCCACAGCCCTGGCTGCTTCCAGGTGGCTGCTGAGCAGCCCACAGCAGAGCAGCGCTCGTGGAGGAGGAAGGTGGCCCACAGACCCGCTGGGTGCTGCTGAGCAGCAGAGATGGGGTTTGTTCATTTGGGAACCACAGAGTCATCAGGACCTGTCAGTCTCCATTGGTCGCGGTAAATATTTCATATGGACATCCTCACTGCGAGCTGCAGAGCTCTGCATGCACAGCTGCACTGCAGAAGGGCCTGGATAGACTCCGGTACCCAGTAGCCTCTTCCAAGACCCTGAGCTAGAGGGTCCCTTCCCCCTGCTTTGCTGCAAACTCAGACTATCAGTTTTTGCTCTGTCCTTACTGGTCAGCAGCTCTGGTAGGAGGAAGCAGTCAGTGACTGCTGAGTGCTGTTACTCTTAAGCTTGAAAGAAACTTTGCTTAAATTCCCTTTGGCAGATAGTATGATTTGAGTTATATTTTCAGTGACTTGAAGTTTTCTCCTGTCGTCGCCGCATTTAACAAAATGCAAATCGCCAGTGACGCTGCGGGGCACGGAGAGCATGATGTGAGCGCAGAGACGTAGCCAGGAGCAGCACTTGCTGGGGCAAGCAGATGGGGGAGGAGGGGAGAGAAGGGCCTCAAAGAGCATCTTCTGCTTCCCTTTTTGATTAGTCTGAAGAATCTTCCCCAGCCATGGCCTCGGTGGTCACTCCGGTAGCGTACGTGGAGCAGTGTAAATGCCGGGCGGCCACGTAGCCATAGAATTCAAAGGAAGAACAGAAAAAGTCTGTAGGTCTGCAGTGACGGGCGCCTGTGGAGGAGCAGTGAGTCCTTGCAAGATGGGTCCTCTGCTGATGTCCTGTGTCAGGGGGAAATAGTGTCTTGTGCATCTCCGCAGGTCCCGGAGATGCTTTTACAAGGGTCAGGGCTCCTGGGACCAGCTTTGCTGCCCAGAGAGCTGCTCCTTGGTGGCAGAGGAGAAGGACAGATGTCCTGTTTGCACAGCTGGGGTCTCTGTGGATGCTCCTGGGCTCCTTCACCCCCCTGGCAGCACAGAGAGGCAGCTCTGTGCTCATTTCCCCAGACCTTGGGCTGCTCCGTCCCTTACCACTTTTTTCCCCCAGGAGAGTGTGTTACAACCCCTTTGTGAGGGCGTCTCACACCACTGCTGGGAACAGGAGTGCTTTTTGCAGGCCCTGCCTGAAAGGAACAGCTAGAACCTCTGCTAATAAGTTGAGGTGCGCTCCAGCCCCACTGCAACTGATTGCTTTTTTCTTCTGATTAGTTTGTTGCTGCTAATTGCCAACAACCTCACACTCATTTTCTGTGTCACTTGTAAGAGAAGGGGCAGGGTGGCAGGTGTGGGAGGGAAACCGGTGTTTGCCAGGCTGGAAAGGACAAATGCTTCACAAACGCTTCCACCGCAAAATGCTCAGACTGTGAAGTGGCCGCTGCAGTTCCCTGCTGTTGGTGACGGAGGGAGAGCAGTGCTCAGGAGGAGGGGAGCAGAATTCCCCTCTGGATAATGCTGCCGGCTCGTGCAGGGCTGCCAGGGCGCTGCCAGGCAGCGAAACCCTCTGCAGGAAGCAGGGAACGGGGAGGGAACCTAATTCCCTGTGTGCAGCGAGGGCTGCTGCTCGCGACGCCGGGCCTGGCTGCGGCGGATCCACGTGGGCAGCGAGGCTGCGGCGGCGGTGCTGGGGCTGGGCCGCCCTGGGGAGGGCGGATGGACGAGCACAGGGCTGAGAGGGGCCGCAGCAGCCCCACGGCGCGGCCGCGTCTGCCCGGGCGCCGGGGAGCGGACAGAGCTGTGCGGGAGAGGGGAACGTCGCCTGCTGCTCCTCTCCTGGAATCGAAGGTTGCTTTAAACCACCACCTTTTTTTTTCCTTTGCTAGTGGAATTAATGATGCAGTGAGCTAAGAGTGGCTTGTTCTCTCCTGCGGGCATCAGCTACTCCTAAAGTTATGTTAATTGTAGCTGGGAGCCCCAGACAGGAGCTGGGAACTTTCCCAAGACCGTTGGCTCGTGTTCTGCAAACACTGTTTTCAGGAGCCTGCTGGGAGGACAGCACGGTTAAAAAGATCTCCTTGCAGAGCTGGAAGTGTCCGTGAGATGGGCGGGAACCGGACCCCTTTTCCAGCGCGGTTTGAGCAGCGTGGGGTGCCGTTTGCAGGGGTGGTACCGCAGCCTCGAGTGTCGCCCCCAGAGATGCCCTCAGCACGTCCTCCACTCGGACAGGCGCGAGTGTCTTGCAGTGCCCCGAGGCCGAGGTGTCCCATCCGGGTCAGGATTCAGCCTCTTTGGTAGACAGGCCTGATCCTGCATCCCTTACTCATGTGAGCAGTCGTCTCTGTTTGAATGGGCTACTCGGTGAGTAAGGATCGCAGGACTGGGACCACTACCTGAAATTTTAAGGTGGACCTTCTGTAGGCTCGTGTATGTTCATACGCATCAAAAGGACCCAGAACTGCTGATGCTTTCTTCATTTGGAGGGAGAATGTGAAAACTGGAGCAGCAGTGTCCCTTTTGCTTCCGTGGATAAATCACCGTTATTTTTCCACCCTCCCTCTCCCAGCCCAGCCAACTTCCATGCCATGGGACAATGTGTATCTGTTTTTCTCCCGTATGTGCCTGCTCCTGGCTTTCCAGTGCTGGCTCAGCTGTGCCCTGCCTCTGTTTATTCTGGCTGTAAATTTGAGATTAGACGGAAGGAATCTACTTAATCCTGCTTTGTGCCGCAGGGCTGATGGAAGGCGCGCAGGGACAGATGAGCCGTGGTGACACTGCTGCAGACGCGTGCGCGGCCTGGGTTCCCTCCTCCTTTGGAAACCTCTGCCATTTGCTAGGGGTGAATGCAGCGGCAGAGAGGCTGTTTCCTGCCACCCGCGGCAGGCTGAGGCACCAGCCCACGCTTGGGCTGCACCCTGGTTTCTGGCTGCAGCAGATCGGGCAGAGCTGGGATCTGCTCCCGGAACTCCCTGGCAGAGCCGGGATCTGCGCCTGGAGCTCCCTGGCAGAGCCCGGCACCCGCTCTTCCGCAGGCCGGCTTCTCCCTCGCGTGGAGCGCGGCGGTACCGCACCGGGGAAGCTCCCTCCGGAAGCGGCTTTTCCCTGCGCTGCTGATGAGAAAAGAACAACCGTTTTTGTGGGAAAGTTCCAGCCAGCTCCATATCTGCCCAATTCGTTATATTTTACAAATTCCCCTAAGTGATGAACTGTGGAGCAGGGTGGGTCGGGAGCTGGGCACGTGCTGCAGAGGGATTCGCGAGTTGGAACGAGTGGGAGGCAGATTGTGACCATTGGTCCTTGCTCCGAGCTGGAAGTGGAGGCACCTGGTGACTCACGTGGAGCCTCTTGGTGGGGTGAACTACTTCGAGTGGGTGCAGGCAGAATTTTAAAATGCAGTTTGATGGGGTTGTGGAGAGATAATGTGGCAAAACAGCTGCGATCCTTGAGCGGAAATTAAATATTGACCTGTGAAGTAAGTAAAGGAAAAGAATACGAGATTTGATTGCTGAGCTGACTGGGCTCATGGCACTGTATGTACAGCACGTAATCCCTGCTGTGCGATCTCTGGAATCGTGGTCTGGCTTCCTGCCTTTCCCTGAGCATCGTGGGGTGAAACCTGGATAACGTCAGGGTTCTGATGCTCCCCCTATCCACTGGCAGAAACCATCTGGCTTATGAGCCTTGCTCGCATGTTGAAGGTTAAATCATCAGGGTTTAGATCAGCAAGGGATTTTCTCCCAGATCAAGTCAGCAGGAACTTCGAGGTGAGTGTGCTGCTCCCCTGGGGACATACCAGAGAGTGCCCAGACCTTGGGATACCCTTGAGATTTTCCTGCCCAAAGTTAGCAGTGAGAGTCTGCGCCGTGGGAGAAGGGAAGGGAGGACCTGGGCAGCGGAGGCTGCCGGCCGGCCGGGACCGTCCTGCAGCTCCCTTGGTCTCCACTGACCCTGGCTGAGGATGGTTCTCCCGCCCAGGGTGACGGTTACTGCTTGATGTTGCTCCTGTTCGACTTGAACAAGCAGCTGCTCTGGAGCTGCCCTTCGCATCTTGGTAGCGAGCAGGCAGGAATTGAATTTCCCTTCTGTGGGGAATTCTGAAAATAGCTTTGTCTGCTTCAGAGGAAGAAACATAAATGCTGTCGCGACGTGACTGCGGTGACCTTCCGGCGGCTGCAGCACCTCTGCGCTGGGTCGGCAGGAGCCCGAGTCCCCGCACGCTGGTGTGTCCGCGGCTCCGCTTTCCCCGCGCGCCCCCGGCGCGGTGGGAGAGCTCTTCTTGCCCGAGCCCCTGGCTCCAGCTCCGTGCTGTTCCTCGCTGCTGTTGCCAGCAGCAGAGCAGAGGAGCGGAGAGCCGCTCACCATGGGTGCCTCGCCGGCAGCAGCGACGGCGCCCTGCCGAGAGGCCGCGAGCCATGGCCGGACCCATCCGGTGGTGTCAGTCCGTGTCGCACGGGGGCAGCTCAGCCAGGCCTGGGCCGCTCGGTCACACCATGGCTGATGCAGGAGGCTGAGCTTGGAGGTTGCCGGGGAGAAGCAACGGGAGCTGAGGGCGGCTGGGGGGAAGCGTCGGGGCCTGGGCGTCGTGCTGGAGCCCGGGCAGCGCTGTGTAACTTTAGCCGAGGCCAGAATTTCCTGCCGCTGCCCCCATCCCCGCGTGTGGTTGGTGCTGTTCTCTCCTCGCGCATCCCCGCGTTGCTCCTCTCCCCCGCACGCAGCGCTGCGCGGGGCCCGTCGCTGCCGCGGCGCAGGCACCGCGCGTTCCTGCTTGATGGGCCGTCGCTCCCGGCACGGTGGCTGCGTGAGCCCCGGGCTGCGAGAGAAGCGTGGCTGCCTCGCTCCTAGTGCCAGGCCGGGCACCGGCGGCTTTGCCCCCGCCCGCTCCTGGGGAGCGTTCCCGTGCTCCCGCCGGCTGCCCGCTGGGGAATTTTGCCTTTCGTGAGTCTGGAAGAGCAAATACTGTGCTTTGTCTCCTTTGCTCAGAGCCCATCTCCAGCGCTGCAGACTAGAAATCGCCTTTAGGAAAGGGGAAAGCAGGAGGTCCCCGTGGCTCCCGCCCGTAGCTGCTCCCTGCACAGCAGAGGCGGCTCCGGGGCCGCGCGCCTGCGGCTGCCTCCGGGCTGGCCGAGAGCACGAGGTGCTGCCCAAGGGAGGGTTTGCGGGCGGCTGCTCGGGAGCTGCCCTGGCTCCTTGGCTGGCGAGCAGCTGCTGAAGGTGGTGGGGAGGCGGAGGGGTCGGGCTGTGCCGCACCGCGCAGCGCTGGCGGACGCACACAGCGTTCGAGCTGTCCCCTGTGCTGCTTCTCCTCAGTCAAGATGTTGTACGTTAGGTGTCTTGTTGGAGGAACAAGCTGGGCATTTTCAGCTCCTGTGTGGGAAAGGAGGAGTGATCGGAAGGGACGGAGGCAAAATAAGGCTCTATTTGGCTGCCTCTGGAAAGTTGGCACATGGACCTACCTGAGCCAACTGCTCAGCGCGCGTCATGCAGCACATCCGAGCAGCACAAACACGTCCTCCCCTTGGCCCATCATTGGTGTCTCTGGCAAGAGAAATAGCCAAGAGAAACTCGTGTAGCTCCTTGCGCTGAGAGGAGCTCGTCTAGGAGGGCAGAGGAGGCTGAAGTCAGCGCCCCGCTGCCGCTCTCCTTAAGCTGTAGCCGTGGCCGTGCAGTGCGAGGTCTGCAGCCAAGGCCTGTCCTTCTCATTTTTTTCCCTAAGCTGCTCTCCGCATTCCCAGGCGTGGCCTCCTAGCTGGAATTCTCCCTGGCTGCCCATCCTGAGGCCGTGTGTGATGTGTGCGAGCCCAGCGCGCTCAGGAGACAGTAGCTCCTTGTTCCTGTCTGCGCAGTCAGCACACTCCTGGGCCATGAACAACACTGTGGTTTTGCTGCAACCAAATCGTTGTTGGCTTCGTCAGTGATCCCAGCTCGGAAAAATGCTCTGATTTGCTGCAGTGGGCTCATGTGGGCACAGCGCATCTCCCCATGCCCAGGCAGATGCTTGTGGTTTGTGGCCATGTGGCCTGTGGCCTTCTGACAAGGGTTTACCAAGCTGTGAAAATTTGTGGAGGGTAGGCAGCTATTGTGGTTTTTGGTGTGGAAGGGCTCTCTGTTATCTCAAATATGTTTTGATGCATCCCTGGCATGCCCAAAGCCATAGCTTTGTGGCCCGGTACAGACAGCACTGGACCTTCATTGCTCCTGAGGTGGTATAAGCTGCAGGCCCCAATCTAGGCGTGATTCTCCTTGTGAATCTAGGAATAAAAAACAGCATCAGGAATATGTCCTGACCCACTGCTGAGCTAGGAGGATGCTCTAAGGGCTGTCAGCCCCCTGAGGAAGAGAGCAACGCTGCAAACCAGGGGAAGGGCAGCCGTACAAGGGGGAGGAAGTGGCGCAGACCCCCCTCCTGCGTGCGTCACTGCGTGGGCCTGGGCAGTGCCCCACGGCTGTGGTTTGCAGCGCAGTGATTGGGGTGGGCAAGTTGCTGGTGCCTTGTGTTTGCTTGTGAGCATCCACTGATAATCCCTCGAACGATGCCGTGTGCTGAGAGGTGGCAGGTCCCTGCTGTGCCCCCGCGGAGGCATCGTCTAGACCTCCTGCTTGGCCGCTAAGCCTAGGGATGAATGGGAGCAAAACCTAATGGGTGTCATTTCAAGATGATACTGGCAGAGCAGGGTGGTTTGGGAAAGGGCTTCGTGCCTGTGACATGACAGCTGCCATATGGAGAGAGTTTTCCTGCCCTGGGAGTGTTTCCCTGCTCTCATGCTTGTTATTATCAGTCACTAGGAACCTACAACTTCTGTGTTCACCTTCCATCAGCTTCTGGTTAGTGGTTAGATGGTCTCTGGAGTTGTTCCAAGGGGCCTGGGGCTCTTACAGCTGCAGCAGGACATGCGGCTGGGAGAGGGGCAGGAGCACAGCAGGAATCCGTGTCCTTCCCCACGCGCAGGCAGGAACGTGGTCGGCAGCCGCGTGCCCGGGTACAGGTTCCTCTTCCTTCACCGATGTTGACATCTTATGACCTTATTATATTTGCCAAGATACTAAACCCCTGGCTTCTAGAATTGCATGATTATATGAGATTATCAGCTTTTCTTTGTTTCATATGAGTTAGTTTTCAGTTTCTGTGGCTGCATAGGAAAACTGGGAAGTAGGCCTTATAAGGATCCCAAATGTGAAATTTAAATGATTTCTACATTAACGCCAAGCTCTTGCTGGGAGGCATGGTAGCACTTGATAAACACACAAATGCTTCTTTATTTTGGACTTTTCTCAAAATCAGGAAGGCTTTCACCACAGAATTGCTGTAAGGTCCAGAACACATGAGCGGCCTTGTCCAAGCGGAGGCTCCGAAAGAGCCCGTGCTGGGCAGCAGAGACGGAGCTGCCCCCCGGGCAGGCAGACGCCCCTCGGCCGGGATTACAGTCCGCACTTAGGCTTGGATGCAGCTCTGGGGACCCCTCAGTCCTTCGGGCGCGCAGGCAGGAGCAGCGCGCGGTGCCCAGCCCGGGCCTCCTCGCGGCTCAGCCTCCCTCTTGGCTGCCCGGGAAATCCTCACCCGAGCAGGCCCGAAAGGAGCCGGAGCCGGGAGCCCGGCCGGCGGCGCGGCTGCCGCGGAGGGAGGCGGGAGGCCGGGCAGCTGCC
>VZSV01000122.1:1617452-1640272 GCA_013398735.1 Nothocercus julius | reverse complement strand
GCCGGGTTTGTGGGATTTTTTTTTTTCCCTCGGCCCGCGGTGGCTGCCCGTCCCACCGGCCGCGGTTATGGACTCGATCATTATCCAGGAGCGGTTAGTGGAGAAGCTGCTTTCTCCGCGGACGCAGGCACAGCGAAGCCACCCGGGCAAGCTGAAGGTACCGGGTGTATTTATAGCTCGGCGCGAGCTGGGGAGCAGCGGGGACAGGAGGGGGGAGGATGGTGCCCGAGCAGACGCAGGACGGGAGCTCGGAGGAGCAGGAGGGCGGAAGGAAGCCGGTAAGGGGGCGAGGGCAGCGGCAGAGGGGCCGGGGCCGTGCGGGAGGGCGGCCGCCCCGCGGTCCGCGTCGGGCGCCGGGGGGATTGTGACGTTCCCGGGCGGCTGTTCCGTGCGGTGATTCCCCGGGCTGAACGTGCGTGCCTGGGGGGGCCCAGGGCACGAGCTCGCGCTGCGTGCGCGCCCGAGCGCCGTCCGCCCTGTGCTAGCGGGTTACCGCTGTGTTTTCCTAGCCTGTTTTCCTCCTGCTGCAGCAAATGCTGGAGGGCGAGTGGTTTTGCTGCTCTTCCCATCTCAGCCGCGGGCGCAAGGGGCAGCTGGGCACGGGGAGGTGCCCCGGCGCTGTTTGTGCCGGGAGCCCGTGGGGCTCTCTAGAAATGAAAACAGAGGGGCTGCGTGTCTCCAGGGCTGGGCCACAGATGTGGATGTGGCGGCCTCGGCGGGCCGGAGGGCACGGCTGGAGGAAGGGCGGCCGGCAAGGGGCTGGATCGCCTGCCGTGATCGGAGAGCCCTGAGCAATTAGGGGACGCTGCAACGCAGCAAATGGCTGCAGCTGGCAACGAGGAGCATCCTGCCGTTTGTGTGCCCAGAGGAAGGGGAGCGGATACGTGAAACGTTCGGGGCCCTAGGTTTGGGTCAGGGCACGAGCATCCCAGCAAAAGCTCCATCGTTTCTTCATTTGCTGCGGACCTGGGGTAGAGGTCCCTCTTCAGTTTTCTGTGGCCGCACGGTGTATAATTTTGGCCCTTCTGAATGCACTCAGCAAGGCCCCATTTCCAGAACAAATGGTGAAATGACATCAGGCCTGGATCAGCCTGGGCAGCATGTGAAGGAGGAGCAGTGGGGAAGGAACCAGGAAAGCAGGAACGAGGAACAATGGAGCCGTCACAGCAGCCCGGGAGCCCCCTGTGCCTGCGAGGGCTTCCCCCGCTGTGCAGCACAGGTCCTCAGTGTCCATAGCCAGTTAGCAACAGGGCCTGGACCCGCCAGCGCTTTGGCCCTCGGCACAAACCGCCTTGGGGAGCGCTGCCTGCTGCCAGGCTGCCCCAGGGAAGCCGGGGCGCTGCCGCCCTCGCCGGGGAGTCTGTGCCCTGGGAGAGAGCCGCGTGGGGCCCTGCCACGGGTGGATAACGGGACAGCCTCCCCCGGCACAGCCCGCGGCCTCGTCCCCGGGCACGCAGGGGCCGCTCGCCGGGCCCCTCGCTGGCAGCTGCCGCCGGCGACGGGAGGGAGCGTCAGCGCCGGCTGTGCCGGCCTGGCGGCTTGGCGGGAGCTGCCTCGCAAGGGTCGGGAACGGGGCGCTGCGATGCCGCCAGCGCCCCAAGTCTGCTCCTAGCCTGTCACCCGCGTGTTTAGGGGGAGGGCAGACTTGCTTCCTTTTGACGAGCCAGGGAGGCACTTGCCTTCTCCAGCCCCTCCACGAGGCTCCCGAGGAATGGGGTGAATGACGGAGCTTTGTGCCCTTGCCCTGCTGCGGAAGGGGAGAGCTGAGCCCGGCCCTGCGCTCAGCCCTCCTGTCCTTCGTGCAAGGGAAAAGACCACCAGCTACGGTTAAGGGGCAGCAAGCTGCCCTAGCCAGGATTTACACCTGTAAAATAGTATGTCCTGATCTCACTGGGCTGGAAGGAAGCCACCAGAGTTGCAGTAAATCCTACTTTCTGGATTGGCCTGATCGGAAACAAGAGATCAGGTTTGGCCAGTTGCACTTGGCTCAGGTGAGCCAAGTTACACCAGAGATGAGCTCTGTAGCGTCTCCCTTGTCAGCCTTAGTCATCTAGCTTAAAAAGAAACAAAGAAGAAAAACTCACATGAGCCTCAGCAATGGTTTTATTAGTGCATTATTAGCACTGTTCCACATGTAAAGTCCCTGTAGAGAGCAGGCAACTGGTGCTTTTCCAGAAGTTGGTATAGATCAGTGTAGATCTCTCTGCTGCTCCTGAACCGAAGCTTTTCAGTGTCAGAAACAAATGGGGAGGCTCAGAGTGACCACAAGGTGGGCAAAAGAAGGTCTGATGCTGATGGAGAGATGCTCAAGGTTCATAGGGGGTTGAACAGAATGGATTTATTTAAGGACTTAAAAGACGAGGGGAGCCCCGGGAACCATACAGAGGGGTTGCTGATGGGAGGCTGCCCGAGACACGGGTCGGACAGCCGGGCCGGGTGCCCAGGAAGGACTCGACTCCTTGTATCCTAAGGGCCCCTTAAATCTAGCGGAACCGTTCCCTTATGTCAGCTGTGCTGACCTTGAGGAGCTGCTGTCCGGGAAGCAGCCAGGCGCTGCTGACACGAGGGAATAGCCCAGCCGGCCCTGTAGGAGTTGGGTCAGCAAGCAGTTTCACACGCCGGGGCTGCTGCTGGGTGCTCTGCCAGGCACAGAGTCCGCACGGGTCTCCTCAGTGCGCTGAGCCCTTCGGGAGGCAGTTGGTGGTTGTCCCCAAGGAGGTTCCGCTCCGCAGTCCAGGGGAGCTGAGCATGGGGAGAAATGAGTAAAATCCGCTCGCAGTAACGCTGATCCCCTCGGCCGTGCCGGCCTGCAGCGCCCGTGGGGCAGCTGGCCGGCTCTGGAAAGGAGCTGGTTAAACTGACTGGTGGGGGACAGGTGCCTTCTCTGCCGTGCCTGGAGAGCCTGTGCTAGAGCCACAGGGCAGCAGATCTGCTTGAGAGCATTTGTGGCTGGGCTGGGAGCTGCGGCCGCTTTTGAGGAACGCTTGGCTCCGTGGATTTGCCTGTGCTGTAAATCCCAAGGGCTTATTCTAAGTGATTTTGAAACACGGACTCCCTGGTGTCTCTAGCTGAGGCATTTGTGGATGGCTGCTTCCTCTTGGGTCTAACTTGGGAAGTACGTGAGAAGGGCAGCGTTTGCCGGGCTCCAAGGGTGCTCCTGTGGAGGCTGCACAGTCAAGGGCTCCTCCGGCCCCGTGCTGCAAGCACAGGAGCAGGCACCGAGCTGAGCTGGGAGGCCGTCGCTGCAGTGGGACTGCAAATTCGGGAGGCAGGAGCGCGAGCGGCGCTGTGCACTGACCCGCTCGCTCCGCCTCTGCCCTGCAGGACCATGAGAAGCAGTACGTGGGCTTTGCCACGCTCCCTAACCAGGTGCACCGCAAGTCTGTGAAGAAGGGTTTCGACTTCACCCTCATGGTCGCAGGTGAGGCTGCCGGCCCGTCCTGTGCGCACAGTTGCCCCAGTAGCTGTTGGGCTTGAGTTGGGAGGACACTCAGTTTTCCAAAGCCCAACCCAGCCAGCGGTAGTGCGGCAGTAGCAAAACACCTGATTTCTTAAGAGTCCATTGAAACCAGGAAGATGGCTGCAGGAATCAGCAGCTGAGTGAGCCCTAAGCTGATGCCTGGCCCTGGAGCTCTTCTGGCCTGACTCTTTCCAAGTCCTTCCCCTGGGCAGGAGGCTACCAGTTCTGAGAGCGAAACCGTAGTGCCTGGGACATTGCTGTCCTCTGGCTGTGATGCAGTGGAGCTGGGGTTTCACCCTCTGTGCTTAACCCTGGCCCTCATTTTGCCCTCATATTAACTGTGGTATGTCCCCATACGCCCCAAAGACTCCACACCAGGGATGGAGATGGCTGGTTGGACTGTGAGTGCATAGAGGGGACCAACTCTTCCTGCTTCCCATAGATGCTATCTTAGCAGCTGGATCCTTCCCCTGTCTGTTTACACCTTTCTTCAGCCCCTGACTTGTGTCGTGGTCACACACTTAGCCCAGAGCAGTGGACCCTCCTTGCCTGCCCGTAGCCCTCCCCAGCACGGTGCATAGCTGCAGCTCCAGCAGAGTGGCTGCCCTGGGCCATGCAGGCAAGGCCAGCTGGGGGCTGCGCTAAAGGGAAGGGAGAGAGGAGGTGGAGGAGCTGCGGGATCACATTTGTGCAAGGATTGAGATATCTTGCAGCAAAAGTCCTCCCACTGCTGGAAATATGTAACACCCATAAACAGCCCCTGACAGCTCATCTCTCTCGCTCTGGCTCTGGATTCAGAGGCTTGCTCAGAGTTTCTTTTGTATCTCAGTTAGTGGGTCATGTTGCTTGCCTTTTCCTCCTCGTTTCTGTGCTCTATCAATTAGGAGAGTCGGGTCTGGGCAAATCCACCCTCGTGAATAGCCTGTTCCTGACAGATCTCTACAAAGACAGAAAGCTCCTCAACGCAGAGGGTAAGTGAGGAACAAAGTGGGGCAAATGTGTTCTGTTAGCACAGCTCTAGGCTGTCCTAGAACTGAGATGGCCATCGGTGTGAGTGGTGATCCCCAGCATTAATGCCTGGCCTTAATTCACGTATTCCTGTTTAAAGAGAGAATCAACCAGACAGTGGAAATCGTCAAGCACACGGTAGACATTGAGGAGAAGGGTGTCAAGCTGAAGTTGACCATAGTGGACACACCAGGCTTTGGAGATGCTGTTAACAACACCGAGTGGTGAGCAGGCCTCTCTCCTTCCTCTTTGTCCCTGGCCACATCTGTTTTCTGTGGATGCATCACAGGGAGGGGCCTGGCAGCGGGAAGGGGCTGCAGCAGTCCCTTGGGAACGCTGTTGTGTTAAACACATGGTTTGGATTTGACCTGAATTGCCATCCCCAGCTGGAAGCCCATCACTGACTACATCGACCAGCAGTTTGAACAGTATTTCCGAGATGAGAGCGGCCTGAACCGGAAGAACATCCAGGACAACCGAGTGCACTGTTGCCTCTACTTCATCTCGCCCTTCGGGCATGGGTGAGAGCCGCCGCTCCGGGGCTGGGGGAAGGGGCTCGTGCCTCAAGGTTGCCCGATAGCGGCCCTGTGTTGGCAGGGCTGTTGGGGCAGGGGAAGAGCAGCTGGCTGCTCTCGGCCGAGCATCACACAACGTCCCTCCCCTTCGCGGACGTGACAGCCGCTGCCCTCGTCATCAGGAAGGACTGGTCTCCCTCAGGCCTGCAGTCTGTTTTGGAAATCAAGAGGGGGAAAAAAAAGGCACACAGACTTGTGTCTTCCTATCTACTTAAGCCTGTCTGGTGGGGAGAGAAGGAAATTTTAAGCTGCCTTCAGCCTATGCCAGGCCTTGCACACAGGTTTGTGCCCCAGCGCGGCTGGGAGCAGCCCCAGGGGCTGGGGGCGCTGGCCATGGTGGCTGCCTGCAGCACAGGCTGCAATGTTTGGCCTGTGCAGGAGTGCAGGAGTGAGTACCCGGCCTGGGTGTCGTGAGGCGTTTCAGCAGCTCACATCTGAGACAGCTCCTGGAGATGCAGCGCGAGCTGAGGCCCCCCCAGGCTCTTGTGACAGGGCTGTCTATGGCCCTTCTCGCTCAGCCTGGGGGAGAGGTGGGAAGGGCTGGAGGGGGAGCTGCCCAGGGTGTCCCTGCTAACCCCTCATCCCTGCCGCAGGCTGAGGCCAGTGGATGTCGAGTTCATGAAGGCTCTGCATGAGAAGGTCAACATCGTGCCCCTGATTGCCAAAGCTGACTGCCTGATTCCCTCCGAGATCCGGAAACTAAAAGAGAGGGTGAGATGATCTTTCTCTATGGGGAAATGTCCTGATGTGGCAGCAGAGAAATGCAGAGCAGGGGGAGGAGAGTAGTACCTGCAAATCTCATTTTAATGGTGCTCTGAGATACCTGTGAAAAAGGAAGCCCTGTATAGAGAGGCCAGCTCTGTAGGAAGCATCAAATCCCTTCCCCATCTGTAGGCTGTAGGAAAACCATGGCAGCAAACAGGGAATAAACCCAACATCTCTGTATTGTTCAATGTTACCTCTTCTTGTTGCTTTGCATGGGCACAGATCCGGGAAGAGATCGACAAATTTGGCATTAAAGTGTACCAGTTTCCAGAGTGTGACTCTGATGAAGATGAGGAGTTCAAGCAACAAGACAGAGAGCTGAAGGTAAGGAAGCAGCTCAGCCGCGTGTTGGATCTCTGACTCATGGGAGTCCACGTTGTCCATGTTGTCCAGCCTGGATGGAGCCAGAACTGCTGTAGATGTTCACTGCGGTTGCCAAAGGCCTGTGCAGATGAAACCCAGGGGACAGTGTACACTGGCTCTCATGACAGAGAGCCTGGAGAAGGGGGCCGATGTCCATCTTGGTGTGATGAAATCACGTGCCACATAAAGACACAGGACTTCTGGTGTCCCACCAGCAGTGCCAGTGTTTCCTTAGCTGGAGGCACCAGCAGCCTGGGCCAGACCCTTCACAAGCTGAGCCAGCCTGGCTGGCAAGCAGCATGCGTGCAGCATGGCCTCGTCTCTCCTGCTGGAGATGGGCTTTGGCTCCTTCCTGACCAGTGAGGTGCTTGGCCTGAACCTCCCTGACTGGACAAGCTCTTTGACTGCCCTGTCCCACTCTTTTTTTTTTTTGGTGTCTAGCCTCTGCTCTGGCTTTTCTGTAGAGTTTCCTGTCAGAAAAGAGGGAGCTGCAGAGGGGCAGCTTCCTTCAGGGTAGCTGAGAAGGTCGCGCTGGCGATCAGGATGCCTGCAGACCCCGGTGCTGATAGACTTTGCTCTGCGTGCACGTTGTGGTTCCTGAGCCGGGGCACACGTGGGTGTCCTTGCGTGTTTCCCGCCCGCGCCTTCCTCTGCCTGTTATATATAGTATAACATATGTTGTGTCTCTGTGTTCCAGGAGAGCGCTCCCTTTGCTGTCATCGGCAGTAACACCGTGGTGGAGGCGAAAGGCCAGAGGGTGCGAGGCCGGCTCTACCCCTGGGGCATTGTGGAAGGTAAGCGCGGTGCCTGGGGGCAGGCGGCAGCCTGGCAGCCCGGGGAGGACGGAGGTGGGACGTGCAAGGGGCTGCGGGGAGAGCGCAGCCCCTGTGCCCCCTCAGCAAGGCCCCTGCTCCGCGGTCCCGAGCGCGTGGCAGGGCACAGGTGCAGGCCTGGTCGGGAGGCCTCTTGCTGACCTGTGACAAGAGCGTGCAGCAATTGCCCTGTCTCTGAGACCACAGCAGGGTGGAGAAGAGGAGCTCCCGTCTGAATGGAGGAAGCCCTGGGCTTTAAGGCGTTAGGACGTGGCCTCTTGTTAAGGGCGCTGCCAGTTTGGTTTCTGGGGAGAAGCCGCTGTCCCCAGCTGTAAAACCTCTCACGCTCCCTCCTCCTCTGCTGCTGTCGTGAGTGCTGGGCTTGGCCGCACAGGGCGCAGCGGGGGACGGGGGCTGGATGCTGGGAGGCTGGGGCAGGGATCACCCCTGGTCTGGCAGTTCCTCTCGCCGCTGCCAGCCGGTGAGCGAGGCAGTGCCTCACCAGACAGTGCGTGGTGGCAGCACACGTCTGGGGAGGGAGGGGACAGGGGTTTGTACGTGCAGCTTTGAGCCCTGCATTAAGCTGGGTTTGCTACAGCCTGACTGTGGTGCTACCGCCGTGAGGTTGGAGCTGCCAGCAGCGCTGAGGCTGTGAGGTTCCCTGCACGCAGCAGTGAGTCCCGGGAGCAGGGTGGAGGCCGTGCTCATGCACGGTGTGTTTGGCTCTGGCTTTTTGCCTGCCTAAAGGAAGATATTTCTTAAAGCCCATGGGCAGAATGACCCTCAAATGGCTTTTGCTGCTGTTGCTGGCTCCCACGCGTGCTGGCCTGCTGGTGCATCGCTTTAAGGCCACAGAGGCTGCTGTGCTCTCGTGCACGCAGCTCGGGCTGCCCAGCTGCTCCGGCAGGCCCAAGAGGGCAGTGCCTGTCGGGTGCTGGTGTTCGGCACCGAGCTCCTGGGCCTGACACAGCCCAATTGCCCCAGCCCGCAGAGGTGAATGGGGAGCAGCTGGAAGGAGGCGAGCAGGGTGGGAGCGTCCCTGGCGCTGCCTGTCGCCGCAGAGAGCGGCCCAGCCCCATGGGGAACGCGCAGCCTCCGGAGAGCCCCGCAGCACTCGGGGCCCGGCTCCCAGGGCCGACAGCAGCTGTTTCAGCTCTCCACAGTGTTGCCTGCCCGAGGCTTTGCTCCTCTGGGGATGATGCCAGCCCGCAGGGAAAACCGCCCTCCCATCAGGCGCCTTTCAGTGAGTCCTAAATTCTGAGGAGATGCACGCCTTGTCTCTAACACTTGCTGCAGTCACTGTGGCTGTAACAGCTACATCCCAGGTGCCTGGGAGCAGCGTCCTCACTCAGGCCTCTTCTATATGTGCTTAATTAATCCTCTTACCCAGAAAAAGTCGTGGGAACACAGTGATCTCTGCAGCCTGTCTCAAGGTTGACAAGCACAGTCTCTCGTGGAGCATCAGCAAGGGCTGCACTGGGGCCAGGAGGGAGAGCCCTGGACACTGGGAGGGAGATGTGGGTGGATGGTGGGGAAGTGGGAGGTGTTTCAGTCTGGGCTGGATGCTGGGAAGTGATCTGGTGCTCCAGGCTGCCAGGAGAGGGCTGGTGAGTTGTGAAATCCAGGCGCTTTCCTGTTGTTGCTTCTGCAGTGGAAAACCAGGCGCACTGCGACTTCGTGAAGCTGAGGAACATGCTGATCCGGACACACATGCATGACTTGAAGGATGTCACTTGTGATGTCCACTATGAGAACTACCGAGCTCAGTGCATCCAGCAAATGACCAGGTGGGTCCCTGCTGCTTTGCCCGGGGATGGCAGGGGTCTCTTGCTCTCTTTGGATCATTCTTTCTCAGGATGCTGCACAGAGGCCTTGGGAAATAGGCCTGGAGATAAAAAGTTTGTCTGAGGAGTTTTTCCTAGCACTGGGTGCTAGGAAACCCATTTAATGGACCAGGGAATCAACCATCTCTCTGATGCGTGGTAGCTGTGTGCATTGCTGAAAGAGGAAAGCGGCTGTCCTGTCCCTTCAGCAGCTACAGCTCTGCTTGAATGACAGCGTCACCCTTGGGATGCTGCTGTTGCTCAGGCAACAGAGCCCAAGCAGTTAACACTTACTGAGTCTTAACTCCAAAGATTTCTCTGCCTTGTCTTGCTGTTGCATTTGATTCTTTGTGGGTTTAATCACAGTGATCAGAAAATAGGAGAGAACATGTGCAAGCCACCTCCTTTTTTCCTTCTCCTTCTGCAACAGAAACATTAGTGACAGACTTTAGATTTATGCAAATCTTGGCTCCACTGATGCCTTCACTTCCTGCCTGAACTGGCCAGTAAAGGCACTGCCACGTTGCAGAGCAGAAAAGGCAGCACTTCAGTGAGGAACAGGGCAGTGTGTGTGTGTGTGTGTGTGTGTGTGTGTGTGTGTAAATGCGCAGGCTGGCAGGCTCAGTTCATGCAGAACATACCTCAGTACTTCTGCAAAACAGATGAGTCTGTCTTTTTCAGCAGTGAGAATGTGGAGTCCCAAAATAACTGTGTGAAACACTTGACATCTTTGAGAAGCGTCACAGTCACTATCTGGATAGGATACATGTCTATAAAAAGAAAACAACAAAGAAGCAATTGCTCCACTAAAGAAATGCTTCAAAGCAATTTTAAAGCTTGATACCATTCCTCATGCTTTGGCTAATTCGCTGCTGGTGGATCTCAGAGAAACAGAGCGTGGCCCCTTCTAGCACTGGGATAAAGGTTCATCCCTGGAGAGATTTTTCTGGGAGGAGATCCCCCGCTCCAGGGCTGGAAGTGCCTCAGTAATGAGCCAATGGTGACTCCAAGTGGTGAAAACCGGCAAGCGGCAATTTAAATTCCCAAATCCGGCCCAGGCCTCCCTACCCAGCTGGCCTCTGCCACCCCCTCTCACCGCAGGCAGCTGGTACAGTCTGGGGGAGGCAGTGTCACACAATCTCCCCCTGCGCCCAGCACACCCAGCCCTTGGGGAAATACTGCACTAGGCTGTGCCCATTGTCTCACATCTCCCACCTCTTGAATACAGCAACCAGACTTTTGCTATCAGACTTGCAGTGGTTGAACTGCTTCCCTGGTTTTTCCTTTCTGAAAAAATGGCCATGGGCAGCATGCAGAGCCATGGAGATGCTGGCAGTGCAGGCGGCTGCTGTGTGCGTGTGCAGGATGTGCACTAGAAGGCACACACATTCACAAAGATGGGCAAAAGGAGACCGGAGGAATCGGCCATAGATGTCTCTGGTAAGCCTGCCAGTGCTGTCACATAAGGTGGTCAGAAGTACCAGCCTTTTTCTCTCTGTTTTTGCCTCCAGTGGTCTGAACACCTGTTTTAGGGTATTGCCAATGCCAGCTACCCACAGGCTTCTGTTTTGAAAACCTATATTGACTGTGGTCATAGTCTGCACCCCAGTGCCCCTGTGCCTGGCCACGTGTGTGTTGGTGCCTGGCTGCTGCTGGGCTCCCCAGCCAGCACAACTGACTGCCCTTCTCCCCTCTCCATCTCCCCAGCAAGCTGACGCAGGACAACAGGATAGAAAGCCCTATTCCTATCCTGCCTCTCCCAACACCTGACACTGAGACGGAGAAGCTGATCAAAATGAAGGATGAGGAGGTGAGACCCGTTCCGTCCTGGGCCTCCTTGGCGTTAGAGCTGGGGAGTTTCTCCTGGATTGCCCCGCAGAGGCTGTGCTGGGGCTTCCCGCTCGTCTCCCATCACTCTGGCTGCTGATGTGGGGGGTGGGATATGGGCACTGTGTGCTCTGCCAGGGGGACCTCGACCCTGTTCCACCCTGGGCACTGTGGCCTCTCTGAGAGATGCCTTTGCCTCCCCTAAAGGACTACACTGTTACCCCAGCGCCCCTTAAAGTATCTAATCAGCACTGTGCAGGGCAAGTGTCCTCTGTCCTGGCAACCACTGTGGTGGGAAGTGGCCATCAGGGTAGGGATGGATATCCTGGCAGCTGCTCCTGCAGCTTTACCCAGCCCAGCTGCCACTGTCCTGCCAGGTCGAGCAGCAGCTTCTCATCTGCCTGCTCTGGTTCTGGATCACTTGGCACAGAGATGGGGGAAGGATGGGCATTCCCATGGGCGGGAGGGGAGCCTGAAACCCTTTTCACAAGATCCCTACCCCTCTGCAAATCAGTGGCACCCTGCCCCAGCAGATCTCCCCTTTGACTGTCTCTTCTCTGTCTCATGCAGTTGCGGCGGATGCAAGAAATGCTGCAGAAGATGCAGCAGCAGATGCAGGATCAGTGAAAAGCAGGTGTTTGGAGGGCGAAGGGAATCCCCGGGTGACCGTCTGAAGCCTGGCTTGAGCTGTGGACGTTTAAAAAGAGGTTCCCTGTTGTGTAGAGACTTGTGGGCAAGAGCTGTACCCGCACCCTCTAATTTATTAGCAGCAATGCTGGCTTTGCAGTCAGCCAGATTGTGGAGGAGGCTGTTCCCTTAACAGTTTACTGATGTATATTTCTTTTTTTTTTTTTTTAATTATTGTTTTGTTTTGTTTTGTTTTGTTTTTTTAAAGAAAATAGCCTGGGAAATATCTAAGGCATCCTGAAAAAGAAAAGAAAGATCCCCCTTTCCCATGTACTAATTTCTTGTTTGGGAATGCTCTGGTATTTAAAGTCCTGATTTCTCTGGTGTACGAAATTGAAGATTATCTGTGTCAATGCACGTAACTGTTTACTCCCAGCTGAGGTGCTGTGCCCCTCTCTCCCTCCCTTTGTCCAGCGCCAGCATCGTCAAGGCCGGTGTTCCCTCCCGTGAGCTCACCCCGCTCTGCCCAGAGCCTGCAGAGAGAGCAGGGCCTGGGGTATCTCTGTGCACGGACCTGCTGAGGGGTCCTGATAGTTGCGTGGTTCCCTGCCTATTATTTTTTTATTTGGTTGGTTTTGTTTCTCCTGTCAACAAACTCCAGGATCTTTGCACTGAGTGGCAGGGGACAGAGTCTCTCGAGGTCAGCTAGAAGAAAGCCCTTCGAGCGCCCTCAGCTAGGCCTGTCTGGCAGAGAGGAGCTGCTGCAGGCCGGCTGCGAGGAGGAGCCGGGAGCCGGCCGCGCTCTGCTCCCGCGGCGCGTCCCATTCCGGAGCCTGTTGGCAGCACCTCGCCGAAATGCCAGGGCCCTGCAGCGGCCGCTGAGAGCATCCCCTGGCTCTGGTCTTCCCCCTGCACTTTTCTCCAGTGTTCGCTTGGAAAAGTACCCTGGCAGCCAGTGTGCTTAGCTGTGTGCCTGCTTTGGAGGAACAGCAAGCCCAGAGTGGAAAGCCAACCCCAAGGTCACAGCTGTACTCTGCCCCCAGGTTTGCAATGCCACAAGAGTGTTGCTGGCTCCGCAGCCCTCCTGGGGCAAGAGGCAGTTTTGGGGTGTTTGTGCTCGAGCTCTGCGAGCCGCCTCTCCCAGCAGGCAGCCTTGTGGGGACGAGAAGTGGCCGCGGGGAGCTGGTGCAGGGCAGCGGCGGGTGCGCGGAGGGCAGTGCAGGGCGAGCACAGCCCGGCAGACTGGCTATTGCCTCCCCTGCCCTTTCCCTGCGACGCTGCCCTTCTCCGCCTCCCTGGTCCCCGGCTCTTCCTGTCTCAGTGCTGGGAAGGCTGGTGGATCTGCTGGGTGGCGATAAGAGCGCTCCTTGGGCAGCAGCTCCTGTCCCACTCCTGCTTCCTGCAGTGTTTTTAACTTCTAGTCCAGCCAGGGCAGGGCCCGGGAGCACAATGTGTCTGACACTGCCGCGCTCGCAGAGAGCCCGGGCTCTCGGAGGGAGAGACCCTTGGCTCTTCCCTCCAGCTCCAGAGAGCACCACCCTGCATGGGGACCCCTCTGGCTCCGGCCCCATCCCTCTGTCCACACGTGTGCACGTTGCTCCTGCCTGTCTCTGGCTCTCCCCAGTAGATCTCTCTGGTTGGGAATAGCCAGGTGCTAAATTCTTTAGTTAGGTGCTATGTTTGTCTGGGTTGAGTACCATGCTGCTTTCTCCCCATGAGGCTGTACATGTCCTGATCAGAGCTTGGTCAGGAGGTGAGTAGGTTGGCTGGTTCCAGTTATTCACTGTACAGAGCCTCTGCTTGACCAGAACATGAGTCGTACAGGCAGGAGAGACCCTGATGCAGCATGGGAGGACAAAGTGACAGAAATGGGAAAGCTGGGCAAGAACAGCGTCCAAGGCAAACCTCTTCAAAGTGACCTTTTGCTGCCTCAGAGAGGTGAGAAGTGGGGCAGGGGCATTGGGAACAAGCTCAGCAGGGCATGGGCATCTCTTCTGCCTGGCAACATTTTTTCTTTCTTTCTTTCTCCCCTGTGTCAGGCAGGTAAGTGACAGCAGCAGTGCCAGGGACAGATGCTTCAGGAGGAGATACAGCCTTTCGTTCTGCAGTTTGCCTACTTGAGGAACAGAGTAGCCTGAGGTGAGAGTTTCCTCCAGGCTTTCTGGAGTAGGTTTGCAGTTGTCCCAAAGCTGGGGGACTACTGACTTCCCAGCTTTATTCATGCTAGCATAATTGGAAACACGTTGTAGTATCTTTTCTTTACATTACTCTTGTCTGTGAGGAGGATGTTCTGCTGCAAACAAGCCCTGTCCAATTAGAGATGTTCCTCTTTCGAACAGATTCAGGCCTAAAAGATGGAGACCTTTACTCTTTAGCATTGACATGGGAGAGAACACAGCCTTTACCCTGGGCTGTGTGCTGCTGAGAACGCAAGGGCGGCAAGAGTATTGCTGAGTATTTAACTGCTTCTGTTCCTCTGGGTGAGGAAGTCTCCACCAGCTCAGTGCATATGGTTCCTAAATCAGGTTGATACTTGCAGTTCCACTCTCTCCAGAGAGCAGAAATCTTCAACTATCCACTGGCGAAGACAGTTTGAGTTGGGCTCAGGGAAAGATGCAAACGAACGAGGCATTAGAGAACCAGCTTCTGCAGAGGGGTGTGATACTGCTGGTACTTGTGTCCCTGCATTAGGAGGTTCCTTTCCCAGAGCATCAGAGCTGGGGGCTGCAGGGAAAGGGTTAGAGGCTGAGTTCTGCAAGGGCACCAGAGATCCAGCCTGTGACTCGGTGGGCAGTAAGCATTTATTAAAGAAGAAATGCTCTGTGCTGTTGAACTCAACTGCGCTATAAGTAGAGAAGGGACTTGGGAGCAAATGTAGCTTGGCCGTTTGGCTCTGGCAGCCATAGAAGCAGAAGAGGGTGGACAGAAAGGTAATTTAACACCCTGTCACGCAACCCTCCACAATCTCATACGCAAACCCCGCGCCCACGGGCACGTTCCCACTCCTTTGCCCTGCGCAGTGAGTCCCTGCGGGAGCTGCGTCCCGCTCCTCGGGCAGAGCTCTCGGGGCTCCGGCTGGGGTGCTCGGTGCGTCTCGCGGTTGGTGCGGGCCTGGGGAGGGAGCCAGGGCACCGCGCCGGTCCTGCCTGCGCAGTCCCCCTCACTGCCTCCCCGCACGGCCCTCCAGGGAAGGAGGGGTCCCCTTCTTTGTGCTCTGCGGTGTGCCCTGCTCCCTCCTCACAGCCCCGCTCTGCCATAACGCTGGCCTGCTCCTGCCTCGCCACTTCCTCATCTCTCTGCTCCATTCCTAGGCTCTTTGTTTCCTGGCCATCTGTTGGATTGTTATAATATATATTTTTTTGTAAATTTCTGTTTGAACATGTTGTCATTGTGAACAAAGAAAAATGAAACCTTTTAAACATATCCATTTTATTAAATGATTATCGTTATTATTATTAATGTTTACTACCTGAATTGATCAGTGAAATAAATACATTCAAAAAAAACCACCTCCTTCTGTTTGATTTTTTCAGTCCCTTTGAGTGTAATGGGTGATACCAATTACACTCAATTGGGGTACACCCAATTATTGGGCAGGAGCAAGGACAATGGACTCTGTTTATCCTTTTAACTAGTGTCATTGCAGTAGACTCCAGGCAGGACTCCCTGCAGGGGATTTCTGGCCTGCATTTATGTCAGAGGCTAGACAAGATGGTCCTAAGGTTCTTCTGTCATTAAGCTTCACCTAGAAGAGGTGGCAAGAGACATGGACATTGGTGAGCAAACTTGTCCCTGTTGTGGTTAAGCTAATAGTAAATAGAAAGTACTGCAAGAAAAGCTGGGTTGGTTTGTTTCTAAATTCTCTTAACAACAACACAGCCCAAGCGTTCACCACTGCTGGTCTGATCAGTCTCCTCTGTTATGCTGAGTACCAGTGTACGCAGTGCAAGAGTTGGGCCTGACGCAGCAACCACTTTACAGTAATTCTAGAGGCATCCTCCTTAAGGAGAGCACTGCTGGTGCACAGAGTGAGGCCCAAGGCAGAAAAAGTATGTGTGAAGATGTGATGGCCTTGAGAAGATGGGATTCTAACTATACAACATGAGTGTATTTTTAACCTTGGGCTTTACTGCTGAAGTACTTCTCTGCTGCAGCTTCTGAGTAAGGGATGTGGCCAGTCTTTCCTGGTAACTGCAAGCTGCACTCGGCAGTGCTGCCAACTCACTTAGCTATTAAAAGAGCTGTCCCTGGGAGGACTATCTCCCTCAGCAGCAGCCAGCTGAATCAGTCTGTCATCCTTCCTGTGGATTCAACCAGCTTTATTTTGGTTTAGACAGTAGAATGCTACGAGTTTTATTTTGTCCCTGAAACAAGTATGAGAGGATGCAAGTCCCCAGAGGAACTTTCTCCCTGTCTTGACTACTGAAACCAGTGGTGTCTGCAGATCTTCCATAGCTTTTTAAGAGTAGATTTGTGTCACTGCTTCAAGGGAAGCCTCAGGGTCAGCACACTGTGAGGTGTTAGGCTCAATATGCTACTGAAATAGTCTGTTGAGGTGGGAAACCAAAAGCCACAGCGCTCAGCAAGTGCAGTACAAACCAGATTAAAGCATATTTTAAGTAATTACTTCACAGTTGACACTCAATTATGTTCTTACTGGAAATCATATCCTCCTTTATCTCCTGGTCCAGGCCATTTGGATCTGTGCACCAGATGTGTTCCCTGGCTCTGCTTGTACATAGTGCATCTTGTCTTTAAAAGAGAAAGTCAAAAAAATGGTGGAATTAGGGTTGTCGTGCAGAGGAAGTGATTCTGGCAAAGAAAAGATGAAGTACTTTCTCTTGCAAACTGAATCTTCCCACCCTGTCTCCTTTACTTCTTGTCCTAGTGCTATTCAGGGATAAAAGTCTGCAGGTAAAGTGTGTTTCTTGCACTTATTGCATATAAAAATTATTTTAGAGTCTTTGCAAAAATTGTATAAAAGAGATGTACTTAGGCTTATGGAAATTAACATGAAGCATTACCCAGAGCTGTTAGTAGCTGGCATAGAGCTATACCGGGGTCCCAAACTTCATGGTTCTGCAGGAAAGCTGCTGGATCCAGTGCAGCTCCCGTGTTGCAGTGCCCCGATTCTCTCCAGTGTGAGGGGAGGGGAAATGCACCCCACCTGCCAAACTGCACAGGAAAGGCACTAGCTAAGTGAGGCCAAACAGCAAGAATTGGGAGCTGCCTGCGCTGGCAGTTCTGAGCAGGCTCTCTGCATGCTTTGCTGTTGCCCTGTGCAGCCATGAGGCAGATTTGGCACGTACCAGGTGCTTGTTGTGAGTCCGTAGGGGCTCAGTGCAAGAAACTTAACTGTTTTCCTCCAAAGGGCTGGAGGAAACACAAGGTACCTGGAGTCACAAGAGAATTACTCAAGTCAACAGTTAATCAGGCACAGGCTAGTAGCTGTACTTGATCTATCCTGCCAGGAACCTGCAGACATACACATTTTGTCTATAGAATGGTAAGGAAACATTTGGGCTCTATATGCAGCTATCTTTAGCAACAGCATACTTGAATTCCTTGCAGTGCTGGGCCACTTGTTAGCCACAGCATGAGGACCCAGAATTGGTCCCGTCAGTCATCGATGCCATTAGCATCTCTCTTTGAGCAAACGTATTCTTGCAAACTCCCGTTTCTTGGAAGAGTTGCTTGATGAAGCCTCCATTTCCGGTGACATGCAGCAGACGTGCAGGAAGGCCCCACGTGGGAGGAGTCCCCGGAATGAGCTGCACCCTTATCTTGCCAAGGCAGCTGCAAGGGGGCCGGGGGATCTGGAAGCTCAGCTATGCAGCTGCAGACACTCCTGCGCTGGCTGGACTGCCTTAGGACCTTCCTCTTGAGAAGCCAGCAAGAAAACAAAGACTGATCTACCCTGGTAAGTCAGCAGAAATATTGTTGTCCTTTCCATGTTGGGTTGATGGATTGCATAGAAAACCATTGTCTTGTACCAGGTCCACCTAGGTGTATGCTCCTAAAGAAGTTATAGCAGCTCTTCTGTTCAGCGATGGGGTATGAGATTGGCATACAATGAGGGCCCATTGATGCGTGTCTCCCAGCTCCAGAAAGAAAATTCACCTGCTGGAGCAATGTCTTGAGTGGAAATCTCCACTGACCACCTGCCTCCGCCTTCAGTGCTCTGTACTGACTCTGTTGACCAAGGGCTGTTTGTCACTTCTATTCAGAACTGCAGAGTTCTGCAAGTTTTCACTTGTGGTAACTGTTAATTAATTTTTGAATCTCCTCTTGCAGTTTCTGTGAACAAAGTTTTGCTTACAGAGGTAATGCAGTGCTATGACAAGGCAGAAACAGTTCACTGTTTCTATCTACTACTATCTACTAATTTTTGACTCCCTGACCTGAATTTTCTTGGCCACCCTAAACTTTCAATAGTGCAATCCTAAAGAAACCTTCAGCTCTTGCACACTTTGGATAACTAGTGAAAATAAATTTGATGGGGGCACTCAAGCTTCCCAGCAAATGTCCATATTCCCTCACCCAAAACCAGGGACAGAAGAACAAGAATATTCCCTCTACTGTAATAACAGACCAGAAATTCACATACGATCTCTTTTTACTCTTTTCAGAGCTCTCACCTGTCCTGTTGAGGACACCAGGTTCACCCAACTTTAAAAGTACATCCTCAAAACAAACCCACAAAACCTGGGGCTTTGCCGGTCAGCCCCAGAGTGTGTGGTGTCTGCTTGCTGGGTCTCCGTCTCACCCAGCTGCACCATTTTGAGTGTTCACAAATGAAGATGAACAGTGGGATTCTCTTCTTGTCCCTCTTTGGCTTTCTCCCACACTCGATAGCAACGTGCCCTGTGCCGTGCAAGTGTGCCAAGAACATCATCGACTGCACATCGAAAGGCCTAACCATAACAGAACTGCCGGCTGCCTTCCGCCCATCAGCTGAAGTTATCCACCTTGGTTACAACATGCTCACGTCTATTCCCAAAGGGCTCTTTGATAACCTGAAGAGCCTCCAAGCAGTCCACCTGCAAGGAAACCCTTGGGAATGCAACTGTGACATCCTCTACTTGCGCTCCTGGCTCCAGTGGCAGCAGAACCGGACCCTGTACAGGGATGTGAAATGCACGTCCCCGGCTCACCTGCAGGACCGGATCATCGCCTACCTGACAGAAGACGAGATCATCTCCACATGCCAGTACTGGTACTGCAGCCTGGCTCTCTTCTCTCAGCTCATTCTCTTCATCCTCATTTTATTGCAGGCTATCCTGGTCATCTTCATCATCGTCTACCTGAAGAGATTTCGGAGAATGACTGCTGAAGGCCGTAGCACCACCCCAGGGCTACGCCAGCATGTAGATACCTGGGCATCTTCCAGAAACCCCAACGAAAGCGATTAACGTCACCGGAGCGTTCAGCGCTGTGCTGCTGGCGCGGGCAGGAGCAAGGACCTCCCTTGCTGTGCCCAAGCCACGTGGTTTGCGGTGCTTGAAGGGGACCATCAAGTGCAGCGTCTGGTTGTGACTGCCGTCCAGAACGGGACTCAGACCTGATCAGACACTCACTGTGTTCCCAAAGAGCCAGTCCCATCTTTCTTAACGTTTAAATTCATCCGGGAGCCAGGAATTGCCTAGACCAAGGGCCCTCTCCAACCCTAGTTGTGAAACACTGAGCACAGCAGGGATCTGGCCTCAATTGCAGCCTCCAGCTGCGACCAGCCATGTCTCCCACCACTTACAGTGTGCCTTAACTAATTCTGGAACAAAGCTAAAATGAAATAAAATAATGATGAGTGATGATGTAATTTTTTTCCCCCCCGGCCTAAACATCTCGTGCACACCTCCGCTTTGCACCAAGGAGCCCAACGGCCGCGGCACAGAGCTCGCACACGCACCGTGGGGCAGCCCACGCCTTGGTATCGGCCGTGGTCCCCCCGGCTCCTCCGCGTCGCGCACGGGGCTGGTTTCCCGTGTCAGCCGGGCGCGAGCGAGGGCTCCGCGTGGCCGCGGTCCCCAGGACCTCGCCACCCAGCCAGCGCTGCCCGCGCGTCAGCGAGGAGCCCTCCGAAGCCTTTCGGCTGGAGAAAGGCCGAGCTCAGCACCAAGACGTCCTGCAGCCAGCGCTCACCTGCTGGCCAGGGCGCCCCGTCACAGCGCCCTTCCCGCCCAGCCGCCGCTTTGCACCGCTGGGCACACGCACAGTCTGCAAAGAGGGCAGGAAGGCCACGGCAGAACCGCACTCCCGCTGCTCCCGCACCCTGCTCTGCAAAGCAGGTCCTGATGGCCCTGACTGGCTGCACCTGGCGGCTGCTTTAGTCCAGCTGGAGACCATTTGAGGTGGACGAGCAGGTTCTGATTAGCTCCATCTGGGGAGGCCATTTTAGCCTGGCTGGGGATAGTGCAGGGAGGAAGGGGCTGCCTCTGATGTAAAGGGTGAGTGATGGTGGCTGCTGTGCTGATGGTTGTTGATCTTCCTCTATTCTGTGTCCCTAGGGCTGGCTTGGTGGATGTGTGTGGTATTGAGCCCCCTTGTCCCCAGGAAGTGGGTGAGGGGAGGGCTGCTCTTGTGGGGCGGCCTCTTGTGAGGAAAGGGGCTGCTGCTTTGTGTGTGTTGGGGGGATGCTGCTGTCTGGTGGCTGGGTGGGTTTGTTCATTTGTTTTTTAAATGGAGAGAAGGTGTGAGCTTTTATCCCCAACCTGTCTAGGGGCAAATAAGAGGAGGAGTTCTTGTCACATGTTTATTGCGTTGTGGAGTGCCAAGCAGCTTATGAAGATGGGGCTGCAGGTTGGTGCTTGTGCTGTGTGTGTCAGGGCAGCTCTGGGAAGGTGTCCCTGGGTGCTGAGAGACCCTGGTGCTTTTCCTGGTTTTGCTGCAGATGTTTGATCATCTAAAGTGTCAAGTGAGCGTTGCACTCCCTACCTGGTGGTTGTGCAGCAGTGTGGGCGGAGGCTGTGGGTGCTGCTGCGTCGCTTCTCCCTGCATGTGGTTGTTGGCTGCTTTGTAAAGGGGGTCTGAAACATGGACTGAAAATCACGTTCGGTGGTGGCCCTTCGAGACCCAATCCCAAATGCTGCTAGCCTGGGGAGCTGCCCTTTGTGTAAGGGACTGTTTGCAAACCGATCAGCTGGGGGAGCCAGTTCTGCTCAGGCTGCCTTGGCACGTGGAAGGTTAAAAGCTTTTCTGGTATCTCGTGCACCTGTGAGGAGGGTAGCCAGCCATAGCACTGTGATAATGAATCGCAGCGAGTGCGGAGTGATTTGTGTGCCACGGCAGCATGTCTAATCCATAAATCTGGAGGCGGCGTGTCTCGGCCGCTGCCGGCTCAGAGGCGCGTGTCGCGGATGCCTTCCCGCCCTGCCGAGGACCTGCTGGCCCTCCCTGGGAGGGGAGCGACGCGCCGGCAGCGCCCAGCGCTCTCAAAGGGGAAATAGCGGTGTGGAGAGCTTGGAAAGAGGGCAAAGATGAATGCAAGCTCTTGTGCTTCTTCACAAATTCTCTCCTAGTATGAGGACCAGCCCAACCGCTGGATGTCGGGCCTGCAAGTCTTGCTGGGGGGCTACTGGGGGGGCCTCCAAGCAGCTCCTGTCTCTGAGACACTGGGATGAAAAACCCGGAGAAACTAAACCCAACTCCAGAGCTCCAACCCTGAGGGGTTTAAAAGCAGGTCCGTGGTGGCTAAGCAAAGGAGCAAATGGCCAGCAGTGACCCTAGGAAGGTGCACTTGTCGTCGCTTCGCAAGAGCTCTGCCCTCCAGCTGGCTGCAGGGTGGCTCTTGCACAGCTGCAGGTGCCCTCCTGCAGGTGGGAGCACTCGGCACGTGCTGCTGTGGCAGCCTAATTTGGGATTCGTTGAGTTGCTTACAGATTGCTAAAGCCAATGGTCATTGATGTGAGGCTACCTGGTCGTCTTCGAACTCCTGTTTTACTTTCATGATTGAAATATGCGGAGTATCCTGGAGAGCATGCCAAGAGAAGCAGAGAGCTGGTCCCACGTTGTGGGACATCTTGTCTGTCCTAGGATACATAGGAGGAATAGAAATATTTTAGAAATGTGTGCCTGTGTGGTGTGTGTGTGTGTGTGGTTTTTTTTTTTTTTTTTTTTTTTGAAAATTGAGGCTTCTTCAGCTGCACAATACTAATTTTGAAGGGCTTTAATGGAGAACACATTGTCTAATTTAACAGGTTTCCATGTATGATTAGCTTTCTTGGATAAATGCTTAAAAGCAGGTAGCACTATTAAGGTTTGTGTTTTGCAGCATGTGCATGCATGCTATATGCCTACATAAAGGTATATATTGCCCGAAAGGACAGGATATAGCACTGATAGAGGCTATAAAAGATTTTAAGTAGTTTTAGTCCAAAGAATCTCCCAAATCACTCTCTTAAATCCATGAGTCATGTTCTCATTTCATTAATATGTCTCATGGTCTTCTGCTCTAAAATGCTTGTGACTATCGGGAACAGAATATACTGGGAGCTGTTTCTTTATTTTTCCACATAATGAGCTTTATTTGAGAGTTAGGCAACTGAAATGCCTAGAATGCTCTCTGTGGATAACTAATAGTTTAGGCAGGATAATGTTGGTCTGTTGTCCTCATATCCTACAAGGTGATTACTTCTGGCCTGCCCTGTCGGGCTGTTTGATGTACAAGTATCATTCCTTTTTTTGGTACGGAAATAAAGCTCTGTTTATTGAATGACTGACTGTCTTTACAGCCCTTACCAATGTTGACGTGTTATCTGGCTTTGCTCGGAAGAGGGCAGCAAACAGTCTTTTATCTCCTAGAATCACAGAATGGTTGAGGTTCTTGCCTCAACTTCAGTGGTTGTTGCTCCTACTGGCAAAGCCAACCTGAGATGTGGGCCTGGGAGAGGCTGAAGGCAGCTGACCCTTGGCACTGCTGGCACCCCAAAACACCAGGGTGCAGCTGAGAGGGAGGACTGTGGGTGGTGCTTTACTATGGCTGTGGTCAAAATGCTCCTAGCTCTGTGGGGTGGTTAGGCTGGTGGGTTTTGGAGAGCTGATAACCTGCCTCCTGCCAGGTGGAGGAAACTTGTCCAGCACTGTCATGGTATATTTGGGGGGCTGCAGGGGAATTTCTGCCTCTTGGAACCAGCCCTACGTCCCCTTTGCAGCCAGGGGGAGGTGGGTGTCCTGAGAATATCCTGGGCTAGGTCGGACATGGATGCAGAAGTGTCCAAACCTGTTGAAGTTGGTCTTGTGCATTCCTGGGATAGGAAACTATGGAGGCTGAAAGGGGCAATATTTGGGTTTCTGGGGAATGTGGCTGCCCCGGAGTCAGGCAGGAGCTGTGGGGCGCTGGTGTCCCGGGAGCGCTGCCTCGCGTTATGGACTGCAGCCCCTCGCTTGGCTGTCCCTGGCGGGATTAGCTGTGCCTGGTGTCGAGGAGCTCTTCCCGCTGGGGCTTTTCCCTCTGTAGTGCCCGAGCTGACCGGGAGATGGTGCGGCCGCCATGCTGGCTCTGGGTCTCCATTACCTCATCTCTCAACACAGTCTTAGCAAGCTGACTTTTTTCTTTTTTTTTTTT
>VZSV01000122.1:1558932-1609266 GCA_013398735.1 Nothocercus julius | reverse complement strand
CATCATCAGCTGAACCCCTAAGACACTGCCTAGGGTTGAATTATGAGCTGAATTATGATAAGGGAGGTGGAAGACTTTCATAGAGGGAGGTGTTTGTGGATTTGAGGAGAGTTACTGATATTTCGGTGTTGCTGGCCTAGGAAGATAATACAGTTCAAGGATCCCTATAGCTCTAAAACTTATGAATGAAACTTGATGTGGCCTCTGGAGTGAGCAGGGAGCTGGCCATAAATTGGAGTAGTGAAGCTGATTTCCCTTCTGTAAGCAAGGTGAGACCTCTGTGCTGATGGGCTGCATGGAGAGTTGGGAGAGCCCCTTGCGTGATGGAGATTTCCCTAATCTTCTTCCTCTTGCTTCAAGAGGCTGTTCCCAACAGCCTGTGGAGGGGGTGTCCTGCCCTGCTGCCCGGTGAGAGAACCAGGGGCTGCACGTTGGGCCGGGGCTGAAGTTCTGCCCTGCTGAGGGGTCTTGCTGCTGCTGCTTCCCTCTTCTACAGGGGTTGCCAGGACGAGGTGTCTCTGCCCCTTTGGCTTGTGGTGCCTGGCACACTGTGGCCCTGGTCTCGGTTGGAAACTTCGGCTGCTGAAGCGATACAAATAATAAGGGCTTGTAGACCCTCTGCTCCCTGCCTCTGCAGGTTTTTGAAAAGGTCACAGTTCTCACAGCTGCTGCTTTGACAGCAGAATTTAGTCCTTTGTGTTGATATTTTCATGTAGCCAACTTTGACTGTGTGGGTATCCGTTGCAGCAGATTTTGGCTCAGAGGTTGAAGAGCTACTATTTCTTCTTACCTGAGATATCAGGTAAATCTATTGGAAGAAATGTATGTCTTTATATTCTGGTAGGCCAGGGCTTAAAATAATAATAAACTGGTTATTTAACTTCCATCCTCATTTGCAGCACCTATGAGCTGTAAATTAGACCTTTTCCCCCCATGGAAATGCTGGAGGAGTGACCTGGCGCTGACCTCCAAGCCATGGGGCACTTCTGAGTGCTCCCTGCATCCTAGTGACCAGGTCACCTGTATTAATATCTGAGCACACTGGAGTTCCTCTTCTGAGGCCACTGAAGCACAGGGTCTCTAAGCTTTGCTTGGAAAAAGGCTTTGCCACTTCAGTACATCTGAATGGAAAGGGGAAGACCTGTTCGTGTTTATTTTACAGCCCCTTTTATTGACTTGATTTATAGCCTGAGGCTGTGAGTTAATTGAGGTCTAGTCCAGGAGAGGGCACCTGGAAAAGGGAGGTGCTGCCAGTGCCACCACAAGGAAAGCAGGTGGGGAAGTGCCTTTTAAGGTGCCATTAGGCCAGGCTCCTGCCTTGGCTCAGTAGCAGCGAACTGAGCTCTTGCCACCAGAACTGGTCCTTCTGGCTCAGGGAACATCCTCTGCTTACCGTGAGCGGCAACAACTTGGGGGGCAGAGCTTAACCAAGAGAAGATGCTTTTCTTGGCACACCCTTCATTGAAGCGTCCTCCTGCCTGTCTCTTATGGGTGAAACCTAGTCACCTGTGTAAGTGCGACTGTCATCGCCTTCTCTAATGGGGGAGCTGCTGGGCTCGTTCCCAGCCTGGGAGCGGTGGCCCCTCGGTGCCGGCCATCTGGGCCTGCAGCGACAAGGGCAGCTCTGCTCTCCGGCACCCAGGTTGCAGTGAACTGGGCACATGCTTGGATGCAGTGGGTGCGTTGTGAGGCAGGAAAGGAAGCAGAGACCTTCTACCTGTGCCAGCTGGCTCTGGGTCTGGGAAAGAGCCGCTTCAGCCCAGCGCTGCCCTAATGACCGCAGGGGAAATAACCCTGCAGCGGGTGGCCGGGGCGGCACGGGAGGGCTGGGGGATGTCCCTGCAGGGGCTCCCTCTCTGCAGGAAATGCCACTGCAGCTGTGGGGTTTGGTGCCGGCCCGTGCTGGGTGCGCTCGGAGCCAGCCTGGCTGCTCCTGGGCAGGCGAGGGACAGGGTGGAGGGGAGGGATGCCAGCATCCCTGCCGCGTCTGCTGCGCCGGGGCTACCCCCTGCATGAAGCTGCGCTGCACGAGGAACGCTCCTGTTCAGCAGGAGGCCCTGGTAGGCAGGGGCCGCTTCGCTTGCCAGGGTGGCTTTGCCACAAGCACGTATGGCCCTCTGTTTCCTTTCAGCTTTTTTTTCCTGTGTACTTGTGTGACAAATGGCTCTGTGTGGATGCAATTCCCTTTGCAAAGAGACCATTTCTGTCACCAGGAAGGCCCCTATGCTCTGCTTTGTGCCAGGGAGAGCAAAGGGAGTAGATAATGATGCTGACAGATGACCCAGGAGGCCGCCTTCCCTTCCCCTTGCATGTCCCGGTCCCTTGTCCTCATCCACAGCCCCGGTTACTCTGTCAATGGCTGATTCAGGAAGTTCCAAGGGAACGGCGCTCCGTGTTGCAGATGGGAAGCCAAAATGAGGTTGGATGGTAGAAGTCTGCGTGTCCTTCATCCCCAGGCTTCCAAAAGGCTCACCCAGCTTCCCTTCTGTGTACTGTCATCGCACAGTTTGGATGTAAAGAGGAGTTTCCAGGGAGAGGCAATGTCCTAGATAGGCTGACGCTGTCAGGAAAAGCAGACAAGTTGCTGGGTGAATGGATCCATTTTAGCGTCTCAGTACAATTTTGGTGAGCTTTTCTGTCTGCAGGGTGTGTGATCTTTCTACCCCTTAAAGGAATAATTTTGGGATCACTTTCTTTGTCTTCCCCAAGCTCCGTGCTGAGTCCTGCAGACCAAGCCCCCTTGCACTTCAGTAGCCGGGACCTGAAGGAAGGCCTGTCTCCTGTGAGCCCTCTGCCCTTTGGGGGCCCCATTGGTATTCGTGCTATAACCCTGTGGTAGATTTCTACATTACTTTTTCAAACCACTTTAGGCTGCTTTACTGAGGAGCCCCTTTGGCAAGAGGCCCTGCCAGAAGTGAGAACCAAGTTCACTGCTTAAAATTTGTCCGATCACTGAAATGAAACCTTGAGATCAGCCTGGCTGGGGAGCGTAGAGCGTATTGATCTCGGCCGGTTGCTGCGCGGGCCCTTTCCCTATGCCTAGGAAGGTGCAGAGCTCAAAGCGGAGGTGCCTTTAGCAACAAGCTCCCCTGTCCCCGTGCCCGGCGTGCAGGGCACGAGTGCCCCGGCACCTCCTGCCTCCTCCAGCCGCCCGCGCCGCAGAGCGGAGCCCGCGGGGGCTGCAGCGAGCGGCCCAGCGGTGCCCGCGGCGCTCAGGGGTGCAGATCATCCTCAGCCTGCCCCTCGCCAGAGCCCTTTGGCTCCGTGTTCCTAATTCATCACCAGCTCAGACAAGCAGGAAATAAAGAGCGACTTACCCTTCACTTCTCTTGTGCAATGAGCCCTTTTCTTTAAGCCGTCAGCCCCTTTATCTTTGGCCATCAGCGTGGCCGCAGTGTGGCTTGTTTCACCCGTCTCTGGACATGGGTTGGACTCTCATGTCAGGTACTTAACCCCTATGAGATAACGGCTTCTCTGCCTCTCTGAACAAGCAGAGGTTCCTGACTGTGCTGCTGCCCCGTCCCATCCTGTCCCATCGCGGCCCTGCAGCCGAGTTGGGCTGAGGCCCTTCAGCATTGTTGTTCATGGAAAACAAATCCCCAGAGGCTGTTGATTTTTCAGATGCCCTTAGGATAAGCCCTATCTGATACTGATTGGGGAGGGCCTGGGAGCGACAGGGATGTTGAGGTGCAGACGGGCAAGCCTGAAAAGTCTTTGCAACCAGGCTAAAATAAGGACCAAAAGCCCTTGGTTTTCAGCAGCGGTTCTCCTAAAGCTCTTCCTCCTGCTGCCCGGGCTGAGGGGAGAAGCCCAGGGCATGGGTTGTGCCACGTCCCAGCTCCATGGATTTACAGGGCCGTGGTGGCCTGTTACAGACGTCAGGTTATGCAGGGCACCTGGTCAGGCTAGCGGGAGGGAGCGAGTTCCCCATGTCAAGGGACACCGCGTACTTGGAGCCCTCAGAGTCGTGTTTTGCCAGCAGGTTTGTCCTTTGGGAACGACATGCTGCTTCTCCATGTGTTTTCCCTCTTGCTCTCCCTGCCAGGCTCCCCCTCCTTGTGCTGGTCGGCAGAGGGCACCAGGAACCTGGGAAGAGTTTTCGGGAAGCCTTTCCTGCTATTCCTGCAGGGCTGCAAGGAAGTAGAAGGGGACCCTACTCTGGGTCTGGTTTCTGTGCTGTTTAGGAACAAAACATCTCCCGGCTCCATCTCCCCCGGTCACGCACACCCCGCCGCCCCGCGGGCTGACTCGGAATCCCTGTTGCTGCCCGCGGCCCTGCGTGCGCAGACGCCGCTCTGCCCCGTTGGTCTCCGCTGCCGGTGGCTGTAGCGAGCGCGGGCAGCGGGGCCGGTGCAGGCTGGTGGCTGATGGGTGCCTGGAGAGGGGTGCTCTGTTTGCCCTCCTGTGCCCGGATGGCCCCGAGGGGGTTTACGTGGATCAGGGCGCAGCTCTTCTGCGTTTCCTCTCATCCAAATCCCCTCCGGACATAGAGACAGGCGGTGTAAGAGTTGGCACTGGCATTAGGAGCTTTTCCGGCCTAACCTTCCCTTGGCGTGTTCGAACCCTGTGCCAAAGCAGCCCATGGCAGCTCTGCGAGTGCTGTTTGCTGCTCTTTTCTACAAACACAGGTGAAAAAATACGTGCTGTGCTGCAGAGGCAGCCCCAGCAGGAACAGCCCCGGCCGTATCCCGTGTCACGGAGCCCGACTGGCTGCGTTGACTGGCACTAATGACATTCCTTATAGCCCTTTTGCCCTGGTGAGTATTTTTAAAAGCGTGTGGTGTCTAAAAAGACATTCTTTTTTCCTTGTTTTTGTTACGTCTTAAACTGTTACATCCCCATTGGCCTGCTGAACTCCTTGTTGTGTTATGGCCCTTTAAATTTTGGATCTGGCTCTGCGTTACACAATTTCATAGCCTCTGCAAAGTCGATTCTATTTCCCTTTTTCCTGCTCCCTGCTTTGCACTAAATCTAAGCCACAAGTAATTGCAGGGGAAGCTGATAAAAAACTTAAAAATCTTGATTTTTCTTTTCCTATGAGTTATCCTTCCAACAAGCGTGCGGTGGAGGGGGGAGCCCGCATCCCTCTTCATTCCGTGCTGGGCGCGGGATGGCGTGCGGAAGGGGCACACTCGGAATGACGCGCTCCCTCCTCCTGGGGCCAAAGCAGCTCTGATTCCCAGCTCCAGGTGGCTCCAAGCAGCTCCCTGTCGGGGAGGTGAGTGCTTTGGTACGTCGGCTGTGCTGAAGCCGGGGATATCACGTGCCCACGGACGTGCTGCTGGAATAGTGGCTAAGCGCTGTGCCGCGGATGGAAGTGCAGGACTGTGCGGGTGTGAGCGGGCCCGCTCCAGCAGTGCAGCGGAGATGGGGATGTGCTGGTCGGCTGTTGTTCCACGTGGCTTTCGCTCCCGTTGTAATTCCATGTGCGCTGTGCTAATTGTTGTTGATCAGGGATGAGCAATGAGTCATAGAGGAGAATCTCTTGCCGTTGCTAATGCATCTGCTCATACATGTCACCTAATTCCAAACCAGATCTCTCAGGTGCTTGATTTCTTTTTCATACCTTCTACCTACTGTGGCATTTTCCAGCTTGAGCTGGAAGAAAAGCAGAGGCTGGAAAGTTACCATAGAGTTGTTTTAGCAGGTTTCTTTTCCTATCTGGAGATGTGAAAAAGGAAGTCTGTTAGGAGCTCTTTCTTTGCAGTCTTCTGAAGAGCTCTGCAGCGGACAGTGCAGACATGGTGTAACCCAATGGGCTACATGGGCTAAATAGAATAAGGAAGATCTGGTCCAGAGCTAGAAATGACAGGCAAATTTCTAACTGTGTAAGTTGCTATTGATATTTACATGCTGTTTAATTTGTGTGAGTAATGAATCTTTCTAGGTTTGTTATCTGTGTGCCGTAAGTGTTCATCTCAAATTCATAATTTGAATAGAAATGCTGGACATTCCTAGGTGTGCTTTTCCAGAATTGAATTAAAAGTGCTTCTGTAAATTGTAAGAGACAGCAGTACTTCTGGAAAAGATACTGAACCAGTGAGCTGTGGGCTTTGTCACATAGTCAGCATAACCTATTGGATGTAGAGGAAACGAGGATGTGTTTGCAGATGGGCAGGTGGGACACAGACCCAGTCGCAGGTGGTTTAGGTTAAGGTAGGTTACTCTGGCCATGATTTAATTTATTGTAAATCCCCCCCAAACAGCTTCCCTTGATGGGGAAAGCAAGTCTGACATACTTGTGTTCAGTATGTTTGGGCTGACACCGTGAAGTCTGCCTGTACCTCTCCAACCCCTAGCTTGCCATTCCTGTTCCTGGGATCACTTGTCCAGAAGAGCACAGGTTCTTCGTTAGTGCCCTGATTTCTCTGGATTGCCTGGACTGCGGGAAGCTAAAGAATAGCCAGCTTCATGCTTTGGATTTGGCTGGCGATGACCATGTGAGCTCAGAGCTGATGTTTTCTGTTGGCACCTGCTATTCATCCACATCTGGCTATTGCTAAAATTCTAACACAGGGAAGTGGTTTCAGTCTTCTGGGCTAGAGTCAATGTTTAAATTTTGCTCTTTCTTCTTCGTGGAAAATCTTGGTGTCGGAAAAGATTTCCAGGAAACTATTTCTTCTAATGCAAGTTAGAAAGAAACAGTGGGATATTACTTTACTTGGTGAAAAACTGTGTTTCCCACCTATATGAGAGCATTAGAAGGTACCTTTAACACAATAAATGCTTCTCATGACGATACTATCAGAAAAGATCATCCCTTGGACACTTGCCGTGGAACAGACTTTATGAATCTACAAATATATGGCTTAATGCTCTTGAAGCCGCATAGTCTTTCCTGTAGGTGAAATCTTTTAATCGCAGTTTGACTCAAGACCGTATAGGAAGATCAAAAGATGCTTTGGTTTGGCCACCGTCATTTAAATGCTGAAGGTTATTTTGATTTTATTACAATTTGGTGGGCTCAGCTGAGAGCCAAGGGGAGGTAGTGAAAACGCTCTTTTGATGTCCTTGCGCTCCTGTTTTCACAAGTGGCTGCGCTGGGAGGTGGGTTTGCTACGCGGCACTGAGAGGAGCTGGGTGTTACGTGCTTTGCAGAAACAAGAAATCAAAAGGGTCGATTCCTGTCTCCTTTGCACTTGGTAGTGTTTCTCAGAAGCAGTTCCGGCGTCCTGTCTTGGAGTGGACATTACAAACTGGGGCTTGATCCCCTAATCGCGACCATGTAAGGACTGTGCTTTACCTGCTGGGTCTGTGCCCAACACCCTGGGGCTGAGGTCTCCGCTGTTCTGCGACTGGAGCGTCGGAGAGGTTTTCAGTTAAATGTTGTAGCCCCTTTGGCTTCCAGGGGGGCATTTCTTGGGAGAAATGTCCTCTCGGGTGGCCTAGGCTTGTTGGGTTTTGGGTTATGTTATGTCCAGGGTTGACCTTTCTATGATCAGTGAAACAGGCTCCATTTGTTTAAGAGTTCTGCGAATATAATGGCCAAGTAGAGAGCGCGGTGCCAAGGAGCAGCCCCGCCGGGGGCAGTGCCCAGCAGGGCCGGCCGGAGGGAGCAAAGGCAGCAGCCCGCACAGCTACCCGAAAGGGCATCCTCGTCCGTCCCGGGGCTGCCCATCAATCATCCCGCCACCAACAGGATCCGACAGCAGTGGGGAATTAAATAAACTCCCTTCTCTTTAGGGCCCTGCTGATGGAAAGCGGCGGGGGGGAAGCGAGCGGAGAGGAGCGGGAAGTGCACGGGGCAGAGGCGCTCGCTCCGCTCCCCTGCGCTCTCCGTCCCGCTCTCCGTCCCACCGTGAACCCTCCCCTGCGGGAGACGAGGATGGAGCGGGAATCAGCATATTGCGGATGGGATCTGGTTGAATCAGGGGCTGCGTGCAGCTAGACCCATATCCGCGGCGGGCGCGGGGCCTGTGCATGCGCCCGGCCGCTCGTGCGGAGCAGCTGGAAACCATTCGGGCCCTGACAAGTCCCCTGATGGACCTCTGCTGACACGGGGCGGCTTCGGTTTCAGGAAAGCCAAAGGGAACCTGTCACTAATTAGACACACAGCTAATTAACGAGAAGCAAACAAAGAGCAGCAGCTTGTGTTTTGGGAAAGCCCGGCTTTAGTAGCCGCCGACGGCTGCTCCTCCCTTTCAAGCCATCCCAAAAACAAACAAAGCGGGGCAGACTTGCATTTCAAAGCAGAGCAAACACAGCGGCCGGAGCCTTCCAGGAGGGACGGCAAGAGGGGGATTTAGCAGTGAAAGGGAGAAGGGCTCTCCAGGTGTAAGGAGGCCTTCCCAGTTCCTAGGCCTGAGCCCTCCCAGTCCCCTGCGTGCATCTCCGAGCCATTAGCTTTTATTTTTCCTTGCTCTAAATAAACACTTAAAACTTTGTGAGGGGCGGGCTGGGGCGGCAGGCGGGGGTGGAAGCAGGAGCTGCGCATTGGGCGTTTTATGCTGCCCAGGCATCGCAGAACTGTGCGGCATTTCAATCGGAAAACTTCTTGTGTGTGTGCGTTTTCTTATTACTGTTGCCTCCTGCTTTATTATCATAGGGTTGCCCCAAAGGGAAGGTCAGCCGCATAAACAAATAGAACTTACCCCGCCTGTGTAAACACGTGGATGAGGCTCTGTTTGGGTGCTAATGTCTTTAATAAGAGACGTGTGCGTGCAAGACAAGAGGTATCCGGCGCTGGAATCCCGGCTTCGAGTCCTCCTGTGACCTCAAGGCCGCTTGCTCAGGGCCTGATTCTCCAGCGAGCCCTGTCCTGGTCCCATGTGCTGCCCAGAGCAGTAATTCGTGATTGCTCCAAGTTCACCAGTCCTCGCAGGCTTCGTTAGCTGAGGTTTGCAAAGTGCTTTGAACATTAAATGCCGTAAGAATGCCAAGTTATGTGATAGCTGGTGTATTTCCTAGAGCCATGCATGTAATTAAGGGAGAATCTCAGCTTTCAAAAATCAAGGCCGTTTCTAGCCCTCATGGGGGGACAGGGGGGAGGAAGTTTGGAAAACAAAACTCGGGGCTTAAAAATCAGGAGGCAAATGCAAAAGAAAACAACAGCCCACTAAATTATGTTATTTTAACACTAATCACATGGCTTTGGGGACCAAGTCATAAAGTTGAATGCTCAGGTTTGGCAGTATATCAATGTTCCTTAAATATTTTTAAAAAGCAAATGCATTTATTTCCCTGTCCATTCAACCTACAAAGCATTAATTCCTTATCACCGCTGTCTAACGTGGAATTGTAGCAGAGCGTTTCTGCGCGGGGCCGCCCGTGTTCGTCTCTGTTCTGCTTTCACCTCCCCGTCCCCGGCGGGGAAGGGGCTCTCGGAGGTTCCCGCACGGGCGTCGCGCGGCCCCGGTGGCGCCTGGTCCCCGCGGTGGCCGGCGAGCACTGGTGCCTCCCGCTGCCCCGGGCTGCTCGGGGGTTTAGCTCATGGGTATTTTTAAAGCCCTTCGAAGCCCCTTGACCAGGAGGAGCTATCAGAGCACCAGGCATTTGTGCTGCAGTGACGCGTGCGCTGCAGATCTACATGCACTTATATGAGCTAGTTTTTTCAGCGCTCGTCTGTTTTTGCTGCTTTGTGGCCTTATTTGAATTCGCCTTATGCTCTGCTATGTGCGCTGGTATTTGTTGCTGTCAGAGGACCTGTTCAAAGAGGCAGCGAAGCCTCAGCAGGATTCCTCCTGATATCGTTTTGGCTCAGATCACAAATATGTACCACTAATTAAAAATATGGAGAAAGGGAAGGCAATGGCTTCAGGTTACAACACGTAAGAAGCAGATGAGCTTTTTCAGCGGCAGAGCGTTTCCCCCACGTCTCTCCATGAATATTCACCTGGAGCTGCTTCGGCAGGGCTGTCGGAGGGGAACGCACGAGCCGCTTCACAGGAAAGTGCATTTTTACCTCCTCGTCTCTGGGATGTTCCTTGGCTTTTTTAGTGTTGAGACACTGCAAAAAGGCAGCGAGGCACAAAGTGAGGATAAGATAATGGGGTTTTTCTGTCCAACCGGCGCACACCGACCCAGGGCTGTTTTGGAGGGCATCAGGTTTCTTTAGCCTACTCAGAGCTTGAAAATGTGCCCTTGATTTCAGCCCCCAGGAACGTGGGCTTGTGCTGCTTTATTGTCTAATGGATCTTTCACTTGATCTCCTCATGCAAACACGTTGAGCATGTGCTTGGGTCACTTAGAGAAAGCTGAACCCCACTCATGTTCTTACAGTGTAATCCCTTAATATTGATTACTGTGCTGCACAGGGGCAGCAGGTAACCAAATCCAGGCGGGCTTGAGGCCGGCAGCTGACGTCCCCCGCGCGCGCCCTTCGGCTGGGCGCGCTTTGCAGGGCCGCGCCGGCTCCGCCTGACCGCTCGCCGCTGGCGCATGCGGCGCGTAAGTGTGCTGGGATAGAAATGCTGGATTGCAGCAGTTGTTCGCGTGAAGCGAACAGATGCAGTGGCAGGGCGCGCTGAGCGTGAGCCTCTCTGCATGGATCTCGTGGGCAGATCATGTTTATCTTTTGCCAGCTCACATTAGCCCCAAGCAGGGTAACCTTTAAGTCGGTGCCTCGGGGAAGTATTTTGCAAAAGAAAGGCAAGCAAGCAATTACAAAATGAAGGGGGGTTGATTTATTTCCTTTTAAAAGCAGCTTTTCACAGACCAGAACAACTCGTGGCTTAGATTTTGCACGCGGTTAGGCCACGTCTGCCTTCTGCTGGCGCTGTTCCTGGCTTGGAAGCCGTGTTCTTCTCTGTGGCTTTTGGGCACGGTGCAGTACAAATTTGTAATTGAAGGCTTTTGTGGTGGATACGTTATAGCAGAAGGCAGCTAGGAGCCTCAAGAGTCGTCCTAGCTTGAGGCTGACTTCTAAATATAAAGTACCCTGAGATGATCTGAAGCGCTGAGCGTCTCCTTGGTTCCGTTTAACGGGACTCGGATGCTGGCGGTGTGAGTCACAAGGAAAAGGGCCTCTCCAGCGGGAAGCCCAACAGACGCTCGAGGCAAGAGGAGGGAGCAGTGGGTTAGTCCTTGTGCCTGCTGGGCTATAAAGGGCTGGTGAGGGGGCTTGGGGCAGGAGGTGCCAGGTGGCTTCTGAGCCGCCTCCAAATATAGCAAGTGCAGATTTTGCACCCAGATGGGCAGAGCTGCATACAGAACTGCTCGTGCAGTAACCAGGCATTAGAGTACGAAGGCGCAGGCCAGGATACTTACAGGAAATGTGTCCCTTAAGGTCATTGTATTGTGTTACTCTCAACATCAACAACAACAACCAGGGAGATGTGTTCTCAGGTTCATCTCTTGCGAAGCATTTCCTAGTTCTCTGTGATTTGATAATTAAGAGTGTTTCTGTTGAGACCCACATGTGCCCTTTGTGTGGATCTGGGGTTTCTAAAAGGTAAATTCCCTACGAAATAACTTATAAAATTTTGGCATCCTCATCTTCCCCCTAGATACCCTGAGACTAGATTTTTCACAGCTTTTATAAGGTTGCTCTGGGCAGAATTTCAAACCAGAATGCATCAGTATCCCCAGACTATCCCCAGGATCTGATCTAAGAGGCATCTTCACACCTCCCCTAAAAGGCTGGAGACTGTTTGTGCTGTTACTTCATTTAAGACCTGCAGGTTTGTGACAGACTTGCACTTACAGGCCTCTGAGGATCCCTTTCTAGCTAGGGACAAGGTGACCTTGGGTGTAATGCCAGATGCTGCCCAGCACCGCTCTGTCCATGAGGATATTCATGGCTTGCACTTTAAAACTGTGGTTTCTTTGGGGACAAGATGAACGGAGGGATGATTATGTGTCAACATGGTAGTGAAGGAAGAAACCGAAGTCCGTGCTGAAGGGATATCTATAAATGGCATTAAAGGCTGACACATTGCTGGAAGATGATGCGTTGTTAATTCAAATGTGACAGATTTGTTGTTAATTACAAGCTCATTATTAACTTTATCTGTTTCTTCTCTCTGTTCTGTTGCGTCTGCTTGTAATATTTGAATCTTCATCCAGATTTAGACCTTCACTCTCTTCTCACTCCCCTCTAATTTGGGATTGGGGGTTGATCCCAGTTCATTTATTAACCTGGAGCTGTTTACAAGCCCCCTTGCTGAGATGCCCGGGAGAGGAGAGGGAAATCACCAGCTGATGGTCATCTTGGCCACCCGCTAAGTAAAAGAAAAGGTCACCAGGTTTCATCCAGAAGTTCTTACACCAGTCCCTCAGCTTTTAGGAGACTAGCTTCTATTAAAGATATATTGGCCAGCATTTACAGGGCAGGGAATCCCCCATTTTTCTGGGTCAAAAGCCTTCTGTGTGTTGTGTGTTCATTTATATATGTATGTATATATTTAAAAATTGTGCCACCATTTCCTGAGTAGAGCAGGCATAGGAGGGCATCCCATTGGAATTTCTCCTATGTGAGATGTTTTCAGGATAAACATCCACTACCAGTGTTGCAAATGCAAGCTTTCTCTTTTCCCTGTATCTCAAACTTCAGCAGGTGTGATCAGATGGGATATTTGATGTCTAATTTGTAAGTGATGTGGTTTATACGAGAATAGCCCAGTCCCTGGACATTTGAAGACTCCCATTTGTGAAGCTGCAGTCATATTTAGAGGCTGCTTTTAGAAAGTTTGGCTCCTCTGTCCCCAAATATTGGTTTTCATAATGTCTTCTAATAGCTGTAGTTGAGGTCATGGATTATGGGGATTTAAGCTGCTACCTTATAAAATGTTAGAAGAATCCAGTGGGACATTCAGAACATGAGTGAATTGGAGCCAGCTGGAAACAGAATACAGGAGGTGGATTTTCTCCTGGAGGGGTGTTAATAATTCCTGGTAAAGATCAAAATGAAGGACAGTTGGGTTGGTTTTGGATGGCACATGGCTTTGCATGAAGAGACTCTCACTTCATTCACAGCTTAACATCAGGATGGTCCTTTGCTTTCAAGAAGGGGGGCCCCTTTTCTCATTCCGCTCACCTCCTGAGCAGCCTGTGTGCAGACGGGTGCTCTCATTAAGACACCAACACCTCTGGCATCTTCTTGCTGCCCGCTGCCCACTAAACATGACAAACACCCCAGTTGTTACTAACTTGTTTTCCTGGCCCAAGTTGTGCTTTTTCTGATGAAACGAGTAACCGAAGCTCACAAAGGGAGGCAGCGACTGTGCTCCTCGTTGCGTGGGGAGAAGCGAGAGGGAGCCCTTTGCCAGCAGCTGCATCCCCAGGCTCAGCGGCTCCGCTGTCCTGTCCCTGCTCCTGGTGTGTGTGTGTGAGGGGATGGGCTGGTGTCCTGCAGAAATGCCCCACAAGGAGGCATTTCGCTCTTCTGCTCCTGCTCTTAGAGGTGCGGCGAGTCTGCCCTGCAGCAGCCCCAGGGCAGCAGCACCTCCGTGCGGTACCCCGGCTGATCCTCGGCACGTCCCCTCTAGGCCCTGCCCTGCTCCTCCCGGCCGGCCGCCTCTGAGCCGCAGAGGATCCATCTGCCCCTGCTCTGCCTTTGCACAGCGTTCCTAGATACTGCGAAGCAGATGTTAACAACTTCTACAGTGAAAATGGCCATTCCTCAGGAACTTGCTGGAACTCGTGTTTTGCCCTCTGAAGCTTGAGGGATGTCAGGCTACCACCTAGTGTTTCCGTGCGGAATGTCAGGCCACGAGGGATACTCCCTGCGCGTCCCTGCGCATGGGATGCTGCTCCGAGGAGGGTCGCCGGGCAGGAGAGGCTCCTCCCTTCTCTTCAAAGGTTTCAAGGCTGCACCCAGACACTACTCGGCGCAACTTTGCAGCACTTCATGCTGCCTGGTTTAACTGGGCCACTTGAATTTTGTATACTTTTCAGGTGCATTTAGATGACCTGTTGGGTGGATTAATGGAAAGCAAATGCTGAACACCTGTGTGTTTGTTGTGGTGATCATCAGGTTCAAAATACCTGGTGATCCTCTGGGCTGTGGTGGCACCAGGATCTCGTCGTCCTGCTGCAAACACATTGCAGTCTGTCATGCACCGCACCTGCTCCAGCAGCGCGTCAGGCCCCAATACGTGTGGGTGTCATCGGCTCCCTCCTTATTCTGAGCGGTTCTTTGCTCAGCGCTGTCTCTTCCTGAAGCTGGAGGGAGATTTGTCACTTGTCTTTGCTAGAGAATGGTATTTAAACATGCACCTTTTTCTAAGTCACCAATATTGATATGAACTTTTCAAAGCAGAGTGATGGTTATGGGACAAGAAGGATTTCCATTTTTTTTTTTTTTTTTTTAACAGAGGGCTTTTTGCCAATTTTTTTAAGCCTTAAGAGAAAAAAAAATGCAGGGGCTGGGTAAGAAAATGTTTTTTATTGTTTCAACATGTCTTGGGACAAATAGTAACTGGTCCTGAGGCGAGACAGTATTTAGAATTAAATTAATTTTCTTAATTATGTTATTCCAAGATACTGTTGATATTGATGTTTCTCAGAGTATATATGGTACTGCTGAACAGGGTTCTCCTCTTTTAATGAATATTGCCTTGTTTAACTCATTGAAAATGAGAATGGATGAATTTTCCCTTAATCTTCCCTTTGGGCAGCGACCGGACCGCATACGTCGTCCGTACTCGGGGCTTTTTCCGCTGTGCGCGTTTGCCAGCTTGTGTGCGCCGGGGCCCGGGCACCACGATGCTGTTAAGTACCGGGCACGGAGCACCAGTGCGAAGCGCCGGCTCCGCAGGGTTTCGCCGCAGCAGCTTGCGCCTTGCGCCGTCGGGTCGCTCGCTAGGCGAGAGGTGGGGCGAGCGCCCTGCGAGGAGCCCTGGGGCTGGTCCTCGCGCCGCACGCGGGCGCCTGCTGTTCCTCAAAGGCACCTCGCGCTGCTGGGAGGGAAAAACGCCCAGGTACCCGCCGAGGGAACGGAGGTGTCTGCAGGGGCACAAGGAGAGACTGGGAGGCTTCCAGGAGGCAGCTCCGGGCTTGCTCGCCTGTCTCCGACCCTGTGCCAAATGTCTCTGTAGAGTCTGTGGCTGCAGCGGGGGCTGCTAACAGATGTGGCTTGTGGCTCTATCCGCCTGCAATACGCAAACATCGAACGAGGTGCTGCTTTGTAAATTGGATTACAGGCTCAGGAGGGGTTTTCTTGTGCATTGCCAAGTCCCAGCTTCTCCTCTTTGCCTAGAGCAGGGAAACGGTTCCGTGGGGACAGCGCAAGTCACCACCACTGAGGTGTTCGCCACCAGGAAGGGACATATCCCGACCCAGCTGCTGCTGACGGTCCAGCAAGACGGACGCGAGAGGGAGGAGAGGGTTCAGCAGGGGGGTGCCGCGCTCTGGATGGGCATTTGCAGATCTAGGGAGCTAGATAAGCATCTTTCCGGAAGATGAATAACGATGCCACACAAGGCGACGGAGAACTGCTTCCAAGAACACGAGTTGTAAGAGGATCGCTGAAAGTAATGTCAGAAATGGTGTCTCTTCCAGCCCTGTGGGTATCTGGCAATAGAAACGTATTGATTAGCTGACATTGTCGCTAACAGATGCTGACAAGGAGCACTTGGCTGATTCCGCGCTGAACCACAGCCCGCCCGCGCTCTGGAAACCGCAGGGAAGGACCTCGGCCAGGTGCAAGTTGAGGGCCCGCGCGGCCCGGCGCCCTGCCCGGGCCCTGGGGGAGCTGCAGCCCTGGCTCCCGCCAAGGACCTCCGTCCCCCTTCTCGTCTGTCCCAGCAGCTTAAGTGGGACGAAGTGAAACAAAGGAGTTTGTTCATGATTTTTTTTTTTTTTTTTTTTTAAGCAAAGTTGATCTGGTGGAAGTGGCCGTGAGGCTTCTGTTATTCGGATCTGGGCTGAACGTCTCTCTGGGTTAGCACAGATATAAAGCCTTGGTGCAAATAGTCTGTGGTTCTATGACTTCTTTCAGAGCAAATGAAGAACCTGCTGCTGAGGCAAAGTTTTTGGTCCATTTTCTAAATTTTGCAACCAAATTCTGCAGCTCTGACTCAAATTAAATGCCCACTGCAGTCTGTTTTTAACCTTGATTGCAGAACTCCTTAATCCCCATGTTGCTCAGCTGATTTTGGAAGAACCTGGATCAAACTCCACTGATATGCCACTCCTGGTCCAAACCCCGCTGCTGTGGCCTCTGGCAGTTGAACTCGGTAACATTTTACCTTAAATTCCTCTGCGGGATCTGTCTCCTGGATGCCCGGAGCAGGAGCCCCATCCGTGTCAGGTGGGCTCTGCTACTCCGTGGTTTTGGTGAGGAAAGCAGCTATTCTGGGGAAGATAAATCACAGCTTCTTTCCTGCCAGGTGGAGATGAATTGGATGGGGAGTGAAAAGTGGCTTTTTAATGTAGAGGCGTGTGTTAGCTTAAACAAACAAACAAGAAAAAGAACAACTAAATCTGGGCATGAATTATAGCCCGCTTCAGATTTCAGCGTGTCACGTTTTGAATTGAGCTGCGGTACCTATGGCTTTTTCAAATTGCATTTGAGCAAAAGTAAATACAGAGAGAAAGAAAGCAGGACAGCAAAAGCCTGCAGGAAATTCCTCTACTGTAAACAAAGTCACCTTATGATTGATGTGAATGTACAGCGCCTTGTACACATGTCTGTTTGCTTGCAGGAAACCAGAAAGAGCCCGCACTGGGCGCTGCTGATTTTATCTGACTTTGTGTAAATGCTTTTGGCTTCCAGTAGTCACTGCGGAGAGCCCAGGAGCCATGGCTGCTCCCTGGAAAACCCGCGGCTGCCGGGCTTGAAAACCCTGCCAAATCCTGCACACGGCAGAGCTCCGCGGGCAGGGCTGATAATAGCGTTTTGTGGCAGTCCTGAACCTCGGCAGCGAAAGCTTATTAGCGGTGCCTGGGAAGCATTAATCCTCTGCAAAGCAGCTCTAGTTTTCAATGCAAATAATGAGGGAATTTTATGCCTATAAAAATGTAGTAATAACCGTGATCCTGCTCTGGGAGGTTCCAGTAGGCTTCCACTGAAGTCACTGAGTCACCAGAGACTCAGTGCTGCTGAGACTGATGGATTTTGTGTTGATGGAAAATGGTGTAATTGTTTGCGGGACTCTCTTCAAAAGGCTTGGTGGTGTCTGAGGGTGAAATCCTCGCCCTGCTGAGGTTCAAGGGAATCCTGGGCTGCCCCTCATGGGGAGAGCCCTGTACAGGAGACCGAGCTGGTCCTTGTGTGGTGCTTTGGTTGTGACCTAAGAAATTCCCACTGCCAGAATGGGGACTGAAGCATTTCAGGGCTCCTCCCAAGACCTTGTTCTTCTTTCACATGGGCAAGAGACTTGTTTTTTAAGGGAGTTTTGCTCAGAAGTTGCAATTTTAAGGTGTTCTCAATGCTGCAATTACCTCTAGTGTTGTGCATCCAAATCTGCAGGGCTGTTCCCGGGGGCAGCATCACACCTGGGGCTGTTCACAAATACATGCCTCTGGTTTGTAAAAACACCTTGGCATAAAGTGTGTTATATAAAAGGATAAGGTGGGGGAAGCCTTTTTTTTTTTTTTTTTCTCTCCTTTTCTCCACATGGATTTGCAATCTGAAAGGATATATTCAGATATTTTAGGCTAACACTCATTTTGCACCATAAAGGTGCTTTCGGAATATTGGCACCCGTGTGTTTGCAGGGATTATTTTTCAATGGAAGTATTTACCTAGGTGGGAGCGTTCGCAGGCAGCGAGAGTCCCCGCGCTCTGCTGCATTGTGCTGCGGCCGGGGAAGCGGCGTGTGAAAGGTGACTCCCCTGGCATCGTTTCTGACACAAAAAACACAAAAGAGGGAGGTGGGTAAGGAGGGGAGTGAATTGTCAACAGGGAGAGCCTGAGCCTTCGCTGAGCCATGTATTTAAGCACAGGTTTAATTTAAGTTTAAAAATTGGCACCCCAGCTTTGCCAGTGTTTGCCAGTTTGTGATAGATCTCTAATGTTGCCCCCCTTATCTGTTCCCTGTCCAGCTGGAAAGCTCCTCTCTCCAGTCTTGCCTTACAGGAAGCTCTTTCCTGGTCATCCTTGCTGCCTTTCGCTGCCTGTGCTCCGGGGCTGCTCCGTCCTTTTGGAGAGAACGCCCAGCACGTGGCTGAGCTATGGGCAGAAGAGTTTTACTCATCTCTGTTCACTTCCTAACAATTTCTAAGATCAGATTTATTTTTTTGCCAAGGCAAGTATTGAGCTGAGGTTTTCAGAGAACTGTTGGGATTTCTGCCTCTCTCTTGCCTCGCCCTGTCAAAGGGTTTAGGGGGTTTGGGCTTCCCTGTGTTGTGTTATGTCATTGTGGCTGCCCAGACTGGTGCTGCCATGCCCTGTCACTCCGTTTGTGGAGGCCTCTCTGCACCTCATCACCCTCAATTTGAGGTTTGACAGTCTTGAATGATTTGGAGATTGATTGCAAACGTCACTTTCCTAATCCCACGTCATTGGGAATGAGTTGCACCAAAGAGATGCCAGTACAGGTCTCTGGAACAGTCTTAGTAGCCGTGTTGTCCTGTGAAAAATGACCCTTTCCGTTCTTCTAGCCAGTTGCTAATCTAGAGGACAATGTTCCTTCTCACACTGAGACAAATAAGGACCCTTTAGTGGGCAATCCAGTTGATCCTTTCCCATGCAGTCAGTGAATGCTCTGGAGGGTCCTCTGACGCTATGATATGATTAGTACCTGCTAAGTCTGCTCCTTAGCAGAGTCTCCATTAATTTGCTCCATACAAAGAGCAAGGGTAAGTGTGTGAATTTTGGGACCACCAATAAGCGTGGGTTTTAGTGAGCACATGTCTACGATGTTCAAAGTCCTCCCTTCTATCTCGTGGCTGAATGGGATGTTTACCCGCTCTCCGCACAGATATTCAGTCTCCTCCGACAACTGCGTTTTCTGGTTTTGCAGCTTTTGGAATCTCTGTGAACATGTTAGAATCAGGGTTGTCATCCTGACCGGATCAAGAGACCCGTCCTAATGCTGCTTCTTTAGAAATGTTAACTGCTAGAGACAGAACTTAGAGAAGAACAAAACCAAAATGGGCTCCCGAGTCAGAGCTTTTTAAGGAAAGTCCAAAGGCTGAATATTGACTCCAAGAGACTTTCCAGGCGCGGGGCCGCCCGAGCCATCTCCTCTTCCCTTCAGGGTAATGCCAGGTGTGAAATCCTGGCACTGCTGAAGTCGGGGATGTCACTAAGAGTAATGAGCTGAAAGTAAAGGGGGATTTGGGGCTAAATATAGGGTAAATTATGCATGCCAGAATTAATATAGACAAATAGACATAGTACCTGAATAAATAACTGTCTAGGGGCTGATAGAGATTTCTTTTCTAAAAAGTTTGACTTTGGCTAGACTGAAGTCAAGGTCTGTCAGTGCAGTGTAAGTTTGTTCTCTGCCCTGACCACAGCCGGGTCCTTTGAACAGCTGCACTTTGGTTCTGGTGCCAGGAGGGCCCGGAGGTGCCATCCTCCATTCCTTAGCCAGAAACAGGCTGCTTTCCAACAACTAGACTTGCTGACCAACCTTTTGCTTCTTTAATCGTGTGCTCTTTTGGTTGTTAGGATGGAGAGGACAGAACAAGAAGAGAATTTATGCCAGACCAAGAACAAACATTGCCTCATGTGGGTGGTTTCATACCTTGGAGGCCAATCCCTCAGCTTTCTGACTTCTTTGCCCCCTTCTTTATTTCTGATGGGAAAACAACCCAGAAGGATGTAAATCATGATCCAGCTCTCTCCACCCCATCTAAAAGTGAGAAGCCGGAGCGAAAGGAGCTGCTGCAAGCGTGCAAATAGAGTGAAAAGTAGAGACGGCAGAATGAATTTCTCCTTAATAAATTTGACACGGAGACTGGGAGCATGTTTATAAAGCCCTAACTGAGAGTAGAGGAGGGTTTGTAGCTTTGTTTTCTTAAAGTGCAAAATCAGGGCTGGTTTATGAGACCCATAGGATTGGATAGTGTGTGGAAGGCCACCCATCTGGAAACCAGCTGATCTTTGCTGAAACTTTCTTCCCAGGCCCTGGCCCTTCTCTGACAGGGTGCCGGGGTTTTATGAGACCGGCAGCAAGTCTTTTACAGACCATAACTCCTTGTCTCAACAAAAGTTGCAATAAATTAGCTGGAGAAAGGACCTGAGGGGATTGTCCCAATCTGCCTTGGGGTCCCAAGTCTAGAGTCAGCAGTTTTAACAGAATAATCTGAGGTTTCAAACCAATTGTGTCTGCAAAGAACCTTTATGGGAAATGGGTGAGTGGGAAGTAGAAGGAGACAGTGAAAGGGAGGCAGAGAGCGAGAAGGTTATTTCTACGCGGTGAAAATACAGACTGTGTAAGTCTCTCTTTCCACCAAAGACTTTTCAGGGTTTATAAAGGAAATTGGCTAGTCCATGGTTTCCCAGGAGTCCTTATTTCCTTCAAGCCTAAGGCAACGTTTATATAGAACTTGGAATCACATGCTGATTCTGAGCATCCGAAGCCTTGTAAGCCTCAGGACTGCGCTTGGATGTGACCTTTGCGGTGGTTCCCATCGCCATGATAATCTAAGCTAAGATATCTTGGAGCACTCCAGTCCTATCTGAAAATGCTCTCTTATCTAAATAATCAATCTGCTTGTACTAGGCTTGTATCCCAGAGTGGTTCTACAGCAAACAGAAAGTTTCAGGATGAAAAGAGATTATTTTGAATTATACAGTAAGCACAGTTGAGAATTGTGTCTAGTCCTCTTATCTCTGCTGGAGTAAATCCTTTGGGATCAGTGGTGTGATGCTGTAGGAGGGAAAACAACTGACCCTTCTGCTTTTCCAAGCAAGGAAATTAAGAACAAGCCAAAACCTTAGCAACGTCTAGAAACTTTGTTCGGGGAATTAAATATTTTGATACGCTGTAGGACAAGTAGCTGTCCTATCAAATACTAAGTACTGTTCCCAGGGAAGTAGACTGGATATTTCCTGATGAGAGCCGTACATGCTAAACTTTCTTTTTGAATTTAAAGAATATTAATGAAATGGCTAAAAAAAAACCATTCTTTTCCCCTTCTTTCATTAATTAAAAGGATAATGGAACAATTCGCTTGGGATGAAAATGAAAATTGTCATAGCAAACTTTTATGGGCTGCTTTCTCATTTTACATGGTAAACAGGGTAACTGTGGTTTCTCCCAAGTCTCATGGTCAGTATTTTTTCTTTTTTTTTTTTTTTTTTTCTTCACCCTTCCAGGTTGGCAGAATGGTTGTGCCAAGTGGACAAGGAACAGAATAGGACCACCTGGACTTCTTCTCGTGAAGGGTGAAGGACTTCTCTGGAGAATACTGTCCATAACCAGGGATAACTGCAGGAAGGTTTTCTAAGCTGGAGGACAGAAGCGGAGGATAGAAGAGGAGGATTGCAGAGGACCCAGCAGCACCTCCCCTGGATGTAAACGGACAAGAAATGACCACGTACTGTCTGAAAGAGACGCCAGGAGCAGGCAAGCGCTCCCTGGTCCCTCCGTACGGGAAGACAGCACCAGGTAGGCTGGAGAGAGCTCTCTGTGGGGACATAGGGCACAGGCGACGTGGGCTGCTCTGTGAACTGGAGAGTTTTCATAGTCATTTCATGTTGTCTTTGTCTGAACATGCTCTGTTTTTGGGGCCGTGGGGCCCGTTGTTGCTAGCCATGCTGTGACATTTGCATGCGTGGACACTGGGGCTTCACCAGGTACGAATTGGTTGTAGCTGGAACACGTTGTCATTTTATGATACTACTTTGCACAGCTGTAACAGTAATGTCCATTCTGCCCTTATCTGAAAATTTCACCTGAAGATCCAAGTGCTGCTTAAACAGCAATACTTAATTATTACGAGGTATAAAATCAAGCCTGGCTTACAGAGGGATGGGGCAAAGCCCTGTGGCCCACATGCAGGGTGAGCCAGAAGGACAGTTTCTGCGGCGGGAGCTCTCCTCGCGTGACCTTGGGTGCGTTGGTAGAGGTGTGAGGCTTCTGAGTGTGGAAGTGCCCTGGACGCAGTGTCTGTGCTCGCTCTTCCACGAGATACAGCTGGGGAAAGCAGGGATAGGAACCGGCTGCAGAGCTTGGGACACGCAGAAACTGCAGCAATTTGAACGTGCAGTAAATTTCCTAAGCTACTCGCAGGAACACTTGGGGGGCCTCAAAGTGTCAGAGAAAACAGACATTTTTGGTGTGTGAAATGGCCTGGCAGAAAGCTTAGCACGAAATTCTTGAAAACAAAACAAAACTTTCACCAACTTCCACCAGCTGGAGCTGTTACTGTAGCTGCCAGTCTGTCTTGGTTCAGAATTACTTGCTGCTGGTTGATCGGTGCCACTGCTGTGGTTGAAAGATATAGTGAAAGGGAGCTCTTTAAGTTCTCGGAACGTATTACATGTGAAAATACTGAGATATGCAGTGAATTAAAGAAATAGTTGAGGATCAGTTCCTTTGCAGCTTGCTAGGCATGCCGTGACTCTGCTTTCTCCTGCAATAGCTAATCCTGTAACTTAGGCAGCCTGTGACTGGTCCAGCTCCTAGTAAAACAAGTGGAAAAACTGTTGGTGGAAGCCAGACTGGGCTCATCTGGTTCCCTGCTGAAGTCTGTGAGGATAAAGCAAAGTGAACGAAGGTAACGGCCTGAGACTGTAAATTCGTTGGGGCAGGGACTCTGTTTGTGTGCGTTGTGTAGTGCTGAAGACGTTTGTCGACGCTTTGCAAATAATGAATAATGCCAGTGTGAAGAGGAAATCTCTCCACTCAACCCTAGGTGTTTCTGCTGCTAAGTGTTGAAAGAGAAACACAGAGCCCTGAACTTTGAGGACTTGGCAGGTGAGGAGAAGGGAAAAACCTTTTTGCTTCCTTTTTAAATTTCAGCTTCATCTGCAGTTGTTGCATCTGGTTGAAATATTTGAGTCTTTAGTTTAACTTTGTTTTGGGGAAGCTTTTCATGCCTGGCATGAAAACACCTGAGCTACACTGCAAGGTTTTCGTTTAATTTCTCCTTTCATCTGTTTGCCGTTATAAACCAGACTAATTGCAGTTAGATTATCTGAAGCAAAAAATAGCTGGGAAAATGTGAATTGGAACTTTTCTTACTTGTCAGTAATTGCAAAAATGATCAGAAAACTGTTTTTAAATAATATATTAGGGGACAGGGCAAAGTCTGGATTTCTTAATAGCACCCGTGAAATCCTCCTGCTGTGAAGATTTCAAAACTCTCAAATTCAGCCTCTTCATGTATAAAGGAAATGATTCAGTACACTGGAAAATTGCACTTGGTCTTAGAGGACTTCTGTGCTCCAGGAACCAGGCAGTAAAAGGCACCGGGTGTCTTTTCTGCCTAAGCCAGTGTGCCCTGCTCTGATGGCCTTAGCGCTACCTGCCCTTGTTCCAAGTCTTGACTCCTTTCAGACAGTGTCTTAAGAGGCAGTATGAGGATTTTGAGCCATCATAACACAAACTTGGCATTAAATTTTGGCATTTCTACTACAGACTGGTATGTCTGCAGTACAAAAATATCAGTGGGTTGCTTTCTTTAATTTTTGTTGGAGAAACCTTTGAGTCTGCTCTTCCACCGTGGAAGACGAAGAAATGGGAAGATGTAAATCCTCTCACAAAGATGCTCCTTTGCTGTGATCTACCCTGCAGTAGGTTTATGGGGAAGGTCTGACAGGGCTGAGGTCACCTCTTGTCACCCTTAGGTATGGCAGTACGTGGAGTGGCCTGGAGAGGAGATTTCGCGCTGTGCGTCCTCCTGCTCCTGCCCCTCCTTTCCATTGTGGTAGAAGGTGAAACGCCAGGTGGTGGTGGCAGCACTGCAAGACAGCTCCCTTCCCGTTTAGAAAACCCGGACCAATCTAGCTTAGCTTTCTGTCTTGTAAGATCCATCAGCACCATTTCTAAGCACTGATCATAGTCACACTGCAGGGCTGAACCCCAAAAGAAGAGAACACTAAGTTCTGCCTCTTAGGAACCCACTAGATTTGTTTATTGAACATATTTTTAAATGTATGCAGGTCCCTTCTTACGGGGAGTAGCTCTGCGATGCAGGTTCTCGTGCACTTAGCGCTTATCGGCTCCCACAAGGCTGTTGCTCTGTATGTGTTGACACCGTTTGTGTAGCTGTTGAGAGAAGCAGGAAGGAAACGGCAACGCCAAGTGAGTTTCAAAGTCGTTATCACCTTGTGGAAGAGGGACGGTTTGTCAAGTGAGAAGTGATGGCCTGGCAGCACCGGCCCTTGCGGCCGCTGCTTCCGAAACACCAGCAAGGAGCCAACAAGCAGGTCGACAGTGTCCCCTGAGCGGCGGCGCGGAGAATTGGGGCGTCCCGTTTGCTTTGCTCGGCCCCGCTTGGGACTCCTCTTCTCATGGCGTCGTTCATACTTTTAAAAGAAGCTTGTCTGCACTGTACGTAGCAAAAGGTGCTGCTCCTCCGGGGCTCTCGGTTTGTGTCATTCTTTGAGCTTTAAACTTGTATGTTTGAAATGCTATATATAAAATATATCCTAGTCCTCGTGTAGTTGCGAAGTTGGGCCTGAACTGAGGTCCATTTAAATCTATCCGTGGACATTTCCAAGATGTGGCATCCTGTGAATAGGACGCTTTTGCTCAGGCTTGTCTCCAGCTGCGGCTGAACAGCCAAGCCTGCTGTAACCTTCCTTTCCCGAGCGAGGACCGAGCCCCGCGCAGGAAAGCGCAGGGCGGCCCGGCGAGCTGCGGCCACGGAGCCGCCGTTCGCCCTGGCCCTCGTGCGCCTGGGGCTGAAGCTCTGTACCAAGAACCTGCCCTCCTGGTAGCGACGTGCGGGCCGGGAAGGACAGACCTCTCCTTCTGCCGGATGGTGCAGCCTTTCTTCCCCAAAGGAGTTAGTCCCCACACAATGCGGATAATGCTCGTTTGGCAGGTCTGTTCTGTAGGGAGTCCATGAAATCGCTAGACAGGAATGTGTGAAAGGAGCCCAGAAACGGTTATGGGAGAGTTTGATTGCTGTGTTTGTTTTGGAGACGGGTGGAAGTGAAAAACACATACAAAGTGATCCCTCTATACGTGTATTTGATAAGGCGGAATACCTTTTAACCACGTGATAATTTGATTACTTTAAAAATCCCTGTGTTCCCTTTCTTCCTTTTATGCTGGATGCTGCCCTTGCTCCTGGCATGAGGGATCTAGCTGGGGTGTTGGATTTTCAAGCTGCCTTCAGAGCCGATGAGCAGAGACTGATGAGCTGCTTTCCACTGACTTCTGGGTTATCTTGCTCGTGTGTTGCTGGGACGTTTCGTTTTGTCTCTCGTTGCTCTATGGTTGCCTCTTCGGCCCTCTGGGAAAGGGGAGCTCCTGAGCTAGTCTGGGGAAGAGGAGGAGAAGCCCATACCTGTATGGGAAATAGAAGGAAAGGACATTCTCTACCTTTGCGCTTCTGTCCTTTGGAGTCCTCCTGCCCTCACCCGAAGGAGCAGGTTGTACATACCCAATTGTACATGCCCAATTCTCGTTAGAATTCCTTCCTCCTCCTCTTGTTGCCCATGCAGGCAACTGGAAGTACCTGGCTCCGTCCCTGTGCTCCCTGGCCCACCCTGAGAGCTGCTTGTTATGTTTTGAAATCCCCCATTGACCACAGGAGCTGCGAGGACGGTGCTGCGCTCGGTACCGGGCTGGTCCTGCCCCGGGGCTCCCCCGTGGTCGGCACAGAGGACGCGGCAAGTCTTGTTCCTGCCCTCTTTGGGAACGGCTTGGGGTCAAGATGACTTGTAAGCGTGGCATGTTGTGCTTACAGTATTGCTTCCTCCTATAGTCCTGATATGTTCTGGTGCACAGGGTGTTTAACAACATCCTCAGGTTAACCTTACGATGACAAATTTGCTCAAGGACCAGGTAGGATTGAGCATATCCTCTGGTAAGAAGCTGGGTGGTCAGGATTTTTTTGTTAGACACTAATGCAGGCTCCTGAAGTGCAGCACTGGGGCGCGTGAGACCGTCCGTCCTTCCGCGACGGGCTCTGCCGCGCTCGCCCGGGGCAGGTCAGGCTGTCAGTTCTCTGTTCTCTGATGCAAACTTGCTGCTGTCAAAAATGGCCAAGGGGACCTTCCATCTCAGATAGTCGTGACATTGGCTATTGTCACCGCTGCGAGGACTGGCCCTCAGACGGTGTCCTGAAAACCTGCACGAGCCCTTGCACCTCTTCGTCCAGGCCACGCTTCCAGCAGCTCCCGCAGCGCTCTCAAGGCTGATCGGCACTGGTGAAATTTGCAGTGATTTGAAGCAGAGGAACACATGCTGGTACCAGTTGTATTGTACTTGATATAACCCATGCATCCGCAAGTCTGCTACTCGAGTCAACCCATGCAAACTGCATCCACCTTTTGAAGTAAGTGATTGCAGTTCGCCCTGCCCGCCCGGGCTCAGAGAGAAGCACAGCGAGACGCGCGGCCCTCGTGGTAGCCGCTCCTGGCGAGGCAGGGCGCACGCACAAGGGCCGCTTGTGTCCGCAGGGCAGGCCCACAGCTCGTTGCTCTTGAGCAGCCGGGCCGGGTCCTTCCCCTCCTGCTGGCAGACGATAAGGAGGGACTTTCTTCCCGCAGAGCAAAGTGCTGCTCTGATTTACTGCAGCTCTTCCTTGAGCGCTTCCGGAGGTCAGAGGGCTCCAGACATTAGTCCATAATGGAAGCCCTAAGGTCACCCATAACCAACACGGGTGAACCTGGGTGCTGCACGGCGTAAATAAACCTGTCCTGTGCCTCGCGTGGAGAAACCTCTTGCAGGAGGATGGAAGAGTAATGGATGGTCCTCAGCAGAAGAAATACCCTGTCCGGGGTCTCATGGGGCGCGTGTTTGTCTGTTGTTCTTGTGGGATGTCACCCCACAGGGCCACTGTGTCCCCAGGGAGCCTCCGACAGCCACCGTGGAGACCGAGGGCTGTAGCACTCATGCCCAGGCAGCCCCTCCTCGGCCTGCCTTGCTTCACCCTGTCACCATCTGTAACGGGAGCTTAGAGCCTCTCTAAGGAGAAGATTACCCAGTAGTCCAAAGGGCATTGGGAATGTCCTGGACAGCACTGATGCTTTGGAAGACCTGGGGGCATTTGCAATCAGTGCAAATTCAAGTTAGCTTGGCTGTGATATCAGAAGAGGTAGATTTATACCAGATGAGATCTACCATGAAGATCAGGAAAGCTTAGCATTTGTTTTATGAGCAGAATTTTGGTTTATTTAGCCTAGCGGGTTAAATGCTAAGGAGGAGCTGTGGCTGGGCTGTGCCTGAACATGTGAGTAAATAGCAGGGAGGCAGACGCTGTTACTCTCACTAAAGGGTGATTCAGACACAGCCACAGATGGATATAAACTGGCCGTGTGTACAGGTGGGCTGGAAACTAGAAGATTTGTAACTTTAGGAACTGTCAGGCTTGGAAACTACTGCTGATTAGGTAGTAGTGAGAAAGAAATACTGAGCCTTAAAAGCAGTTAGGCGGGAGGAGTTTGGGGAAGGGTTTCTGTGTCTTTGCCACCTGAGATGCCGGGATCCCAGGTGGTTCCTGCAAATCATACAATGTCACATAACAGTATTTGTCATTGCCCCCATGCCTATCAAGCTTCAGATGCAATTAATGTAGGAATTCACACATTTTCGTGCATTAAATGATACCAAGGTTGCACAAGTAATCCTTGAGTTCGGGTTGTTTGTTTTTCTGCCCCCTTGACTTATCTTTACCTACCAAGTATTGCTGGCAGTGCTGCAATAAAACAAGTGTAACATTCCCAAAAGCTGGTAAGGGTGTCCTCACCTGGAGCCTTTCTGAGAATGAGCTCCAGTCTCTAGTTAAAGCTTTCGTAAGGACATGCACAAGAGTGGGGGGCAGTCCCAGGTATGTTTTGCTTTCTCCCCCCAGACTCCTCCATGTAACTCTGGCACATCCACAGGTTCTCTGTGGTCCCCCCCATTCTGCACAAGGCAGGGTCTCGTAGGACGTGCTCCTCTCTGTGCTGAGGAGCCCGTTAGCTCTGCATGGCGCGCGTAATTGGGACCGTGGTCTGAAAATCATGTGAAAAAGTATCTGGCTCAGCTGGGTAGGATTTTCACATCTGAAAACGGGAGCTCGGGAGGTGGAAAGAGCCTTTTGCAACTTAGGCTCAAAAACAATGTCTGTGCTTGGCACCTCCGGTGTGCCACTAATGCCCTAACAGGAGCTGTCATCGGGCAGTACTCAGCCCAGCGCGTGGCTGCTCCAGCTTCGGTCCTGGAGATCAGGTCTGTTTAGACTGCTTTGAACGCCTCCCGCGATGCAGGGCCCGAGAAGCGCGCCGAGCTCGAGAGCCTGACCCGTGTTTGTTTGCCCCGTTTTATCGCTCGGGGCAGAGGAAGCGATTTCCCCAAGCAGCGGCGAGGCCGGCCCGCGGCGCCGGGGGTGCCTCGGCCCGCTGCGCAGCTGAGCCCGCGCCGCGGCCGTGCCCACAATAGCGTCCAAGGTAAACAGAATAACCGAATAAAACGTGCTGAAAGGCAGCAGCAGGTGAAGGACCGAGAACAAACGCGCGCGGCCGCGTCCCCGCCGCGCGGCAAGGCCTGCGCAGGGCTTATCTTCTAAGTTAATAGACACGGTCCTTCTCCCCGCGCGCCTCCCTTCCGACTTTCAACAACTGTTTGATTACTGCGGCGATGCTGGCAGGGAGAGCGCGCCCCATTACTGCCCCCCTTCCCCGCTCATAACAAAGTGAGGAGGAAGGAGCTCGGCGTGAGCTCTGTAAAGCTGCCAGCTGCTCGTGGGTCGCCGCTCTCTTCAGCAAGGTAAATATTAGGTAAATATTAGAGAGCCGATTACGGAGGAGCCCCGTGTGGGCAGCAGCCTTTGCTCTTCCAAAGGTAGCTGACGCTCCAGGATGCGTTCCCGTGTCTCCCACCAAGCCGGGTTTGCGGGTGCATCTCGAGCAGCAAGCGGCTGCAGCCCCAAGCTGCCCGTTTGGGTCCTTGAGTTGGTGCGCATAAGGAGACAGTCCTTCCAGGCTGTCAGGTTGCGATTTTCTCTTGCTCAAGCCTGTTTAAAGGCAGTTCTGACCCTCAGGTGATGTAGGGAAGTGCTCTTAGCCCTGTTTTACAGGTCAGGAAACGAGACACTGAGAGGCCCAGCGAAAGGTGCCGCAGGGAGTCTGCGGCAGAGCAGGCTCGGGAGCCGATGCCTCGCGTGCGCCCCGTGGTCTCTGGGCAGCGCTGCCAGAAGCTGCCAAGGTCTTTGGGCTTATCCTGGGCAGCAGAGGGGGAGCAGAAGCAAAGAGGTGGAGGGACGTGCGAAAGTCACACGTCAGAGTGGGGCCACACTCGGGCTCTCCAGAGTCCCCGGCCGACGGGCTGCCCCGGGCCGCAGGTCGTCTCTCAGACTGTTCTGCACCAGATAGCAGGGTGCAAGCCTGGGGAAGGTCCCGCTCTCTGAGCAGCCCTGCTGAGCTTTGCGCAGGAGAGGTGCAGGGTGCGATGTGATGCTTTCTTCCAGCTTCTTAGTAGGAAAACCCGGCGGCGCGATGGAAATTGAGCATCTTTTCAGGACAGCTTGGGCTGGTGTTAGATGGTGCTTTCTACTTACAGTAACACTGTTCATGCGCTCTGAAGTTTTGTGCAACCCCAGCAGGGCCCTGCATCCCACCCCCTGTCCTAGAGGGAGAGGAGAACAAATCTGGGACACAGAGGGTTTTAGAGCTCGTGTCGCTCCACATGGGCCTCAGGGCTGGCAAGGCAGGGAAGCCTTTCTGTATTCTGGCCCTGATGGACCCATGGGTGGTATTGCCCAAAGACGAAGAAGACCATTTATAATATCGTTTGTTTTCTCTTTATATTTATTTTTCTTTCAAAAAACACTTAATTTAGTGTTGGGGAAAGGCGGCAGTTTAACAACCCCAGGGACTTCAGCCCTCTTTACCACGGGGCGAGCACAGAGCACGTTCCCTGGGCCGCTCCGTGCGCCCTGGGCCCCGGTCCTGCGGCCCCCTCGTGCTTCTCGGCGAAGCGAAGCGCAGGCGTGGGTGGTGTTTCCCCGTTAGCCTATGGAGCGAGGCAGTGAACGGTGTCGCTGCAGCGGGAGTTTGAACAAGGCTGCGTGTTTGCAGCACTTGCTGGCTTCTTGGGGGCATTTAGATGTGCTATAATCTACTTGTTTTATATTGGGGAGCCTAGACTCAGAACGTGGACCCTAGTATGAGGTCGTCGGCTTTGAAAAGGTTGATTTCGTACAGTGAGACTCATCCCCCATCTCTCCAGGCTTCCCTACAGAAAGATCTGGGTGTCTTCTGCCTGATAATTCTCGCTGGGTCATTCCAGGTTCCCACAGTAAAAGCTTCGGTGTTGGTACCTGCTCCTCAGCTGTGTTGTTTGAAATAACCCTTTGCAAACTCGATATTTCCCTTTGCCTGGGAGCTGGAGCGTTTGGGCGAGGGCGGGATCCTCCAAAGCACTCGGCTCGGTCGGGATGGGGTGGCCCTGGGGGGATTAAAGTTTCCCGACACACACGAATGATCCCTCCTTGCAATTAGTAATGCTACCACTGCTCTCCCTCCTCACTCAAGGAGTGACATTCCCGGGCGTGTATTTGGTGTCTGAACTACCCCGTCTCATGGACCCAGGGGACAGGGGCCAGGACAGCTCTGTGGGAGGCCACGGTGTTGAGTCCATTTGGCTGCTGTGCCCAAGGGACCTTCCATCATCACTGGCCCCCGCCGCGGCAAAGGCCTCTCCAGTCGCTGCACCAGGTGCTAGGGAGGAATTTTATCCAGTGTGAGTTACTTGGGGAAGAGATCTCTCCTTTGCTGTGCCTGCCTGTGCTACGGGAGGGTTGACCTTGTCCCCACCGCCCCTTTTTGCTGAGGGGCCAGAAATTTGATAATGGCCATAATTATGTCTGAACATTAAAAGAGCCCTCTGGAACATCAGTGCTGCATCCACTTGTCCGTAATTACCAGCCATGGACATGGTGGCTTCAAAGGCCACCCAGTTATCACTGGTGTTTACTATAAACACGGCGGCTGTTTTGGGTTACGAGGGTGGCTATTTTGCTGGAATTTGAGGAGGCAAACCCTGAAACCTCTCCCGACCCCGGCTGCCTCCCTCCTTGCAGAGAGCTGGAGGAGCAGCCCCGGGCGCCACCTGAGCGAGGAGGTGGCCGGGCTGGCAGCGGCCCCGGGGGGACATCTGCCCTGGCCGTTGCTGCCTCCCCTGGAGCCGCTACCATCCGCTCCAGGCAGCCGGTAGTGTGGCATAGAATCATAGAATCACAGAATGCTTAAGGTTGGAAGGGCCCTCTAGAGATCATCTAGTCCAACCCCCTGCACACGCAGGGTCACCTAGAGCAGGTGGCTCAGGACTGCGTCCAAGCGGGTTTGGAAGATCCCCAGAGAAGGAGACCCCACAGCCTCTCTGGGCAGCCTGTGCCAGGGCTCTGTCACCCTCACTGTCAAGAAGTTTTTCAGTTCAGGCGTAGCGGTGACGGGGACAGCAGGAAAGTCCCCGAGGCCAGTGAAGCCGCTCTGCGGGGAGCAGCTTTAGCGCGTGTGCTGCTGAGCAGGGAGGAAGCCGGGGGCGCGGGCTGAGGGGACCCCGGCTTCGGTTCCAGCCCCGCGGAATGGGGCGGAGAGCAGGGTGCAGGTGGGTGCATGGGCAGCGCGGCGGCCGCGGCTCACGGATAAGCCCGGCAGCTGTCGCTCTGTCTGGGGGAGTGGATTCATTTCTCCTTCCGCAGGCTCCGCAGACTCGCTCGGTGCGCAGCCCATTCATCATGCTATGCACTGGGCCAGGATTTGGGGCTCTGCCAAAGTCACCAAAGAGCAAATTCCTTCCTTATAGACACGGACATACACGTAAGAGTGTGACACCACGGGGCAGAGAAAGGTGAAGCCTCCAAAATGGAGAGCGGCCACGTGAAACCTTGGCCCGCTCAATTCAGTGGGAGAGAGGTGGGAAGGGTGTCCCGGGAAGTGATGCAGGGCAGCCCTGCAGCACCCAGGGACAAGGGTCTCTGGGTAGACGTAAGATGGATAACAGGGAGGCTGCGGTGGGCAGAACGGTAGGGCTGCTGCACCGAGTAGGGGACCTCTCCATAAACTGTGCTTGCCTAGGAAAGCAGGCTGCAGTGGAGCGGTTGCCTGTCTCCTTTTTAGGGAAGAGGATGGATATAGGGATTTAGGCCTTAGTGCTTACCTGTGATGCCGCCAGGAATGACACATCTTATTATTGCTCAATATATGGGGCATTCAAGAAGTCCTGTGTATTGTCAGAGCAATCTAAAGCAAAAGGCAAGGTCTGCTGCAGGCGAGGAAAATGAAAACTCAGACAACTGTGAAGCTTTGAGGAGACAGAGCGGCAAGCGAAAGCTTCAGAGATGGACGGAGCTGAGGACAGGCTGGCATTGCCCAGGGCTTTGACATAATCTGTACAAAATTACCAGCTAGTAACTTATGCCTGATGGTAGCAAGAGAAAATAATTTGAGCAGCATCTCATTGCCTCTCGTATCAGTGGGATGGAAGGTACAGTCACACACAGTCACGCAGCCAAAATATTTGATGGGAGTTATCCAAGTTCTTCTCTTAGTTGAAAGTCTTCCACCTGGCAAAGCCTTTTGGAAACAGCATCAGAGTGGGGTTTTAAATCAGGTTCTTACTGTTGGGTGATCCTTCCTGATTTTTGTTCTTGCTTCCTTTCTGCTAGAGGGAACTAAAGCTCAGTGATTAGGGGCCGGGCTGCAGCGGGGAGGAACGAAGCCGCGGTGCTGGTGGTTAGGACAGCCCCAGCTCATGAGGACCAAGCTGTGAAGTGGGGACTGGCCACGGCGGCCAGGGGCTGAAACCACGTCCGTGTGCTGGACCTGGGGCCAACCACACTCCTCCTCCAGGCAAGGAGGGCGAAGGAGCCAACGCTGGGCAAGGCTTGTGCCCTCAAGAGAACTGAACGATTTGTGTGAAGGACTGGGCGATAGTTGACGGGAAGGCTGCCCTTGGCTCCGGGGGGAGGTGGGCTGGACGTGTGGGGCGCTCAGTCCCGCTGCAGGTGCTGCCTGACTCGGTGTTCATCTTCCCTGAAAATGATGCCTCATCTTATCTCGAAAGGAAAGAGCAAATTGGCCGGTGTTTGCATCAGATAACACATATCAGGGTGATGTATTTATAAGGGGAGGAAAGAACAACACTGTCGGTGCCTGTTTATTTATTGTTTCATGAATTACAAAGGCTAAATAGACTAAACACTCCTTCAGGCCAGAAAGAAAAGCAGTGTCAGTATGTATGATTGAAAAGTTAGTCCTCCAATACAGTGCAGGCCATTAAAATGTTCTCCTCTTAGTCAGGAGCAGAGATATATCATAGCTTTGAACAACGATAAATTCCAGTCCTGGAAAAGCCTGGAGACAGAGAGCTGCCAAGCCCTTCCCGAAGACTTGGCGGTGGCCGCGCTGGCCGCCCTCGTCGTGCCGTGGCGCGCGTGGGCGTTCGCTAGTGCTGGCGTGCAGGTTACCCGCCGCTGGGCACTGCCAGCGTTTGCCCGTGAATCTTGGTGGAGAGCGAGGAAGATGCCTCACGCGGGGTCCCCTGCAGCCGCCGGGGCTGCGCGCTGGGCCCGGGGATGGCTCTTTCAAGGTGAACATTTGGGCCAAGTGCCCGGAGGATCAGAGAGGAACAAGCAATGCCGCGTTCTCTAGGCGGATAAAAGTTCATGCGAGGAGTAGGGGGCTGGAAGGACCGATGCATAAGATAAAATGTTAAAACAGCAACAACAAAAAGCAGTGCCTAGCAACACTATGCTAAGAAGTGAGCTTACAGCAGTAAGGAAACACCAGGTCACGCGGCGTGACACAGAGCAGGAATCCTGGCGTGAATTCTTGAGCAGGAAAGTTTAATCCGAGTATCAGGAGATGTTCAATAACACAACGTAAGTGAGACTGGAAACAAACAGGGAAAGAATGCCCTAAAAAAATGTATTGGAGGGCACCCTCTGCCCTGGCCAGCGTGAGGGTCTGGTTGCCCAAATATCTGGGCTCTTTGCTGTGCAGCTTCGGCCACAGCAAGAGGGCGGCTGAGAGCGCGCGAGGCTGCGGCCGCCCAGAACCGGCGGCCCCGTCGCGCTGCCGGGGAGCAGCGGGAGCAGGTGCCGCGGGGGTGTCACCGCGCGGCTTCGCCCGCGGTTCCCAGCGCCGGTCCTTCCTTGGGGACCTGCCCGCCCGGGGCTGTGTAGCTGAAGGATTTTGCAGGCTCCTTTACTGTCTTAATTCTCATCAGATTTGCATCATTATTCAGGCTTGAAAAAAACAGAAGGAAAAAAAACATAAAGGCAACTTAAAGAAAAAAAAAAAAAGAAAAACCTCTCTACAGACAAAGACCTCATCAAGGATTTTTGTCTTTGACATGTTTGAAAGTATCTCGGGACATTTCGCTTCGGAGTATATGATATGAGCTTGCTGCACTGAGTAGTTTTGGACTAACTTTTATAAATGTTAAACATCTGGCATTGCTGACACTACCTCAAGACTTAATCCTGGGTCATTTAGCGTAGAGTTCATTTGTACTATTAAAGAGCAAAGATGTTTTCTATATTTCAGTAGAGATGTGCTTAAGCTGCAAAACCTCTGTTATGGATCCGGCTTTGGGATGCTCCAGGGAATTAGATTTTCAATTCTATAAAAAAAGGGGCTAGTTAGCAATTCTAAGCCATGTCTGGGTTTGCTTTTCAAATGCTCTCATTTCAGGGTATTTTAGTCTGGATTATCTTTATTTCTTATACTTTTGGGAGACAGTCAAAGATTGCCGAAGCGTCAAAACTGCAAAGAAAGGCAGGTGTGAAACCTCACCCGTGACTCTCATTCTTTCAGCTGATTGGTAATTTCAGCAATAACACAGCAGCAAAAGTCCAAGCATGGGAGGAGTAATGAATTATAATAAGGGATTCAGCAATCAGCTTTAGAGAGAGAACAAAGACCCAGGGACGCAGCGATGACAATTTACTGTTCCCTTGGGTTGCTCTCCTAGGGTTCTTGCTATCCTAAAGTGAAATAGATAGTCTTTGGATTATCCTTATTTATAGACATAATTTAACAATAATGAAGGGCGAGGAAAAGATTGTGTAAATCAGGAAGCAAAGCATCCCTGATGTGCTGCTGTGGTTGGCTAGACAGACCCAAGACTTGCCCAAGTGCCAGCGCCACGTGGGCCTGTCCCTAGAGCCATTGCCAGGGCAGCACCCGGAGCTCCTCGGAGCTGCAGCGCCAGACCTGGCAAATAGCCCTGGGCTCACGAAGGCCCCGTGGATGGTGCGGGGAGAGGAGAACTGGGGGAAGGCTCCAGCTGGCAGCTCCTGGCTCCAGCCAGGAACTGGCTTCCCTTCATTTGGTTTCATGTCTGCGCAGGAAGTGAAGGAATTCTTGCAGAGGTTTTTTTAAAAGTGACTTCCCCTGTCCATCCAGAAGGGCCAGCTTGGAAGCAGGAGAGAGAACATTAGGGAAAAAAAAAAAAAAAGTGTGATGCCATTTTAATGGTGGCTAAATGTCCAAACCAGAGGGTCTGGGGCAGTGCCAGCTTACGCCTTCCTTGGGCTCTTCAAAACCAGCCTGGAGGTCCACAAATATTTAATCCAGCTTTACTGATGTTGCAAGGTACTCAGAAAGCGAGGTGATTCCACAAAATATGTTACTGCCTTTCCTTTCTAAATATCTTATGCTCAGCGACATACTGGGTTTATACATTAATTCTTCCTCAATTGAATACGCATTTAATTTAGTACAAGCTTTTTTCTCACTGATCCCAAAGATGCCTAAAGTTAATGCAAATCTTCAAAATAATCCTGTTTGCTATTTCTGAGCATCAACACTAAGTTTTCCACCCTTCGCGTCTTCTAAGATTTCTTGGTATTTTGCAGTTTATAAAAATAAAATAGATCTATGGGTGGAAGATCATCTCGGCTGATTCTGTTTGGAGCCGTGTCCTGATAGAAGTTGCATGAATCGGGCAGTGTGTCTGTAACGTTGCCTTCCGCGGCCCTTCATAGGAGGAGGTGAAGGAATTGGTATTTTGATATTCAAAAGTGTTTAATAAGCTCTTTAATAAGCAGAAATGTTTAATAAACAGTTCTGGTGATAAAAAAGGACATTATCAACCATCTCTCTCTGTAGAAGAGCTGTTCCATCATGAAAGCTGTAAAACATTAATGAGGGAATAGCCCCCAGTCCAGCTGCTAACGTGTTTGTGACCAAGTGCCAGCATAGCCCTTTGAAATGCCAGGATTAGCAACACGTGGGTTTCATTTAAGCTTTCTTCATATCACTTTTTAAAAACCGTAGGTTACAGTGCAGACAATAAAGGTGGGGGAAAGAAGACAAAGTGTTAAAAAAAGAAAATATTAAATGAAGCATGAGATTGAGGTGTGTTTATTGGGCTGTCCAGCTGGAATCGGCATCAGCAGTCACTTTGACGGGTGCTATTCAAGTGATGTCTCTATTCATGCGGGATTAGGCGGCTGTCTGGCTGCTGGCTGAAAAATCATTATTTTTAGTGCCGTGTCCCTCTGGTTGATATTCGGTCTCCCCTGGAGGACGTGCAGTTGGGATGCAGTTTATCTCCCCCCTTTCCTTGTGCCCAGCTTTGCAATAAAGAGACTTCTCTCTGCTTGTTAAGCAGTTCTTTCTGGCCCTTTTTTCTTGTTTCCTACCAGAGGATGATGGATTTGGTCATTTTTAAGGACCTTCCCAGCTGTTTGGGGCATGAAGACAAAAACAAGCTTGCAGAGATTCATCGATAACGTGGGGGATTAGCTCAGGGGGTTAAGGCTCTCTTTCAAAAAGCTTTTCTATTTTTTCAGGGTTTGGCTCTTCCTTGCTCTGCACGACTGGAACACCCCTAACACGGAGCCGCAGTGGAGGCTGGGGACCGAATCCTCGGCTCTGCACCCCAGCTTTACACCTGCCGAGGAGCAAGACGCGCTCGAGCGGTGCAGGGGGCTTGGGGCACGCCAGCGCAACCTGCGCAATGTGGCATTTTCTGCCCCGTTCTGCAACATCCCCCCCAGCTGGGGACAAGAGGCAGGCAGTGCTTTTCGCGGGGGGCCGGACCCGCGCGTGGCAGCTCGCTGGTGGCACCGACGTCTCGCCTGCGCTCCCCGGCGGAGCGCCGGCTCCCTGGTTGGAGGGCATAGCTGTCATTCCAGGAGGCCTGGCCAGGCCTGCGCTAGAGCGTGTCGTACAAATTGAGGGGATCCAGGTTATTGACAGACAGATATTTAGCATGTAATTGCACTGAAAGCGCTGCACAAAAGCCCTGGGAGGTAGGAGAGCGGAGGATTTGCATCGCGTGGGATGCGGTTAGAGCGAGGTTTGCACTTTTTTTTCCAAGGCGCATTTGAGCTCCAGAGCAACAGGTGTGAAGGGCAGGCACAAATACATCATCCCGCCGCCGCTGCCCCCCAGCCTCCTCGCGCACTCGAGAAACCCTGGCTGGGGCAGCATCTGTTTCAGGGCAAGCAGCGCTGCGCCCTGGGCTGATGCCCATCCCCTGCACGCTCACACTGGGGCTCGTTCCCCCGAGGAGGCTGAGCCGCGAGCTCAGCACCTCCTGCCCCTTCGTGCGGCCTGGCCCCTGCAGCCCTGAATCCCGGCTTATTATCGTGCACCGTGAGCTTCACGTCATAACGTATGGGGCATAAACGTAATGGGAATTTGGAAATATGGAAAATAAGGGTCTGTTTCTGTTGCAGGATTTCAGCACATGGGTCACTACAGTCCAGCTCCGTTCCTGTTGATCCTTTGGCTCTCGGCTGGGCTGAGGGGTGTTGCACACAGGCGCACGGGGACCGCTGCTGTCTCTGAGCAGCCCACGTGGATGATATAATATTGTAAGGAGCTGGGAGGAATGCGGCGACAAGCAGTGATTGATCATTGATGATAAGCTCTGTCATGTTCACTTGATTTAGATTGTTTTAAGAGTATCATTTACTGATGTACCGTTTACTGCCTCAGTGAGAGGCCGTAGATGCCACAAGAGTTTTCTGGTGGTTTTGGGTGCCTCCATTTTTTAATGCCCAAAGTGAGAGGACTTCAAGAGTTCCCGTCCCCAAGAGGTCCAAAAGAGGAAGCTGAAGTTGAGGATCAGGGCCCGCAGATCTCACAGCTCTTCAACAGCCGCAAGGAGCTGCAGGTGAGGCAGGAGAAGCAGCACGGCCAGCGCGGCACCTTGGTCCCCACTCGTGCCAGGTGCCATCGCAGCAGCTCTGGCCGCTGCTTCCATCAACAACGCGGATTCCTCCAGCGTAACGGAGGCCAAGGGGGCTGCAGGAGGTCGATGCGGTGTTTGAGGTGCCGCGGAAGGAGAGGTGCCGCGGAGGCGCCGGGTGCCGCGCTGGGCTCTGCCGCTCGCGGCCGCCCGCCGCAGCCCGGCCGGGCCGCTGTCAGGGAACGTGATAGAGGAATAAGGCTGCAAGTGGGATCACGTTTCGCCGCGCTCGCCGTGCGCCTGTGTGTGAGTCTTTGCGTCTTCTGGGCTGTAGCTCAGGGGGGCTCGTAAATCTTGCAGACGACTGCGTTTTTTTCCTATCCCCCTGTATGACTGATGGTGCGAATTTATGTGTGGTATTTCTCTCCCCCAGCCCCGCTCTGTTAAAATGAGACAGGAGGCCAGTAAATCTGCAGCGGGAGCCGTGCGAGGCTCCCTCACCCCTCCTGCGGGCAGCCTCGGGGCCGCCCGACCCGGCACGATAATGATTTTGGGGCCGGGAGCGCGCTGCCGTCGGCCTCGCCGCGCAGCCTGCGCTGCCCCCGCTGCCACCCCAGCCGCTGCCACGGGCTCCGCGCGCTCCGGGTTGCTGTCCCGCCTGGGGAAGACGGGGCAAATTTGGGCACGGGAGTCAGGGAGGCTTCCTGTGGGATTTCGCCCTCTTTCTAATGATGCACTGGAACGTGTCCGAGGCCCCCGGCCATCACCTTGACTCTTCTGACCGCAGGGACTGAGCCAGTCACCATAGCTACAGGAGCAAAGACTGGATGTTTTCACTTCTGATCAGGAATTTGAAATGAAGCTGAGATTTTTCAGAAAATTCTCTGTATTTTTCCTGAAACAGACGGATTCCCTGGCTGAGAGAGATATTTCCAGTCAAGATAAGCAGCTCTGAGCTGCACTGACCAGCTCAGTGGCAGCAGTCCTTGTACCAAAATCAGCGGAACAGGTTCACGTCTCTGCTGGCCCACAAGGGCTCAAACCTCCGCTCCACTGGCTTCCAGGACGTGCTCGGGTGGCGGTTTTGCTGTCTCCCCTTTCACAAGCTCTTCAGAGCTCCCTGGCAGGACTGGTGAAGTCTCACGAGAGGGATGTAGAAGGGCCCGGCTGTTCCCTGTCTGCGTTTTCCTCAGAGATCGAATCGAGACAGGGACTAAAGATCCCCTCACGGTGTTGGCTGGTGCCTGCTGCCCTCTTGCTCCACAGCAGTATCTGAGCAGTAATCTCAGGTGCTTTTTCCTTCCATGAGCCATTTAATGCCAGTGATGCAGGACTTTTTCCACACGCGGCCGTGCTGCCTGGCTGCTTTGCGCCTCTTCATCTGCCCGGCGTCCGTCTCTCCTGCGCGCGCAGAGCAGCCCTGCGCTGTGCGAGCCCAAGGCAGCCTCTGCACTGGGGTTCGCAGGCATGCCTCTCATTTATATTTAATAACAACCAAATTAAATACATTCCCTCAGACTATTTAAACAGTATTTAGATTAAAAGATTTGGATGATTACAGGAGTTATTTATAGCTGCAATACATCTGCGACCTAGCTGCTAAACCTGAAAATATGGTTTTAACAATCTACTTGTCCTTTGGTAATATGCAATAAATGTTCTATTAAAGCTCAATTGAAAGCTGTAGCGCCAGAGCTTGCAGGTTACTCGGTTTCATGGTTAGTGCTTTCCCATCCATAAGGCTGAATAATAATGATGAAGAATTCAGGAACCCGACTCACAGTTGGGTTTTACTTTTTTCTCTCCATAGAACATCATTTTTTGCATCTTACCCACCCTAGGCAGCTTTCCCCTGCTCTCCGGATAGCTGGCGTGGTACAAAAGGAGCCGTGTTAGGAACGTTGCTGTGCGGCCGCTGGCACGGTAGGGATGCCCGGCGCGCTCCCGGCACAGGCTTCCCCTTGGTGCAGGCAGAACGATCATCGGCACTCCCGTCTCCACCTGAAGGGATAGCCACGTCCTGCAGCCAGCTTTAATCAGTTTGAAATGTCTTAAAACCTCTCTGGTTTGAGTTAGGCTTGTTAAACGCGCTCGGAGCTCTTGGCTGGCAGCAGTGCAGGCTCCTTCTCTCCGCTGCGGTGAGGAAGCTGCGCCGGTCTCAGCAGGCACGAACCCAGCGCGAGGACCTCGGGCCCTTCGCGGCGTCAGGAGCGCACACAAAATCCCGGGCTGCCGCCCCGCGCTCCAGGCTGTGCTGCCCAAAGCGGGGTCGAGCCGGCGCCGTGGGGCTGGGGCTCGGCGTGCCACGCCGCGGGGTCTGCGGGCGCCCCGTGTGCAGGGAGGGAAGAGGTTATGGGGTTATCTGGGTCCCTGCGCTCCCCGGGAGCGAAGCAGAGTGCAGGCAGCAGAGCCCGGCGTCCTTTCAAGCCTCTGCTCTGACTATCTTTTCCCCCTCGCTGTGCCAAAATGCTCTTAGACACACGGCTGTCTTAAAAACAACAATTTCCCATTAGTCCAGTTAGAGCTTTCCTGCAGGCTCTTCAGCTTGAAAAGACAAGGAGAAGCAGAGCAAAAGAAGGAGCCAGGGCAATCAGACAAGTGGTTCTGGTGACAAAATAAGTACATTGAATTTCAGTCAAGAACCGGGGGAGCTGCGGAACAATGTGCCGTGCTTAGGGGGATAGCAGCCTGACGAGCAGGTAAGACCCGGGTAATCCTCCTCATTACGCAAAGCAGATACTGAACAAGGGCAAAGAAAACAGAGAGCAGGCTCTTTGCTTGACAATTTAAATCCCAAGGATACACTAGCTGTAGAGAATTAGAATCGAACAGCAGTAGCTGGAGCTCGAATGCGCGGTCATTCCCGCAGCAGGATGTGGCTGTAACCTTTCTAACACCGGCCAGTGCCAGCATGGACCAGGCCACAGAATTTGCTTCTCCTGCATGGGCAGCTGTGCCGTCCTGCTGCTGCGTGGTGTCGGCTACGGCGTGGGCAGGCGCCAGCAGCGGAGAGGAGAGCAGGAGGAGCGGAGCGCGGGGCGGCAGCTCTGCCGAGGCCGGCCGGGCTCAGCTTTTCCTTTCCCTGGAAGCAAGCGAGGATGGGGAGAGGCCGCAGAGCTCCGCGCTGCCCTGCTCCCATGCAAGCCCTGCTGCAGCTTCCCTTGCTGCGGTCACCCGCGAGGGACACTTGTGTTTTCTCAAGAAGCTGTGACCGGCTGAGATCCTGGACAGCTGCATAGCAGTGCTATCCAAAAGAGCTACATCCCATGAAGCCAAAGAATAATAAAGAGTTTCAAGCTCAAAGAACTCATGATTACAGCCCAGCCAGCACAAGTTTATTTAGTAAAATGTATTTGCTCTTGCAAAAGAAACTGTGCGTGTCTGCAACGCTCCTGGGTGCCAGGCTCTCAAAAGGGTGTCAGAGCTCGAGCTAACTCGCAGACTCACGTGTAGCCGTCCCGCGTAGGATGAGTTTCTGCCCTTGCCAGTCACTTTACGCCTCAGCTACGGCTGGCTGCCTCCGACTCCCGAGTGCCTCTCTGCACAGTGCGAATTACCTGCCGTGTTAAGACAGACAAGTGATTGCGCCGAGGAGGACAAGTTGGATCTGGTGCTGAGCTCGCCGCCCTCTCCCTTGCGCACCCTCGCAGACGTTTCCTGGGAAGTGAAGGGAGCTGGCCGCACACCCGGGAGCTCCCAGGAAAACGTTTCTGACGCAGCTGGACCCGATTAAACTGGGAATGCTCTGGGGCCTTGAGTCTGTCCTCCTGCGTTGATGTCCCTCTTGCCAAAGGGCTGAGATTTCCTGGGGTCACAGCAGCGCCCGCAGCAGCAGCGCCCTCCGCTCGGCGGCACGTTTGCGGTTGGAAACATGAGCTGGGATTTGTGTGCCACGGGAATGATGTGCTCCGACACCCACCTGCCCGCGCGGCCCCCAAGGCGCCACCTTGCCCCACCTGGCCGCAGCCAACCCGCCTTGGTGGCACCTGGGGCGCACCGCGCCGCGGCAGAGCCGGCGCTCGGTGCTGCGGCGCGCGGCCGCTGCCCCTTCCCCAGCGCCGCGCTGAAAGACGCGCCGGTCGCGGGGGATTAAGGGCTGTGTTCTCACCACGCACCGCAGCCCGCCACGAACTGCTCCTGCTTAACGTTGTTTTCACTTTGCAAGTGAGCCTTGGCCTGCCCCGGATTGCCCAATAAATCACACGCTCGTCTGTCTCCAGCGCTGCAGCGCGATGGAACTGATAATGGTTTTTCCCTCGGAAGGAAATGTAATTTGTGATTCAGAAAGTCATTTAATACATGCTTAATGTCTTAGCCAATCATTTAAGCTTCCTTCACAGGTTAGGATGCTTCTCTGTACAGGGCATTTATATAGACTTGTTTGGGCCTTTTAAAAGATTTCCCCATTTAGATCATTTCTACGAAGGCGTGTGCCTTCATGTGCCTTCATAGGAGCTTCCCTTTTTAGATTCCCCATTCAGCCCGGTCAGTTCCTGCAGTCGGTTTGTGCCATCTTGCCTCCTGCCACCCCGTTTGCCCTCCGCAGGGACGGGGCAGGGGTGGCTGAGATGTGGGCCCTGACGTGTGCCTGGGTAGCACAGCCCCCTCCAGCTTCTCTTCCCAGCTGGACCTCGGTCTTGCTGCGGCTGGCGGAGGGGAGGTGCTGCGTGCGCTGAGACCTGCTGGTTTCTTTTCTGCAATGACCCCACCAGGCTGGAGCAACGGTCTGTGCTGAACTCTTCTTCCTTAGCATCCCTCTATACCCCACCTCTTTACCTTTTGCTATCAACAAGTAATGATATAAGGAAAGGATCTCCTTCTAGCTCCTTTTGTTTCAGCAGAGAAGTCCTTGCCTCTGGGCCAGAATTCAGTCCTGTGTCACTGCTGCAGACCAGCAAGGTCAGAGATGTCCCTACAAGCACTTGGGATATGTCAGCCGCTCCAAAAGCTGTTCTTGAGCAAACAGAATGACAGAACTGGAGCCCCAGCTTGTGCGCTGGGGGTGCAGCACGGAGAGCTTGGGCAGCCTCTTACCAGCAGCCTCCAGCCCCTTGCACAGAAAGCTGCCTGCCTGGCTTTGGCGGGGACAGGGAGACCTGCTTTGTAAGAGCCCGAGAAGGACCCGAGCGCTGGCAGGAGCTGCAGCACCTGCAGATCTGTAGCAGCCCCTCTGCTCTCGTGCAGAAAGAGCTCCAGGTTTGTGGTTTAATGGTGAGAGTGATGGAGAGGGCACCGCTGATCTAGCCGTGAGCAGCATTCCCTGTTGGTGGACACATTAATTGGTCTAATTTGAACTTAAATATCCTGCATTTCAGGATGCTTTCCTTCTGCAAGATCGAAAAGCTTATCCAAATTATTGCCAGTGTTTCTGGATTTTTTTCAAATGCTGATATTTTCTTCCAGGCTGTTGAAAAAAAGAGATGAAAAACAAGAGGACATCTTTCCAGATTACCTCCAAAAATAGCCCAGATCAAGAGATGCCATGTTTAAAATTCTTTTGTATTCTGTATAAGCGGTTTCATGAAGGAGAATTTATCCTCTCACAATATCTTACACTTCAGCTACATTAAAGCTGTTACCCATCCAACTTGGAGAGTCCCATGGAATAGTGTAAGCTGTAGTGTAAGCTGCCGGGTTCCTGCATAGACTACAAAGATTTTACAAGCTCTGTAAAAGGCCCATGTATTCACTAAAACCTGCAGCAAGTAAGTGGCACAAAACCTTTGCAATTTGGCTAGAAATTTTGCACAAGGAAAGTGAGACCTCTTGAACCTTTAGGGAAAAATGTTCCCATCTAAACCCTCGCAGTTAGCTTGTTACGCAACCACTACCTGCCAGTGCGTTTGGCTTCCAAGAACTGACTCGCCTCCAAAATAAGAGAATAGCGTGCAAGACCTGCAGTACTCAGTTAAAACAGATGTGCAGGAAACTCAGCTCCAGCTAAAGGTCCGGAGGCTTCTGCAGAGGATTCTGGAGGCTGCTCCGCACACTGTGCCAAGGAGGGCTCGTCTCGGACGCTTGTGCAGACCTGGGCGCTCGGGGCGGTCGCCGGTCGAGGCCGCGGCTGGCTGGGACGCAGGCTCAGCGCGCTCACCGGCGGGCGACAGAACGGCCAGGCGAAGCCGAGCAGCTCCCACTGGGGAGATCCCGCTCTCCCTCCCTGGCCTGGTGAGGAGCTGCAGTGCTTGGGCCCGGTGCATCCGTGCCCGCCGGGCAGCAGGGGCTCTGTCCCTCTGTCCCTGCGCCGGCTGGGCGAGGGGCGCAGGTAGGCGCAGCCCTGAACTTTGGGGAGGTTCAGACCTGAACTCTGCATCCGTAGCCACCCCGTCCTGTCAGGACACGCTCCGGGAGAGAGTTTGGTCAGCGCCTGTAGGGCCCAGGGAGCTCTTGAATAAAATGATGATGATTAATTATCGTTTCATAATGAGGGATTAGCACAGGCTTTGCAGCTAAATGACAGTGGTTAGCATTTCTGTGTGGCAGCAGTGTGCAGGTTCAGAGCACTGTACAAACAGCCGCTAAATTACCGAAATGAAAAGATTATTCCGTGGTCCGTGTCTTTGCATTTCTCAGGGAAGGGCGGGGAGGTTTAGGGACTTGCCCTTGACATTACCAAGCCGGCACATTCCAAGATCATGGCTCATGTTGCCAGGCATGTGAGGTGCTTGTTTGGCTTTTGCCTTTGGGTAACCGAATTTATGAAATAAAACTAATACCCCTGACTTGCCATGTGCAAGCACTTTGTAGTCTTCTCCCACAGATTCGTGCCGGGGGTGACTTGGTGCAGACGCTGCAGCCTTGCAGAAACACCCCGTGCTGCCACAGTGTTCGGCACATTTGTGCAGAAATCTCTTTTCTCAGCTCTGCTGCTCCAAAGCCCTTATGGAAGAGAGGCTTGCAGATCCGCAGCTCATTTATTTCTAGATCTATGAGCAGCCAGGGAAGTTTATTCCATCTCGGTGATTGTGTTTACTGTTTCTGGAGTGTCTCGGTCAACTCATAAAATGACTTTTTAGTGCCAGCATATGAGGAAAAGTTAATATGGGGACCAGCGAATTCTGAACTGTCATTTATAAAGTTTCTCCCACGTTAGCTGTTGGGTGCTGGCGGTTCCATCAGCAGCGAGGCAGCAGGGGGACAGATGACAGGCTCTACAGAGACCTCGGCAGGGAGAGCGGGCGCCTGCTCGGGAGACAAGGCTGAGTGTCCTGGCCTTGCTCGGGTTTGCTCTGCTCCCCTGACCTCCCGGGGCCGTGCACAGTTTCTCTGGGGCTTTTCTTTTCGTGGAAACCACAGCAAGTCAGAAGAAATAATGCAGAACTCAATGGCTTCCAGGCCTCGCACGTTTGGGCCAACTTAAACTCTCACCAAGGTTTTGCACAGCTCTCCTCCCATTTTTAGCTCACCCAGCGACTCTGCATCTGCGGGCTGGGAAATGATTTTCCCCATGTCCCCGTGTGCCAGACGCATGGGCCATTGGATGTCCTCGGCACTTGTGAGGGGGATCCTGGTGTCTCCATGCAGCCACCTTGGGCATTTGGGCAAGGCCCTTGTGCCTCAGTTCCCCCTGACAAAGCCCATGCGCGTGTGCCAGTCACTGCAAGAGCCGGAGAAGAAAAATCATTTTATAAGTACTCGTTATTTATCAGACGCAATCAGAATGTAGCACAGGGACTGTGGGAGGTTTATGTAGCTATAAGGGGAAAAAGAAAAGAAGGATGGTCTAGTTTCTAGGGCAGAAATGCACTGCTTCTAATTCTAACAGAAATTTTTGAGCCTCTTTGTAAATTCTGCAGAGAAGTCTCTTATAGACAAGATGGGCTTGGGTTGCAGAGTCTGAGACTACCTGTGTATCTTTAGGAAAATCTGGTTCTCACTCTTGTGTAGACTTGATAATCTAGAAAAGTAAGAGAAAAATATGAGAAACATAAATGTGGTCCTGTGGCTGGTGATAATTATTATTTTGTTTTGATTTATCGTTCACAGGAATTTTTTTATGAGCGCCTCACAGGCATAATTCTTTCTCGTGCATAGTTTATTTTTTGCCAAAACGACAGGAGGACAGGATATTTAGCAGAATATGTCTGATGGGTGGGTGGAGAAAAGAGAGGATTTGGCCTCGTGCCAAACGTGGGGAAGGCAAAAGAATGAGAAGGCGGCAGCTTGCCGCGGTGCTGCCGCACTCCTCGTCCTGGAAAAGGCTCTGTGCTCCGGGTGGTGCTCCCGAGGCCCCGCGCCGTGGCGTCGGAGCTGCCGGTGTGTCCTGCTGCACGGGGCTCCTCAGCAGTTGCAAAAGCCCCAGTGAGCAAAACTGGGTGTGCAGCAGGCCAAAAAATCAAGGGTGGGAGAATACAAGGTTCCTTTTGGCCTCTGGGATAGGGTCGTTGTTCATTCCTAGGCACCTCCGGTGAGCGAGAAGCAGCGAGCGCCTCGTGCTGGGGCAGCGCCCTGGGCAGGCGCGTCCCGAGGGTCGGCTCAGCCCTCGGCGGGGCACGGGGCCGCCAGGCTTTATGGAAAAGCACTGAAGTGGCTACGGAGACAGGGGCACTGCAATTTTGGAAGCTCTGCTTCTTATTTTAGCTATTTAAATATTTAAACGTTCGTCAGCACTTTTTCTTTTCCAAATGCTCTGCTTGCATTTTATCCAAGTGTAACACCAGCTGCCAAAAGCAGAAACTGGTGAATAAATTGTCTCCATGCCAGGCAGAGACTCAGCTCTCCAGCTGCAGCATTAGAGCTACAACTTGTCACCTTGAAATGGTTTTAATCCCGTGTATGAGGTGCACAGGCAGCTATACGATTTATGTATGCAAGAGAATTGGGAGGCCTGCCCTGACTTGCAAAACCAGAAGAAAAAACATATGTTCTGCTCACCTGCTCTCTGATACCACAGTGACCTTAAATCACTGGCAAATGAGTGTGTTCATTCTAGCTACTGCTCCAACCCTTTTTGCTAACGTGAAATCGGATTGCTGGAGTGAGCTGGATTCTGTTTATGACGCTAAGCTGGTGAGTGGGCTAAGGGGAAAACAAATTAAATGTAGGGGAAATGAGGTAAATTAAAACGAAATAAAGAAACAAAGCATTGATAAAATGTCTTCTTAGTTACTGATTGTTAGTAGCTTTTGTAGGATTTTGTAGAATTTCCCCAAGGCCAGATTTTCCAGAGCTCTTGCGCACCTACCGAAGTGAAATTTTACCTTCACAAAAAGAAATACGGTGTGGGGAGCATGTCCTGGCCACAGGACTGGCCCCGATCTGGGTTTAGCTCCACAATTTTAAAATAAGAGGGGGAAAGTGGGAAAGTAGGCAGAATGTAGGGAAGATTTCAGAAATGTTTCCAAGCCATAGGATGTGCAACACTTAGAGAGCTCTGTCTCTCCGGTGTGTCAAAACGGAGTCTGAGAGGTGACGTGGCTACGGAAAATAAGCACCAAAAGGAAGGGGGAAGGAAAATGCCACTTACCAAAAGTTGCTTAACTATGGCAAAAAGGCAGAAGAGGAATTAACAGCTGACTGCAGATGCTGAATAAATTCAAAACTGGGCACCCTTCACCAGTGAGAATAACTCAGTGAGAATCATCAGAACAAGGCTAAGGGTGTTCTTGCACTTCTTGCTTGTCTTCGAATAGAGAAGCGCTTTTTGGGAAGACAAGTGATGGCCAAACACAGAGTATGGGACTCTGCAAAAATGCTGGGATCGCATCAGAGCCTCTGATTCTCTCGCCTGCGTCGATACTCTCTGACTTTATAAAACTGCCACCTTCTGAAACATCCCTGTGCTCCACAGCTTTATTTCCAACAGAGCGCATGGATTTAAGGTGGAAAGACCCGCTGCCCAGCACCACGGGAGAGCTCGGAGCGCTGAAACACGAGCGGGCACGGACGGCTCGGCCTCGCCGCGCCGGGGAGGCCCTTGCACAGCTGCACAGCCTCAGAAATTCCTGGTGATGCTGCAGAGGTCAGTCCTTCACTCAAAAATGTGTTTCTGATTACAGTCTGCCCCCTTGCAGATAGCAGCGCAGCCGGTGACAAATCCCGGGAAGATAGGCTTGCCGAGCGGCTACCACGCGGCTACCTGCCGGGGCTGGCACGGCTCATCTGCCTTGGCCTCGGCACGGCAGCCGGGCGCCGCTCGGGCCCGCCCGGCTCTCCTGGCAGAGAAAACCCCTCGAAAGCCCCGTGCTGCCCCTTGCGCTCCTCTCTCTGTAACGTGACAATTACTTATAATGACTGATGTCGAGGTCGGGCAGATAGGAAAAGTCTTTTACATGGAAGCAGTTCTTTACATGCTCTCGCTCTGTAGCCAAATCACGTACAGCACCGCGCGGCACAAAACGAAATGGCCCGTGCAAGATGATAAAGCATGGCTTTATCTCGGAGATCGCCATCTGATATTTTACAAAGCACGCCTGGGCCCTCTTAAATGGGGCAGGAAGGCTTGGCAGAGACACTTATGAAATGCAGCTGGGCCCAGCGAGCCTTTTCATAGAATCATAGAATCACAGAATGCTTAAGGTTGGAAGGGCCCTCTAGAGATCATCTAGTCCAACCCCCTGCACACGCAGGGTCACCTAGAGCAGGTGGCTCAGGACTGCGTCCAAGCGGGTTTGGAAGATCTCCAGAGAAGGAGACCCCACAGCCTCCCTGGGCAGCCTTTTCCAGGGCTCTGTCACCCTCCCTGGCAAGAAATTTTTCCTTAAGTTCCTTTTACCCACTTTCTGAGAGAGAGCTCCCATCGTAGACAGCCGCGGATGGAGGAATGGATGATCCAGCCGTTTGGAGGCTGCATGAGGATCTGTGTGATCCGGAGCCACACCACGCTGCCTCTCATCTCCTGTGCAGCCACCGGGATTTGTTCCGCCCTGGGTCTGCTCTCGTACGACGCGGGCAGCAGCATCTGTTTGTCTGGCAGAGGCGCTGGGAGATGGGGGACAAACCACGCAAGGACTCAAAGTTTGCCTGGAAAGCAAAGCGGCAGCCTCTGCTCCCCCGAGGCTGCCAGATGCAGCCGGGCCGGAGCAGCAGCGCCGTTAGCGGGGAGGCCGCGGGATTCCCGGGGGGCCCTGGGGTTTCCGCCCGCCGTGCGGCCCCGGGGCACGGCCTGGCTGCCAGGACGCAGAGCAGCCCGTCCTGCATGGGCTTCAGTGCGTTTTGCTTTTGCACTGCATCCAAAACGTAGTATCCAAATCCTCCGTGGAACAGCGTTAGCACTCCCGTGCCGCTCTTGCAGATCACCATCAGCTCTCACGTATATCATTGCCGCTTTGCAGTGCTCCTGCTCTTTCATTTTTTCCTTCACAACCAATTTTACGTGGAGGTTACCCTCAGAAAGTTGCCCGTTTTGTTCTAATTCCAGGCCACCGGCTCCACAACCCCTGCTATTGCCCGCAGGCCTCGCTGCGCCCCTCACCGGGCTGCCCCGCGTCCCCCGTGTTTCCATGGCCGTAACCGGCCTCTGTGCAAGACTGCGCCCAGATACCCAAGCCGAGGGGCAGCGGGAAGTTAAAGAGAGGGAGCGAGAGGAAGGCGCTCCTGGGGAGCGGGTCTGCTGCAGGAGGAGACCCCGGGGGGGCGCAGGCGTTCCCTGCCTCATCCCTGCCATTCCCTCAGGGATGCCCTCCTGGAGGAGCTCTCGGAGCTGCCAGCCCCTCTCTCCTTCCCCAGGAGAGGGCAAAAGGAGGGGGCTGCGGGCACCACTGGGGACTGACGCGCCTGCATTTTCGACCTCCATTGGGGGGAAATTAAAAAAAAAAAAGGCAGCGCAGGGAAGCGCAGGGAGCGTGTCCGTGGGGTGACTGATGACTATCAGGCCCTTATTGCTGTCAGGTGAACTGGTAGCCGAGCCCCAGACATGTGGTCATTGTCAAGAGGAATTTTTGACTCCCCTCGCAGCAGCACCTCCTCCTCCCCTCCCGGCCATTAATTACTTCCCCCGTCCTTCCAAACTGCCAAGGAGTGAGGAGCAGCAGAGCTGGAGATGAAAGGAGGCAGCGGCTGCCCCGGTTTCCAGGTCTTTCAAATAACTGGGCTGTAATAACTTCCACAGCCGAGGGAAATGGGCGAGCGGTGGGAGGAAGGTCAGCACGGAGGGGAGGAAGGCTCTCGTGTAGCAATGATGTAGTGGCTCCTAATGGAAGAAACCTGTGGAATTAATCAAGCGCCGGGCCTCATTTGTTAATGACAGTGCCGGGAGAGCGCCCCGGCCCCTCGCGCGGGTGGGTAGCCGGGAGCGCGGCCGGAGCGGCGC